>OX940811.1:27900721-28500721 GCA_954870605.1 Acer campestre | reverse complement strand
TATATGAATCTCTCACCAAGATCCATTACAAGATGAAATTCATATATATCAACAAATGATGGCAATATATGGGTGATCTTAATCCTGAGTGTCTTATCGACTCCTTCAGGTTAGATCATTGGTTTTGATATACCATGGGTGAGATCGGAGTTGCAATCCCGGTCAATAACTCCGTATGTGGAATCGTGGTTTGGCTTGTGGCTGGGAAGGTTTGCACACAATAGTGGAATCCACTCCTTCTTGTGAGAAGTAGATAGTAGTTCCCTTAAGGGTTGATTTGGGGCTTGAACAATATGAGCGCTCTCCTAATTCCATAAGGAATGTAGGATTTATTATTCATTAGAGAATCAATGGTACTTAATGGAAAGATATAATTAGAGGGGTATAACGGACATTATGACCCAACTCTAATTATGAACTACTTGTGGAGGATTATACCATATATAATAGCTATATCGATGGACACCAAGAGTTATTGGTTTGTGTAAAAACGTCCACAATTGAGAGAGTGCAACTTCGGGTTTTTAGTGGAATAACACCGAAGTTAATAATCATGAAATATTAATTAAAGAGTTTAATTAATTATTTCTAAGGATTATTGGAGCTCAAAATACCGTGGGTCCATTAGGTCCCCTTGCTAGCCCGATCGATTTGGGTGACGGTTGATTAATTGGATTGTCCAATTAATTGTGTTACGAAAGTGACACGTATTTATTTGGGAATTAATTGAATAATGAGATTATTTAATTAATGAATATTAGTGATTAAATTAATTAAGTAATAAGATTATTTAATTATGCGATTAATCATTAGTTGGAGGATGTTGATTGATATTTGTGTTTGGATGAAGGTAAAATAATTTGATTATTTTATTTTTATTAAATTAAATATCAAATTTGAATTTAAAAGCATATAAATTAAAGTCATTAATTATCCTTATAGACATTAGATATTTTAAAGGATTAATTTATTGAAGTTATTAGTTAAAAAAACATATGAGTTATTGTTTAAAAAACTGATAACATATCAACATATATAAAACCAATACATATTCATGCAAAGAGAATGGAGAAAGAAGAAAAGAAATTAGAGGGGGTGCGGCCAAAACAAAAGAAAAGAAATTTTTTTTTTTTTTTTGCTTATTATTTTTTGTGTGGCCGAATTCATCTGACAACAAAACAAAGGTTGTTTTGTATTTCTTTCTTTTATCTCCATATAGGTTCCTGAATACCGTGACGTGCCCATATGCCGTTGCCAGTTCTAGGAGATAGCGAGGAAGATCAAGTGGTTCAAATCAAGAGCATATCGTATTAAAGTGAAGGTGCCTCCTACGTAGGTATGAAGAAAAATGTTTCTTATCTTCTCTTTTATATATTTCGATTTCAATTTCTTGCTTTTATTGTTCCGAAAAATAGATCCTAGGGTTTACTAATCTCAGTATTTCTTTATGAAATAATTTTTTTTTTAAAAGTTCCTTCGGCTGCACGATCGGTAAACTGGGGTTCTAACAATTGGTATCAGAGCCAATTTTTTGGAACAGAAGAATCGATTTCGATGTTTCTGTCATGTATGAATGTGTAGGCACCATCTCTATGATTGTATGAATGTTTATAATTAAATCGTTTAATTTAAACATGGTTGATCGTAAATTTTTATAGTACATGGGTTTTAGTGTTTTGGATTTTTAATGTAATATTTTTCGATGTAATATTAATTCCGGGTTGTAATATATATATATATTTTTATATTTGATTTGCTGTAATTTTATTAATATAAATCAATGAAGCACGACGATCCGGAAAACAAATATGCAACAGTGTGTGTGATGCAAAGCATAATTGCTATGTGAAGTGCAAAATATAGTGGGCACATCAAATGTGCAAAGGGCATGCAGCTGTCATGCGCATGCATATGCGCATATCTGCACTTGCAAAGCTGCAACTATTGCGCAAGTGTTGCACAGAACATTATCACGCACATGCGAGTAGCACACATGCAATCTATGCGCAAGTGTTGTGCAAAATTTGTTGTGTTGCGTGACTGCTGCGCAAGTTTGGGCCACATATATTTTTTTTAAAATCCCGGGTCTATGAAAAATGTTAGAGTAACATTTGGGTTTTAGGGATTTAATCAATGAGATGGATCCATTAAAATAAATCAAATCAAGTTGGACTTGATTTTGGGCCCAGAAGATTCAGAAGACAAGACTTGAAGATTTTTGGAATTACAAGAAGACCAAAGAATGCCTCGGATATTTTTGTAATTAGAATTTTTTATTTTTTATTATTTATTTATTTATTTTTTTTTTTTTTTAAGTTAGATAAACCCATTGTACTCGGTCAATTCATGTATGCTTTTATTATGTTATAATTAAAGCATTGCCATACGTATACATATCATTTAGATTAGGTGTACCTACACATATATATGTTGATATGTTATACATGCATTATAGCCATCTATATTATGTGTTTATTTATTTTTTTTAATTTTATTAAAATGGGTAATTCACATAATTGGCTATTAATTAATGGGATTAGTTTTTAGGAGTAAAAACTTGGTAATTCTCATTAATCACTAATCCTTTTATTAAAGAGTTTTTACCGCAATAGCATAAAACCTTTTGAGTAGTTTAAATTAACTTGCATGTAGAATTCAATTATGAAAACCATCTTTTATTGCTTGTTTGAATAGCAATTAGGCTAATCACTCAATCTTCGTGGGAACGAATCTTACTTACCTGAGTACTACTCTCCAACCTCGTACGATTGCGAGTGTCACTCAGCAGCAGTCAGTCCATCAAAAAATGACTGAACTTGGCTAACTAGTGTAAATTCATGATAAGGGCATTGAGTTAGGTGATGAGCCATCATTTGTGTACTCAACGAAATAATGTTTTAAATGTGATCGTTTTGAAAACCAATTTCACCACTTTAAAATCCACTTAGATAGAAAATCAGTAAAGTGGTAAGTAGGATTTGTTCCACAGGGAATTAGAATAATTAGTTGAATAAATTAACAATTCCTAAATGCGATAAAGTAAATCATAAGCAATGGATGGTTGTATGGTTTGTCAAGCCATCAAACATACATATAAAATAAGCCTAATAAAACTAATAAAATAAAATGCTCAACAAATCTAGATAAGATATATATGGAATAAACAATTAAGAGAATTGCTAGGAAATTGACGGAGTCACAAGTGGATTACGGGCAATGCTTCTCAAGCTACCTTAGTGAGCCAATCTCACAAATGTTAACCAATTATTTTCTAGAATGTGTTTAGACCATCACTATGAACCCTAAACAACTTCCCACCGCAATGCCTAACTGATTAAGGAGAGAGGGTCACGGCGAGATCGGTTTGTTACAATTTAAGGTTTTGATTGTCGCGATTGATATACCCTCTGATAGTCTATCATACTCACTATGTTCTTAATCCATCAAGGGTGTCAATCCAATCAAGATTATATAACAAATTATCCTAAACAAGAGTATAATCAACTAGTGGGTATACATGTCAATTATATAATGAATAGAATCTAATTATAAAATAAATAGAACACAAATAGAGATTAAAATATATTAAAGCTTAAGCAAAACCCAATCCAAATGTTCTCACATCAAAACCCTAGAAAGGGGATTTAGTTACACATATTACAATCGAAAGGAAGGCAAGTAAAAGATTAGGAAATCACCCTTGGGCCTCCTTTTGTAAGCTTGATCATGTTAGGGTTATGCTGAATAGCAAGAGTGTAATGTTGTACTTGACAATCTTTTCATATTAATAAAGTGATTTCTGTTAGTTAACAAAATCTTATATAGCATTTATTATTATAATTGTAAATTGTCAAAGTAAATAATCATAATGTCAAAAGACTATGAGAAAAGAAGAATTTTTCGTACATCCGGATATGTATGAGGTAAACACAATTCTTTAGTTAGTCTTGAATAACGTTCACAATTTAAGTTAAAGGTTGGGCACCTTTATCTTGTTAAAGTTGTAGAATTCTTTTACTAGCATTTGAGTGGGATCAAATGTGTTGTGATGAGTCTAAAATCATCGAAGGGTCTTCGAGTAAAAGAATCTAGTGCACTGGGTGAATTGAACCGGATCATAATGAAATACTTTTTCTAGAACCGTTAATAGATAAAAGTCTTTTCATTATCAGGACAATCGGAGAGTCTATCTTAATCCTTAGATAAATGATGGACTTATGGTTGCAAGTATTATCATTTGAGCTATCAATGAGTACGATTATATAGCATAGTCTATCCTCGATAGTTTGGTGGTATTCATTTGTTAATCGATAGAGGACTTCATTTATAGATATGGACATCGTGGCTCCATTTATTAAATGTGAGTAGAATATCATCATATGGATGCTTTGTGGTTTTGGATATGAAATCTTAACATTGAGTTTTCAATACTGTTTATTGAAAGATGACTTCTGGACAAGTCATAATATATATCCAAGTTCAAAGTGTGGTCATATGAGTAAATATGGTAACTTGGAGAGCTATAGGCAGTCTATGAGCTCTTGGCGATTATTGATATTCTTCACGAGGATTCACTATCTCCCATATGATTGTCTAGGGTATGAATGAGCATTGTTAACTTATTCCATCTTTATTTAAGAGTGTAAATTTAGTTCTTTAGTGGAATGAACTAAAATTAATAGATTGAACCTAAGTGATCGAACCAAAATTGGTATGATTTTGGCCCTCACTTCCTTCTCTTTTTGCTTGATTCTTGGGCAATATCCCATGATTTAATGGTGTGAATTAAGTGTTTTCAGGTATTTATAAAGTTCAGAGGCATTGGAGTAATATTGGTGGCAAAAGGGGCTGAAATTGTAAAAAGTGTGTGCAGATCATTCATCTTCAAATAGGCATATATCTCTCTTCAGATCGAACCACATTTTGGATTATATATATTCGGAAATCCCCAGAAGTCTACTTTCCAGCGGTTTTTACGGATTGCGATTCCGAGTTTTCTACAGAAAGTTATGCCCATTTTCGTAGCTGCTGCACACTCCCTGTCACCATGGCGACCTCCACTTTTTAGAAGCAGCAAAATGGACGTTTTTCAAGCCATTTTTGAGGGGTATTCTTGTCCTTTCATGCCCATTTCATGCCCTAGCTTTTCTAATATATAAATACACCATTTTATGCTAACTCTTGACAACTCTTGACCACTAAGAAACCTCCTTTCTCCACCATTCATTTTCTCTCCATTTTCTCTCCTACCTAAACTTAACATCTAGATTACCTCCCCTAATCATTCCTTTTCTTCCCATCTTCTCCACAAATCTCCTTAGTCACTTCCCATTTGACTCCACCTATCTAGACACATCCTCATCATCCACTCTTTACACAAGGAGCATCAAATGCAAGGAAAGGATCAAGCTTACAAAAGGTGGCCCATGAGTGATTTCCTAATCTTTTACTTGCCTTCCCTTTGTTTGTAATATGTGTAATTAAATCCCCTTTCTAGGGTTTTGATGTGAGAATATTTGGATTGGGATTTGCTTAAGCTTTAATATATTTTAATCTCTATTTGTGTTCTATTTATTTTATAATTAGATTCTATGCATTATATAATTGACATGTATACCCACTAGTTGATTATAATCTTGCTTAGGATAAATTGTTATATAATCTTGATTGGATTGACAACCTTGATGGATTGAGAACATAGTGAATAGGATAGATTGTCGGAGGGTATATCAACCGCGATAATCTAAGTCGTTAATTGTAACAAATCGATCCCACCATGACCCCCTCTCCTTAATCGGTTAGGCATTATGGTGGGAAGTTGTTTAGGGTTTATAATAATGGCCCAAACACATTTTAGAAATCAATTGGTTAACATTGGTGAGATTTGTTCAGTAAAGTAGCTTGATAAGCATTTCCCGTAATTCATTTGTGATCTCGTTAATTCCCTAGCTATTCTCTTAATTGTTTATTCCATTATCTTATCTAGATTTGTTAACTATTCTTTTATTAGTTTATTAGGTTTATTTTTCATGTATGTTTGATGGCTTGACAACCCATTCACTCATCCATATTTTTATGATTTATTTTATTGCATATAAATTAGTTAATTTATTCAACTAATCACTCTAATTCCCTGTGAAACGAATCCCACTTGCCACTTTACTAATTTTCTATCTAAGTGGTGAAAAATCGGTTTTCTAAATGAACACATCTAAATATCATTTTGTTGAGTACACAAATGACGCTCATCACTAAGTGAATCATTTGTTGATTGTGATTGTGTTATGTCTATTGGAGCTTAAATTTAGATAGGCCCGCCAAGATCCCCAATCCGCACGGACTTGCATGAATCACTTGATATATTCTACCGGACTATTTGTGGGTCCATTTAGAATTGTATTTTAATTTATTAAGAATATAATTTGCACATTATTTAATTAATGGGCTGTTTAATTATATTAATATATTAATGAAAGACATGTGAGCTTGTTTCTTTTAGTAAGTGTAAGGATTCCCATTTGTTGATTGGCTTGTTTCGTGGACAAACCACATGTTGGGGTTGATGTAAGGGTAGCTTAGGTATTGGTGATCATCCATGGCCCTTTCAAAACCTCAAGAGAAGAAGCACCAAAGGTAAATTCTAGTGCTTACATGCTTTGAAGAGATCATAGTTGCACACACACACAACTCATGCATAAATCTTATTCTTGTATGTTGTGTGTTTTATTTGAGTGCTTGCATGTTCTTGAACATCTCTTCTAGCATTTTTTATTTGATTGCATCTAGGTCATTAAAATGCCATAACATGTTTAGGCATTAGGATGCAAAGGCATGAATTTTATTCATGCTTGTTTGAATTGATTGCATCTTGTTCTATGATAATGCCATGACATGATAGGCATTAGGATGCATTCAATTTCCACACTTGCACTTCATGTTTGATTAGCTTTAAGTGTGGTGTAATTCGTTTCCCGAAGGATGTTCGGAAACGTCCGCGCGTGCACGTTGGTGTGCATGTTTTAGCGCGATGATCGTCGGTGGAGTTGCCCTTGGCTTCTCCTTTGGATTCACCATATTTGGTGAACGGCGGTTGAGATCGGCGGCCTGGTCGCCGAATCGAAACCGCCGATCAAGACCTGGTTGATAAATGTCTCGGGTCCAAAACGGCGGTTAGATCGGCGGTTTGTAACCGCCGAATGAAATCCAGGCTCTCGGGTTTCAATTCGGCGGTTTTGTTCTGCGGCCCCGACCGCAGAATGAAACCGCCGATCGTGCGTTTTCAGGGGCAAAAATGACTTTTCACCTGCCCTGTTTTTGGTCTCTATAAATACATCCTTATCTCTGGTTCCTAAACTAAGTCTTTGGATCTAAAGAACCCTAGAGAGATATTTAGAGAGACTTGAGAGGAAAACCTTAAAGATCACATCTTTATTCCTCTCAACCCATTTCCACATGCATAAATCATCATCTAAGCATCATCTAGGTTCATCTAGTATGTGCTAATGCATGGGTCTTCTTCAACACACATGGTATGATTTGTTGAACACTAATCTCATCTTATTTTAGTGTTTTTACTTATCAATTTTATCTCTTTTATTACTTGTATGTTCTTGAGTAATTTCTACATACATGATTGAGATTATGTGTTGATTGGGTTTATATTTTACATAGCTTATTTGATTAGGTCATTATTGCCTAAAAGCTATGCCATAAACATTCATGTGCATCAAAGATCATCTAAGCATTTTCTAGCATAGTTAGTTTGCTTAGTTGCATGGGTTTTGGTCATCACACTTCCCTTGGTATGTTCTTCACTTTTATCCATTGATATTTAGTGTTTTATTTATCAAGGCATCTCTTTTATTATTTGAATGATCTTAGATTAATATCTTATATTCAAAATAGAGATTGTTTGTGATGACATGATTGAATGTTTGTGGGTTATCTTTGATAGCTATTGTATCTAGGATTGGTTATCCTTTACATAGCTAAGCTATTATGCCATGTCATATAGCTATCTTCATATCTAGGATTGATTTTATTGTCATCACATAATCCTAGGTAAGCATCTAGAGTACCCTAGCTCTTATTGCATATTTGGATATCATTGCATATTCACATAGGGTGTTGATCTCTTCGGAGAGGTAAGTCTTGTTGTGATAGACCGGGATTAGGTCGGACACCGGGATTAGGTGGTCACACAAGCAATTGGACTAGGTCCACTTTTACAGGCCTGCAGGTAGTGGTAGCGGGATATAGGCCGGGATTAGGCCGTCAAACCTAGATTAGGTTGTATACGCTATCGCAATTAGTGGATTCGAGGTTCGAGTGTGGCGCACTATAATAGCCCGTGGTTTTTCCCTGTTGAGGGTTTCCACGTAAAAATCAAGTGTCGTTTATATTTTCGCACCTTATTACACTTGATTATTGTTTTGTGAATTGGGTTATATTTGTAATATTGACTAATCCGAAAAATTTGGTAATAACGGATTAACAACCCTTTCACACACCCTCTATGTCGTTTTTAAAAGACACCCACGCGTATAATGGTAAAATTTGTGAACTTTCAGTAAGAATGGGTCTAGTTTACATGTGGGCTTTTTATTAAAGTCCAACTGGATTAAATAAAATAAGAAAACAATATGTAGGCCCAAGTCTCTTGTCATGGTCGGCAATGGGTAATAATAAGCCCATTATATTGTTTTATTTAATTAAGAATCAAATCTTTTTCTAATTAGGAAATATGTTTCCTAGTTGTATACTACTATTAGTAGTATATTAAAAGTAAAAGACTTTATTTGTTTAGTCAAATTAGGAAGTCTTTTATTTAGTCACAAATACACTAAAGAGTTGGATCAGGGTTTGAATTCTAAAAAAGTCTTTGTATCCTATTTAGAAAAGGACTTTGGTGATCACCTTGTTGGACAAGGTAAGAATTCAGAAACCCTAAATAAACTAGGGAGGATTTTCGGCCACCCTAAAACATCTAGGGCAGAAAATTCGGTCACTATAAATATATAGTGAGAATTTTCGGCCAACCCTAGATTTCTTTTTAGAAGAATTTATTTTCTTTGGCAAAAAGGAAAAATAAAAATCCTACTCTTTTTACTAGTGAGAATTTGGCCAAGGTGTTTTGTGAGAGAAGAATTGTTCTAGCTTCGATAGTGTACTAGTGATCTTGACATCAAGAGATCTTGTACACACTTTCGAATTAGGTTCACGCGAATTTCAATCCTAGGATTGTGAATTCAAAAGTGACCGGAACATTCTTAGCAAACTTTTGGAGCTTATAGTGACTAACAAAATCAGAAAAAGTGTTTGTTCGTCCATTCTCAGGTTCACAATTCAAAGAAGGGAGACCACGCTCCTAGGTGATTCACGTTCGTGATCGGCTTTGAAAGATCTAGCGGATTACCATCGACGTTAGTCAATCGGATCACGCGACAAAGGTATTTCATCTTTTCATATGTATGATTAATTAATTAAAGGGTTAAGGTTCAATATGGGAAATTTTTTAAAATATACTAAACTCTTTTTTAGTCTCGCTTGCGCTGCGTGCACGTATTTTTTTCCTACAATTGGTATCAAAGCCTGGTTTGTACCTTTTAATTAATTATCATATATATATATACGTGAATCAATTTCTTTTTATTGTGATTATGCATGTTTAGAAAGAGATGACACTCTAGGTATTCTCATATATAATTACATTGGAATGTATGGATTTATATATGTTATATTTTGATATAAAGTGAATTGTTATTGCTCGATTTTGATCCTAGAATTTCAATGTAATTTTTGTTTCGGAATTGTAACAAGAAGGGTGGCCTATTATCGTCACAATTTCCTTCTTGGTAGTTGCTAATATTTTTTTTATGTATTATATTAAACTGCAGTATTTTTTTTAATGTATTATAAAATAAGTGCAGTATTTTTTTTATTAAATACTGCTGTGAATAAAAAAAAAAAAAATTTACTGCAGTATTTTTATTGTTTAAATATGTATGTAATATGTTCAAGCATCAAAGATTCGAAGACTTGAAGCATTAATGGCAACCGGAACGAGTTTAGGACCATGCGCACCATAGCAACGTGCACGCGCGCAATATTGCACGTAGCTGTGCATGTTGGACCGTGGGCTGTGCATGGCAGCCCCATGGAGTCCATGGGCTGCACATGGCAGCCCTTGTTAGGGTTGTGGAGTGTGCACGCCAATTGGGCAGCCGTGGGTGCTCACGTGATCCATGGCCGCTTGAAGATTTGTTCGCCAAGAAAGGAGATTTTTTGTATTCTAAACAATTGTAATTTACTTGCTTTTCTAGGATGGATCAAAATTGTGGCTATTTATTTTATGTAAATATTACAATATTTGTTATTGTTTGATAACATGTCATGTAGAATAGGAGTGCCACTCATATATCTCTTTTGGTATGAACATGCATTGAATGATTCAGGTATCTAATTGGCATCTAGATAACTTGGTAAATCATTCTTTGGGATTTAATCACATTCCTTAAATAATTGAGTAGGAGAGGGTGTATTGCAAACACCTATGGTCTCCAAGGTTAGTTGAGCTATATTATTTTTGGTAATCCCCCCAAGGGGCGTCCATGAATGGAACATAGCAAGATACTTCCTTACAAGGATAGACTAGACAATTGACTCAAACGAGATCTACTCCCCAAGGAGGGATTTTCGTGAGGGAATATATTGAGGGTCGAAATCTTGGTAGTACACTCAATGTGATTTTATTGATATCCTCCCAAGAGTTCTTGTTAATAAAATCACAAGGCTAAAATTGAAAACGTTGGTTGTTATGTTAACAATTAGGTGGGACCTAGTCCAACTAATAAATGGTGCGAACTCCCAAAGGAGGCGTAACATTTATGGGTGTTGGATCGAACGTTGAATTTTACGATTGAATTATAAATATTTAATTCAAGATAAATATTCGAAAATGCTAAACAATGATTATTTACTCATATATATTTTTTGTTAAGAAATCATGATCCCATCCCTAATGATCATCCTAAAAGATAAAACTTTAACCGGTAATAATTATGTCACATGGAAAAGGAAAATTGGGTTGTTGCTGCAAGCTGACAAAATATAAATTTTGTTCTAACTACTCCTAAACCACTTGCTCCTACTAATGAATCTAATGTGATGCAATGAGACGAGTATGAGCAGTGGGAGACCTCTAATGAGATGGCCAAATGGCTACCATCTCAGACGTGTTGCAATAGTAGCATGAAGGAATGGGGTCTACTGCTGATATGATGATGTCTCTAAAAGAGATTCATATGGTTGGTAAAGTTGCTACTATTAATACCCGTTAGAAGGTCAAGGAATAATAGAAGAAAAAACAACTTGGGCTTACCAAGAAAGTAACTAAGATCAAAAGGAAGTGCTTCTTTTGTGGTGAAAAGAGACATTGGAAAAGTAATTTTCCAAAGTCTCAAAATAAGAAGGAACAAGGTAATATGAATTATCTTGAAACATGTTTTTCTGGCAGATTCTATAGATTCTTGGATCGCAGACTCTGGAGCCACTAATCATATTTGTTATTCCTTACGGGGGTTTCAAGAAAGAAGAAGGCTAAATAAGAATAAAATCAACTTGCGTTTAGGCAACGGAGCGTTGGTGTCTGCTAGTGCAGTGAGAGATATTATAGTTAATCTAGAGGCTAGTAGGCATTTAGATTAGATAGACATTTATTATGTACCTCAATTCAAGAGAAATTTAATTTCAGTTTCTTGATTAAATAAATTTGAATATTCGGTTACTTTTAATAAATTTTTTATTATTAGTAAGGATGACAAATTTGTTTGCAAAGGTACATTGGAAAATGGTCTATTCTATTTACATAGAAATATCTCTCACTTGTTAGACACATAATTAACGCAATCTAATCATAAAAGAGTAAAATTATCATAAGATGAAACCTACCTATGCCATTTGTGCCTAGGTCATATTAACCTTAATAGGATTAAAAGATTGGTTAGTGATGGACCTTTAAGTGACTTAAAGGTCAATGATATACCAAATTGTGAATCCTGTTTGGAAGGTAAAATGACCAAAAGGTCGTTCAGGACCAAAGGCACAAGAGCCATTGAATGTTTAGGATTAATACACTCTGATGTATGTGGTCCTATGAGCATTCAAGCTAGAGGTGGATATGAGTACTTTATCACTTTCACAGATGATCATTTAAGATTTGGTTATGTGTATCTCATGAGACATAAGTCGGATGCTTTTGACATGTTCAAAGCATTTAAAGCTAAAGTGGAGAATCAGCTAGAGAAACACATAAAAATCTTGAGATCTGATCGTGGTGGAGAATATCTATCTGGTGAGTTTCAGCAATATCTTATTGATAATGGAATCATTTCTCAGTTTTCTGCACCAGGTACACCTCAACAGAATGGGGTGGCATAAAAAAGAAATAGAACTCTTTTGAATATGGTTAGGTCAATGTTAAGTTATTCAACACTCCTTGTTTCTTTTTGGGGATATGCTCTACAAACTGCAATGTACATTCTAAACAATGTACCATCGAAGTCGGTTCCTCAAACACCGCATGAGTTGTGGACTGAGCGAAAGCCTAGTTTACAATACTTAAGGATATTTGGTTGTCCTACGCATGTGTTAAAAGGAAAAACAGAAAAGATGGAGTCCCGTACAGAAACATGCATATTTGTGGGGTATCCAAAAGGAACTAAATGGTATTATTTCTATAGTCCTTCAGATCTTAAAGTATTTGTTTCGACAAATGCTAAATTTTTGGAAAAGGACTATACGAATGAGTTTATACCTAAAAGTAGAATTGTCCTGAATGAGATGTCAGGAGATACAATTCCACAAGAGGTTTCACAACCTGGCCCAATTATAAGTTCCGAACCATCACAAGATCAACAACCTACCATTCCTTATCATAGTGGGAGGGTTGTAAGACAACCCGAGAGATACATCGGTCTGGGAGAATTAGTGGAGAATCTCCCGGACGACGATGATCCCTACACATATAAGGAAGCAATGGAGGATATTGATAGTTGCCATTGGCAAAAGGCAATGCAATCTGAGATTGAGTCCATGTTCAATAACAAAGTCTGGTCCCTTGTAGACTTGCCTAAAAAGATAAAACCCATTGGGTGCAAGTGGCTATACAAGAGGAAAAGAGGTATGGATGGGAAGGTGGAAACCTTTAAATCTATATTAGTAGTTAAAGGTTACACACAGAAAGAAGGTATCGATTACGAAGAAACCTTCTCTCCTGTGGCCATGCTTAAATCCATTAGGATACTCTTATCCATTGCGGCATCTTTAGATTTAGAGATTTGGCAAATGGACGTCAAGACAGCTTTCCTTAACGGAAGTCCTGATGAAAGCATCTATATGATGCAACCAGAAGGATTCATTGAAAAAGGCCAAGTGGAAAAGGTATGCAAGTTGCAAAAATCCATATATGGATTAAAGCAAGCATCCCGATCCTGGAACATAAGGTTCGATCAAGCTATGAAAGGTTTTGGATTTGTTCAGAACCTTGACGAACCTTGTGTATACAAAAGGATCAAGGGTGACAAGTTGGTTTTCCTAATTCTTTATGTTGATGATATACTGCTCATCAGAAACAATGTAGGTGTATTGACATGAGTAAAAGAATGGTTAGCAAAACAATTTGATATGAAGGACTTAGGAGAAGCAAGTTATATTCTTGGTATCCAAGTAATAAGGGATAGAAAGAATAGAACGATTGCACTATCCCAAGCTTCATACACAAATAAAATCTTGTCTAGATTTTCCATGCAGGATTCCAAGAAAGGTATGTTACGTTTCAGACATGGAATCAAACTTTCTAAGTAACAAGTTCCTAAGAATGAGCATGAAGAGCAATTCATGAGTAGGGTTCCATATGCCTCGGCAGTTGGAAGTCTCATGTATACAATGCTCTGCACTAGACCAGATATTTGTTTTGCTATTGTTGTAGTTAGCAGGTTTCAATCGAAACCTGGTCCTGATCACTGGACGGCAGTCAAGCATATTTTCAAGTATCTCAGGAGAACGAGAGACTATATGCTTGTATACTCTGGAGGGGATTTGATTCCCGTAGGGTATACAGATTCTGATTTCCAATCGGATTCTGACTCTAGAAAATCCACATCAGGATCAGTGTTTACTCTTGGAGGAGGAGCAGTCATATGGAGGAGTATCAAGCAATCATGCATTGCTGACTCCACTATGGAAACTGTGTATGTTGCTGCATGCGAAGCTGCCAAAGAGGCTGTTTAGCTTCGCCAATTCTTGATTGACTTAGAAGTGGTTCCCAGTGCGAATAAGTAGATCACTATTTACTGTGACAACAATGGAGCAGTGGCTAATTCGAAAGAACCAAAATGTCATAAGAGAGGAAAACACATTGAAAGGAAGTATCATCTTCTTAGGGAGATTGTTCATAGGGGTGACGTGACGATTACCAAAATCGCGTCAGCAGAAAATCTAGCGGATCCCTTCATAAAGGCTCTACCACAGAAGAGTTTTTGATGGGCACCTAGAGAACATGGGAATGAGAGATATGACACATTTGCTATAGCGCAAGTGGGAGATTTTTAGGGTTATGCTCAATAGCAAGAGTGTAATGTTGTACTTGACAATCTTTTTATATTAATAAAGTGATTTCTGTTAGTTAACAAAATCTTATATAGCATTTATTATTATAATTGTTAAAGTAAATAATCATAATGTCAAAAGACTATGAGAAAAGAAGAATTTTTCGTACATCTGGATATGTATGAGGTAGACACAATTCTTTAGTTAGTCTTGAATAACGTTCACAACTTAAGTTAAAGGTTGGGCACCTTTATCTTGTTAAAGTTGTAGAATTCTTTTACTAGCATTTGAGTGGAATCAAATGTGTTGTGATGAGTCTAAAATCATCAAAGGGTCTTCGAGTAAAAGAATCTAGTGCATTGAGTGCATTGAACCAGATCATAATGAAATACTTTTTCTAGAACCGTCAATAGATAAAAGTCTTTTCATTATCAGGACAATCGGAGAGTCTATCTTAATCCTGAGATAAATGATGGACTTATGGTTGCAAGTGTTATCATTTGAGCTATCAATGAGTACGATTATATAGCATAGTCTATCGTCGATAGTTTGGTGGTATTCATTTGTTAATCGATAGAGGACTTCATTTATAGATATGGACATCGTGGCTCCATTTATTAAATGTGAGTAGAATATCATCATATGGATGATTGGTGGTTTTGGATATGAAATCTTAGCGTTCAGTTTTCAATAGTGTCTATTGAAAGATGACTTCTGGACAAGTCATAATATATATCCAAGTTCAAAGTGTGGTCATATGAGTAAATATGGTAACTTGGAGAGCTATAGGCGGTCTATGAGCTTTTGGCGATTATTGATATTCTTCACGAGAATTCACTATCTCCCATATGATTGTCTAGGGTATGAATGAGCATTGTTAACTTATTCCATCTTTATTTAAGAGTGCAATTTTAGTTCTTTAGTGGAATGAACTAAAATTAATAGATTGAACCTAAGTGAATCATTTGTTGATAGTGATTGGGTTATGTCTATTGGAGCTTAAATTTAGATAGGCCCGCCAAGATCCCCAATCCGCACAGACATGCATGAATCACTTGATATATTCTACCGGACTATTTGTGGGTCCATTTAGAATTGTATTTTAATAAGAATATAATTTGCACATTATTTAATTAATGGGCTGTTTAATTATATTAATATATTAATGAAAGGCATGTGGGCTTGTTTCTTTTAGTAAGAATGAGTCTAGTTCACATATGAGCTTTTTATTAAAGTCCAAATGGATTAAATAAAATAAGAAAACAATATATAGGCCCAAGTCTCTTGTCATGGGCGGCAATGGGTAATAATAAGCCCATTATATTGTTTTGTTTTATTATTTAATTAAATGGAAATTAATTAATATGTTAATTAATTATTTAATTAAGAATCAAATCTTTTTCTGATTAGGAAATATGTTTCCTAGTTGTATACTACTATTAGTAGTATATTAAAAGTAAAAGACTTTATTTGTTTAGTCAAATTAGGAAGTTGTTAACCGCCTTTTTTGGCAGTGGTCCAAGGAAGAATTTTCCATCCTTGCCAAGTAGAGGGATGCCGCGAGAAGCATCTAGCTACCTCTGAAAGGAACCAAGATCAACACACTTTATCGTGGTCTAGATAGCCCAGTAGAAGGATGCCGCACCCGCAGGACCACGCGGGACCCCGCTGGACCCCGCAGATCCCGCAGTACCCCGCGGATCCCGCAGGACCCCGCAGATCCCGCAATACCCCGCAGGACCCCGCTGGACCCCGCAGATCCCGCTGGACCCCACAGATCCCTCAGTACCCCGCGGATCCCGCAGGACCCCGCTGGACCCCGCAGATCCCGCAGTACCCCGCAGGACCCCTCAGATCCCGCTGGACCCCGCAGATCCCGCAGTACCCCGCAGGACCCCGCAGATCCCGCTGGACCCCGCGGATCCCGCTGGACCCCGCTGGACCCCGCAGGACCCCGCTGATCCCGCAGTACCCCGCGGACCCCGCCGGACCCCGCTGGACCCCGTAGTACCCCGTACCCTGTGACTAGTCCTCCAAACTCCTCCCGACCACCTAGCATACAAGACATCAATAGAGGAGGTCGTAAATACCAAGGAAGAGCTAGACCACACCAAGAGTTTAAGTAAACAAGGAAATTGCCTTGTTTCTCGCCATTCAAGAGTCCTATATTAAAGAGGAGTCAACTCTTTCAGTTCTAAAAGGAATCACTTGATTCTGGGGAATCAATCCCACGATCTTCTCGCCTATCAACATGGAAACGCCCCGTAAATTGCTAGGTCATTGGATTGAATTTATGGGAGTGAACAACAAGAAATAAGACCTATATATATGACAAGATTTTCAACGGTGAAGAGGACTTTTTTCGGCTGGGGGCTAGCTTCTTTCCTTCTCCTCTTATTTTCTATTGATTAGAGAAAAGGGCATATGCCCACCTGTGATTGTAAGCTCTCTGGAGCACTTATGTTGGATTATTCTCCTACTTGTGTAAGCTCCCCGGAGCACGCCTTATTGATAAATATATAAATGATCTCTTTCCGCCGGATACTACCTAGGGGTTTTTCAGCATATGATCATGCGTGATGCTTTTTCCCCCTAGGCCAGTCCACCTTCTATCAAAAAGACTTGTCATTCTCTCCCTCGTATCTATTTTATTACACATATATGTAAGTTTATCATTGAAGAGCTCCTATCCCATATCCTACTTGCTTGCTTGCTATCCGGGTCGGGGAATCACAATGGAGATCTAGAAAAGAGTATGGGATGCGGGATTCGGGATACGGGGTATGAGGGACGGGACACGGGGTGCCGAGTACCGAACGCAGGGTATCTGGGTCCATAGAGAGGGATCACAACCCTTACTCCGACATGGGAACCCCCAAGCACCATCTTCTCCATGTGCTTGAAGCCCCGACAGTCGGGATGATATTTTTTCCTACCTACTGCACCTCACTCCAGAATCTTTTACTCGTACAAACCATGGTACCTAGAGGTACCTACCCCGCTGCAGCCTGCCAGGTAGCAGTTTGAGGGTGTTAATTGAAATTCCTCACCCAGAGCGAATTTACGGTTAACATTTTGGCGCCGTCTGTGGGAAACGAACTAGACCAACGTGGCTTCCTTGTCTCTACATGAGCGTATGTTTCTTTATCTTTTACTTATTAAAACTACACATGATTGTATGCCAACTCCTCGATGTCATGATGCCATGAAACTTTATTTCACCCTGATAGTTCCTTTATTACTTGTATGATTTTATAAAAAATTTGCATGAATCATGTGGACTAAATCAACGCCTATTATACTCGGTTGATATTTCGCTTTATATATGTTGCTACTTAAATACGTTGAACATGCGGAGTGCATCTTGATGTAGCTCCATGAGATCTAACTAATATATTGCCATGCAAGCTTAACCTTCTACTATCGAGATGATAGAGTCATTATTCTTGGCATATTATTCATGCGGTTTACCCTTTCTCCATGTTTGTATATACTACATGTGCACCACGAGTGGTGTTCACTTTGTCAATTAACAACTTTTGTTTGATGTGGAGCAAATATAATGTGTGGGACTCCTAGTGGAGCCGGCCTACTATGCTGCCCTTACGAAACAAACCTGCTCATATACTTGTGGAGCTCCATTATAGCAGCTTCGTTACCGGTAGATCTCCTATCCAACAGATCCACCGAACTAGCACTTCTACATACGGATCCCCTCATGACATCGGATCCACTCTTCCAAAGCTCCTAGTTCTCAGCTATTTAAGTCCTAGAAGATAATTGTAAGCAATTTGGAAGATTTTCGATCAAGCCTGAGAAAACAGCATCTGCTGATGGGTCAACTTCAAGAATTAAACTGTATCATCTCAGAAGGAACTGGCTTTCGCGCCCTATATGGTTCGAAAGGTACGAAAGTTAGCTTTCCGTAGAATTTTGCGGTTTGTGATTTCGAGTTTTCTTGAAGGAGTTATGACCATTTTACTACCCGAAGGTCAGCCAGAATTTTTACGCGGGCAGCATCTGCTGATGGGTCAACTTCAAGAATTAAACTGTATCATCTCAGAAGTAACTGGCTTTCAAGCCCTATATGGTTCGAAAGTTACGGAAGTTAGCTTTCCGTAGAATTTTTCGGTTTGTGATTTCGAGTTTTCTTGAAGGAGTTATGACCATTTTACTACCCGAAGGTCAGCCAGAATTTCTACGCGGGCAGCATCTGCTGATGGGTCAACTTCAAGAATTAAACTGTATCATCTCAGAAGTAACTGGCTTTCGTGCCCTATATGGTTCGAAAGGTACAGAATTTATCTTTCCGTAGAATTTTGCGGTTTGTGATTTCGAGTTTTCTTGAAGGAGTTATGACCATTTTACTACCCGAAGGTCAGCCAGAATTTCTACGCGGGCAGCATCTGCTGATGGGTCAACTTCAAGAATTAAACTGTATCATCTCAGAAGTAACTGGCTTTCGCGCCCTATATGGTTCGAAAGGTACGGAAGTTAAATTTCCGTATAATTTTGCGGTTTGTGATTTCGAGTTTTCTTGAAGGAGTTATGACCATTTTACTACCCGAAGGTCAGCCAGAATTTCTACGCGGGCAGCATCTGTTGATGGGTCAACTTCAAGAATTAAACTGTATCATCTCAGAAAGAACTGGCTTTCGCGCCCTATATGGTTCGAAAGGTACGGAAGTTAGCTTTCCGTAGAATTTTGTGGTTTGTGATTTCGAGTTTTCTTTAAGGAGTTATGGCCATTTTACTACCCAAAGGTCAGCCTAGAAATTCTACGCGGGATTTTGGAAACAAAGCATTATAGGAGGCTCCTCACTTTAGTATCGGGCCCTTCAACGCCCAAGTGAGCCTCCTAGGTTCCGGTTCGTTCGAGTGGAGTCTAGAGCCTCATTTCAGCCGCTGGGTAATTCTTGATGCCCTAGCAAGCTTCTGGACCAGCATCATGTAGGAGGCTCCTCACTTTAGTATCAGGCCCTTCAACGCCCAAGTGAGCCTCCTAGGTTCCAGTTCGTTCGAGTGGAGTCCAGAGCCTCATTTCTGCCGCTAGGTACTTCTTGATGCCCTAGCAAGCTTCTGGACCAGCATCATGTAGGAGGCTCCTCACTTTAGTATCGGGCCCTTCAACGCCCAAGTGAGCCTCCTAGGTTCCGGTTCGTTCGAGTGGGGTCCAGAGCCTCATTTCAGCCGCCAGGTACTTCTTGATACCCTAGCAAGCTTCTGGACCAGCATCATGTAGGAGGCTCCTCACTTTAGTATCGGGCCCTTCAACGCCCAAGTGAGCCTCCTAGGTTCCGGTTCGTTCGAGTGGAGTCCAGAGCCTCATTTCAACAGCTAGGTACTTCTTGATGCCCTAGCAAGCTTCTGGACCAGCATCATGTAGGAGGCTCCTCACTTTTGTACAAGGCCCTTCAACGCCGAAGTGAGCCTCCTAAGTTCCGGTTCGTTCCAAGGGATCCTCTAGCCCCATTATGATTGTTGGAAACTCTTGCCTACCTCGAGCAGGCCCCCTCTAAACTGGCCGTGGTACTTGGGGACTGAAAGCTCACTATTCTCTCTCACGAGCCCAAGGGGGGTACGATGACCCCTATATTCATAAATCTGATCGGGTCACCAATCTATGATTAAAGCGCCTCAAGACCAGGAAAGCTACATAGTACTCCTGATGCCCTAGACCAGGTTAAACCATCTAGGAGGATCTCCATTACTGAGTCAAGACCAGGAGAGCCACATAGCATTCCTGATGCCTCGGACGGAGCCAACCCCGCCAAGAGGATCTCCATTGTTAAAGCGCCTAAATACCAGGAAAGCTACATAGCACTCCTGATGCCTTGGACGGGGCCAACCCCGCCAAGAGGATCTCCATTGTTAAAGCGCCTCAAGACCAGGAAATAGCCTAAGGGCGCTCCTGCTGCCTCGGTCGGGGAATACCCTCCTCTGAGAAGCCTGGTGCTAAAGTGGCCTTAGTTGCCTACCAGGACAGCCTTGGTCGGGGAATACCCTCCTCCGAGAAGCCTGGTGCTAAAGTGGCCTTAGTTGCCTACCAGGACAGATTACAGTAAGAATCGGGCTGCCTCCGGGTACCTGGTTCCTTACTTCGCCTCGAGACCAGGGAAAAGCTACATAGCACTCCTGATGCCTTGGACGGGGCCAACCCCGCCAAGAGGATCTCCATTGTTAAAGCGCCTCAAGACCAGGAAATAGCCTAAGGGCGCTCCTGCTGCCTCGGTAGGGGAATACCCTCCTCTGAGAAGCCTGGTGCTAAAGTGGCCTTAGTTGCCTACCAGGACAGATTACAGTAAGAATCGGGCTGCCTCCGGGTACCTGGTTCCTTATTTCGCCTCGAGACCAGGAAATAGCCTCATAGCACTCCTGATGCCCTGGACCGGGTTGACCCCTCCAGGTGGATCTCCATTACTGAATCGCCCCGAGACCAGGAAATAGCCTTATGGAGCTCCTGCTGCCTTGGTCGGGAAATACCCTCCTCCAAGAAGCTTGGTGTTAAAGTGGTCTTAGTTGCCTACCAGGACAGACTTACAGTAGGATCGGGATGAGTAAAGTAATGGCTACCAATAAAGAAGGATGAGTAAAATTCTTCAAGTATTACATATCCTGACTCCAACCCCAACTGCGTACCGGTGTTCAAGTCAGGGGGGACTTCTGTTAACCGCCTTTTTTGGCAGGGGTCCAAGGAAGAATTTTCCATCCTTGCCAAGTAGAGGGATGCCGCGAGAAGCATCTAGCTACCTCTGAAAGGAACCAAGATCAACACACTTTATCGTGGTCTAGATAGCCCAGTAGAAGGATGCCGCACCCGCAGGACCACGTGGGACCCCGCTGGACCCCGTAGATCCCGCAGTACACCGCGGATCCCGCAGGACCCCGCTGGACCCCGCAGATCCCGCAGTACCCCGCTGGACCCCACAGATCCCGCAGTACCCCGCGGATCCCGCAGGACCCCGCTGGACCCCGCAGTACCCAGCAGGACCCCGCAGGACCCCGCAGATCCCGCTGGACCCTGCAGATCCCGCAGTACCCCGCAGGACCCCGCAGATCCTGCTGGACCCCGCGGATCCCGCTGGACCTCGTAGGACCCCGCTGGACACCGCTGATCCCGCAGTACCCCGCGGACCCCGCGGACCCCGCCGGACCCCGCTGGACCCCGTGGTACCCCGTAGTACCCCGTACCCTGTGACTAGTCCTCCAAACTCCTCCCGACCACCTAGCATACAAGACATCAATAGAGGAGGTCGTAAATACCAAGGAAGAGCTAGACCACACCAAGAGTTTGAGTAAACAAGGAAATTGCCTTGTTTCTCGCCATTCAAGAGTCCTATATTAAAGAGGAGTCAACTCTTTCAGTTCTAAAAGGAATCACTTGATTCTGGGGAATCAATCCCACGATCTTCTCGCCTATCAACATGGAAACGCCCCGTAAATTGCTAGGTCATTGGATTGAATTTATGGGAGTGAACAACAAGAAATAAGACTTATATATATGACAAGATTTTCAACGGTGAAGAGGACTTTTTTCGGCTGGGGGCTAGCTTCTTTCCTTCTCCTCTTATTTTCTATTGATTAGAGAAAAGGGCATATGCCCACCTATGATTGTAAGCTCTCTGGAGCACTTATGTTGGATTATTCTCCTACTTGTGTAAGCTCCCCGGAGCACGCCTTATTGATAAATATATAAATGATCTCTTTCCGCCGGATACTACCTAGGGGTTTTTCAGCATATGATCATGCGTGATGCTTTTTCCCCCTAGGCCAGTCCACCTTCTATCAAAAAGACTTGTCATTCTCTCCCTCGTATCTATTTTATTACACATATATGTAAGTTTATCATTGAAAAGCTCCTATCCCATATCCTACTTGCTTGCTTGCTATCCGGGTCGGGGAATCACAATGGAGATCTAGAAAAAAGTATGGGATGCGGGATTCGGGATACGGGGTATGAGGGACGGGACACGGGGTGCCGAGTACCGAACGCAGGGTATCGGGGTCCATAGAGAGGGATCACAACCCTTACTCCGACATGGGAACCCCCAAGCGCCATCTTCTCCATGTGCTTGAAGCCCCGACAGTCGGGATGATATTTTCTCCTACCTACTGCACCTCACTCCAGAATCTTTTACTCGTACAAACCATGGTACCTAGAGGTACCTACCCCGCTGCAGCCTGCCAGGTAGCAGTTTGAGGGTGTTAATTGAAATTCCTCACCCAGAGCGAATTTACGGTTAACAGAAGTCTTTTATTTAGTCACAAATACACTAAAGAGTTGGATTAGGGTTTGAATTCTAAAGAAGTCTTTGTATCTTATTTGGAAAAGGACTTTGTGATGAGGTCGTTTGTGTACTCAACAAAATAGTAATAATAATGGTTTTTGGTTGATTCTTGAAAACTCTTTTAAAGCCACTTAATCCTTTTAAAATGTGATTTGATAGCAAAATAGTGAGCAAGTTCGTTCCACAGGGAATGAAGTGTTAATTAGATAAATTGACTAATCTTAGAACAATAAAATAAATCATAGTGTTTGATAAATGTGTGGTTTCTAAAACCACCAATGCTAAACTACTCAAATGAAAATACACAAAAATGTTATGAAAAATAGAATACTCAACACCTTGATAAGAATAGTGATAAAATCAATTAATGAGAGAACTAGGGAATAGATCGATTAACACTTGGATGTGGGTAAGCTAACTAGCATCATTAATGTACCAATCTCATTATGTTAACCACTTAGAGGCTTAGATTAGTGGGGTTGGTATACCCACCACTAATCTATCCTATCCAATGGGTTCTCAATCACACAAAGATTGTCAATCCACATGTGAATATATAACAAATTATTCCACTCAAGATAGCAATCAACAAGTGATATACAAGTCAATTATAATGAATGGAATCTAATTAATTTGAATGAATAGAACACATAAGAGATTCATTACAAGCTAAACTAAACCCACAACCAATTGTTCCTCAAATCTATCCCCTAGATTAGGGGTTTAGTTACACATATTTGCAATGAATGAAAAGAAGTAAATGATGAGGAAATAACCATCGGGTCACCTTCTTTAAGCTTGATCCTTCTTCTCCTCTATGCTCCTAGATGCAAGGAATGGAGGTTGAGGAAATGTCTTGGAATGTGGGTGTTTTGGTGGAAAGTTACTAAGGATTTTGGTGGAGAAATGGTGGGATGAGGAATGATGTAGTGAAGTAATCAAGGTTTTTGTGTTGAGGGTTGGATGGATTAGATGAGTTCAAGGAGAGAAATGGAGGAGGATGAATAATGTTCCATGGATGATGATCTAGATCTGAAAATGAGTGTTCTCTGAATTTTGCTCTGATTTTCGATACTTGAAGATGGAGAGACGCTTCATATATATACTCACTCATGGACATGTACTGGTAACTGCTTGATTCGCTGATGTGGAGTCTAGGTCGCTATTTGGTCGCTATGGCGACCATAGAGCGTAAAACGGTTAGATGAAAAGGTCGCTCTGAAAACCATCTTTCTCGCTATTTGTCAAGTGGCGACCATGACCAAAATGTGTAGAGGTCGCCACTTGTATCCTCTAGGTCGCCATGGCGACCATAAGTGGCGACCTTGGAAATGTGAAGAGGTCGCCATTTGTACCATCAAGGTCGCCATGGCGACCCTAAGTGGCGACCATGCCTTGAGTGCACTAGGTCGCCACTTGCAAGGGAGGTTGCCATGGCGACCCCAAGTGGCGACCCCACCTGATTGTTTTTGTGACCTTCTGTCGCCATGGCGCTCAAGTGGCGACCTTCTGATGCCTTTGGGAACTCTTCTGTCGCCATGGCGCTCAAGTGGCGCCCTCTTATGTCCAAGTAGCGAAAATGCCCTGTTTCTTCTCATTTGTGAGACATTTTCGCACAAGTCCTCCACCTTCATCTCAATTGCTTCTGAAACCTAATAAAACCTGAAACACTCAATTTAACAACATTAAACACGGGGAAATGCCCGAGAATCAAGCAAAAAGAAACGGAAATGAGGGCCAAAATCATACCAATTTTGGCCTGATCAAATACCCCCAAACCAATCTTTTGCTAGTCCTCGAGCAAACACAATAACAAGCACACCCCTAAAAACATGCATAGAGATATTTCAAAGGTTTTACTTCAAATGATCAATGTGCGAAGCCAAAATGAAGAGATTAAAACAGTTATGCCATGGTGAGGATTTAAACATGCAAGAGCGTGTATAGTTATGATTAAAAATGTGCCACCTTAGACATAATTGTACGCAATGCGATCTTACATTCAAAATGCCAAAGCTTCAAAGCAAAGGTGCTATTAGTTTAGAATGTAATTCGCTTTGATACTAAATCTCACCGGATTCTCTCTTCTTTTCTCCAAGACTCCTAGGTTCACTCAAATTTGTGCATGTGCAATATGAGTTCATGTTATGGCAACAAATTGATTGCACATGCTAAACATTAAAACGCAATTTCCTGAAAAGTGATCTCATGAATGGAATTGCAAGCCATGAATTAGAAAGAACATGCATCAACCAAATTGTACAAAATGGACAATCCTAAAGATCATGAAGGTCTTTTCTTTGGTTGTAATGGGGCCTAAGGTTATGGTGAAACAAGGAATGGAAGAAATGGATATCAAGGGACCTAATGATTTCATTAAGGCATACATTCTAATTCTTTAAGTTCCACAAGATTCCCACATATGTTCACACTTCAAGGTGTCCAGGCTCACAATTACACATGTGCATGCTACTCCTATTTTCAACTTGAGTAGTTCAATTACTTTTCTTCCTTTTCTAGGCCCTTTGTGCCTAATTTCTTGATTCCTTTTTCTTTGCTTTTCTTTGCTTGCCAATTCTTTTCTTTTCATGCTTTTCATCTTCTTTTTTTTTTTTTTTTTATTATATATATATATTATTTTATTTTATTTTATTTTATTTATTTATTTTTTTTTTTCATTTCCAAACATCTCTTGCCTTGCAAGACTCTTACACACATTCACATGCCTTGGTACACACCTTATATCTATAATTTCAAAATTTTACATTGAGTTCCTAAGCCTTAGTGAATCATTTGGTCAAGGTAGGTCAAGTATTTTAAGGCTATAAGGTTCATGTAGATGTGGTTCATGAAAGAAATGCTTCAAATGTGTTTGGCTTCAAAGGGGCTTGGGAGCACACATATTCAAATTGGTTGGAAGTGTTTTAGGCCAAAGAGGTTTTCACATGCATCGCCTAAAATCATTTCTAAAGATTCGTCCATTAAGCAAAATAAGGCATCCACAAGCAGACCATAATATTCTATGGCAAACAACATTTAGTGCAAATGAGACCAAAACATGCTTGTATGAGTGTTTAAAGAGTGAATGTTTACAACTCAACGTATGCTTTTTAAAGGCTGTGTTTGTGATCCTCACGGGAATCTCCACTATTAATTCTTAGCCTTCAAGCAAATTTGATCATTCACTCAACATTAAGAGAAAAAGATTAACGCATTTTGTTCAATGACACCGTAAGTGGCATGGTGTTAATCTAAACCAAACACTCACAAACATGCACAATTCCTCACTACATCATGTAAAGAACAATCTCCACAAGCAAAGCATGCTCAAATATGGCAATATCGCAAAAATTTTAGAAGTTTTGGCACACAATTCTTTTGAAAACCAAGTATTATGGCGTTGCGCAAAAGCACCCCCAAACCTAAACTTGACATTGTCCTCAATGTTCAAAGGTGGAAAAATAAAAACAACAAGTGCAACCCACTAAGTTTCAAGCAATAATCCAACAAGCAAGAGCAAAAACAAAATATCCCATCATCCGGCATATTGCCCTCCAAATATTCATACACAAAATCCAAACAACACATATAACAATTAAGCACAAATGTCCTAAATCCACTACCAAAATCCAATTCACACCCTTATTCTATGCGGAAACAAAATAAAGGAAACAATGAGAAATAATGATTAAAAGGAAAAGAAATGCGAATAAACATAAATCAACAAAAATATCCAACAAAATAATCCAAAAGTAAGAACATAAAACTAGCAATGTCCCAATAAAATGATAGAAAATGCAAATGATGAAAAGATAAAACAAATCCTAGGAATGCTAGTAGGCCAACTACTCTGAATCATCCTCCTCATCCTGCACTACTCTCCCCTTCCCTTTCGGGTCCTTCCTTCTCTGCTCCCTAGCTAATGCTGCTCTCCTAGACTGCTCCTCTTTCCATTTCCTCTGTGCGGCTGCCTCATCAATAGGAAGACCTCCCACATAACGGGGCCCCTGATCAGTCAAGGAACGGGCCATGGCCTCCTCCAACTGTGCTGCCTCCTCAACAGTAGACTGTGCAGTCTGAAATACGAAGTCAGGCTCCTCTGTGCTATGTCCTGAAGGTGCAGTGGGGGTAGGTGGAATCACTGTGGCAGGCTTCTTCGGTCTCCTGACATAAGGAGTGAGCTTAAGGTCATGGCGGAGGTCTGTAAAACCTGTGATCACTGTCTCACTCAAATCCTGAATAAGGCTTTCCAACCTCAGCTGCCTGTCCTCCAAGGCCTTCTGCCTTCCTTCAATATCAAGTTTATCAGCATGAAGGATATCAAAATCACCAGTCTGAGTCCTCCTAATGCGCTGTACACCATCTAGAATCCGAACCCCCAACGGCTGCCCGTGATCATCACAAATAGGAATCTCCTCCTCCTCATCATCATCATCCTCCTCAGGGACTACTCTCTCAAATTCTTCCCTAACACTGGTGCCAGCCTCTGAACTCCGCACTCTCCTACGTTTCCCCCCAGTAGGTATCTCTCCACGCTTAATCATCAAACGTCTCCAGGTGGTCAAGTCCATATCAGACATGGGAGGCTTAAGTATGTCCCCGGAGATATCTACACCCGCCAATTTGCAGGCCTCCGTGATCAAACAAGGGAAAGGGAGGATATCTGTCTCTGATTCATTCCTCCCAATCCGCTGAATCTCCATCTTCACAATGATTCCCACATCAATAGGCTGCCTCTCACTAATACTATGTAGAATCCTGGCTGCCTCAAATGGAACGGTGGACCTATGGGAAACCGGTCTAAGGGAAGAGGTGAGGAAAATGTGCCAAAAGGCGAGCTCAATCTTCAAGTTTGACTGCCTGAGAGGGAACCTCTTTGCCATCCATATGGTCATAGGAGTGATGGTCATAGTGTTAGCAAATTCCACCAAATTCTTCACATACAAAGGATTTGTGGTGATTCCTTCCACCATCCTCTCACGTAACCCCTCAATTTCCAATAATGTTGTCCCAAAATATATGTTAATGTCTGGTGCGTTTAAGTACACGGGAACCCCTCTCACAAGAATGGGACCACCCCTCATATACTCTCCCGGATTCATCCCCGCATAGAATTCTTTCACCAAACTCTCACTGTAATGTGGCGGAGTAGCCGCTAATCCTCCCCATCCCATGTCATTCACTGTTGTTGGGACAGGGGTATCCCTCAAGTTCTCCAAATCAATGCCCCTCTCAGGCCACATTTTCTTCTCAGCAAATGTCTCCAAACGTTCATCAAAATTTCTGTTCAGTTTGCATTCGGGAACTACTCTCTTCCTAGGAGTGGGGGTCTTGCTACCCTTGCCCCCCTTGTTCGGCAACTTCATCTTCGGAGCCATTTTTTTCACCCCCAAATTCGGACTAACTCTCTGACAGAAATTCGGCAGCACAACGGCACTATAATAACACTCCGGCACTCACCAATGTGCACCAGAATCAACCAAACCACTTCAATACTATCACAATCACTTCTATATGAATCAAATCACACAAAAATCCAATCCTAAGCACTAATCTCTTCAAATCAAACTCAAAACCACCCTTAGTAATTCTAGATGCAATGTAGGAAGGATTTGATCAAAAGAATTGAAGAACTAGAATGATTTCTTACCAAGTTTGGAGATTACGTGCGTGCCACGGCTTTGGAATTGAGAGAATTTGAGAAGAGAGAACTTTTGTGTGTGCGGCGTTATGTTTGAGCAGCAGTCTTTATAAGTGAACGCCCTATGTCGCCACTTGTGTCACTCGGTCGCCATGGCGACCAAATGGCGACCAAATAGCGACAATACCTGATAACAAAGGTCGCCATTTGCAACATGTGGGTCGCCATGGCGACCATGTAAGTGGCGACCTCTGAATCCTTCATGTAAGTGAGGTCGCCATTTGTATGCAAATAGCGACCAAATGGCGACCCTGACTTAAAGTCCTCTCCCGAATGTATTTCATCACCTGCAATGAACAAAATCCACAAATAAGCTCATACTTCAAACTTCTATCAAGAATTGATGGACATTTATTCAGAAAAACAGAATGAACAAAAGAAAAACACACAACAAGCAAAATTAAACTCAAACATATTTATTCATGGCATGAAATGTAAAAACCGAATGTAAATCCAACTACCGCATCATACTATGCGAAATGGAATCATGATGCTCATCATCCAAGTCAATCACATTATAACTCAATTTTTTCTTGACTACCCAAATTGGACCTCTAGACTCATCCCGGACTTGATTGACCAAATCCTTCCTAACCCAAATTTGCTTAACATGGTTAGATCTCCTTATAGGTCTATTTTTATCATTATTGGCATGCTTCAAAAATTCAAAACATTTAGACTTTACATGACCCTTTCTATGACAAAAATAACAAGTTAAAGGATATGAAGGAAATCTTCCCTTTTTAATTGGAGATTTAGGCCTTGAGGGACCGTTATTGGTGAGTTCCTTGATGGCTTGATCCATCCGATCTATCTCCACCAAAAAGTCGCACTCCTTTACCTTAGCAACCTTCAAGGACATCTCCTTCTTGCTCAATTCCTCCTTCAACTCCTCAAGTGCCTTGTTCTTGGCATCTACATTCATGAGGGCCTTCCTCATCTTTCTTAAGGATTCTTCCTCAAATTCTTCGGTGAGCCTAGCCAAATCTTCAAGCTCTTTCACCGTCACCTCATTCTCCATTGTGAGAGCCACGTTGACCTTCTTAAGCTTATGATTTTTCCTTGCGAGGTCATCAAGCTTCTTTTCCAAGGCATACTTCTCCGCCTTAAGAACCTCTACCTCAAGCATGAGCTCTTGGTTGGAATTCTTGAGCTCTTCAATTTCAGAGTCACCTATACTCTCCACTTCGTCCTCTTGGCTATTCTTTTCAAACAATTGCACCAAATCACACACTTTTCCACCCGTTGACCTTGGTGTTTGCAACTCAACCACATAGCAACTCTCAATGCTTTTTAGGTCATCATTGCATATGGTTATATCGATCTCAAGTTCTTTCTCAAATGCATGCATACAAACTTTCTTCTTGCAAACATCGATCTTCATTTGAGCGGTAGCCATGAATGATCTACCAAGGAGAACTTGCCACTCCCTAACATCTTTTGACTTGTCACCAATGTCTAGAACTACGAAATCCGTTAGCACTACTACTCCTTCAATGACAATTGGGACATCCTTTATTTCACCACTTGATGAAAGTGAGGTTTGATCCGCTAGCATAAGCTTCTTCCCGGATGGTTTCAATCCTACCAAACCTAACTTTTCATAAGTAGATAGGGGCATCATGCTCACACTTGCTCCTAAATCTAGTACTCCTTTAAGCACTCCACTATTTCCTATCGATATGGGAATCACAAAGCTTACCGGATCTTCCACTTTCTGGATGTATGCTTCTTCAAACAACAATGCCTCATCTCTAGCTCCATCCTTCTTGACAAAACTACCTTCTTTAGCTTGCTCTGTGTGGCTTGGAAACTTCCCCTTTTCTTGCTTTTGAAGGGCCTTGGCAATTTGCCCCATTTGGGTCTCCAATTTCCCAAAAGATGCCTCTAGGTTGCCAAACCTTTGACCACTAGCTTGCATGAAGCTTGTCAAGGTATTCTCAGCTCGTTGGAAGCCTTGCATCATACCTCTCATTTCTTCATCAATATTTCGGCGAGGTTGGTACGAGCTTGGTTGAGCATTGTTGTTGTTGTTCCATTGGTTTCCTCCCCATTGATTTCCTCCTTGGGGGAATCCTCCTTGTGATTGATTTTGACGATAGCTTCCTTGTGAGCTACTTCCTTGAGTGTTCAACCCTTGTTGTGGATTCTGACGGTAACCCCCTTGTGAGCTACCTCCTTGATTGAACACCCCTTGTTGTTGATTTCCTTGTTGATTTCTTGGTGGTGGGTTTAGAATGTTGTTGTTATTTGACCATGAAAGGTTTGGGTGGTTCCTCCACGGTTGAGCATAGTTGTTGGGGTAGGAGTTGTTGCCTTGTCCTTGAAATCCCATAGCTTGAACCTCCTCTTGCTCTTGACCTTGAAAAGTGTCCTCAAACCCTTCATTCTCATTGAATTGCCCGCTAGAGCCTCCTTCTTGCCTTCCTAGCAACTTAACTCCCGCCTTAGGAAATCCCATACTTTCAATATGAGAAGTTAAGGTCTCCACCTTCTTGTTTATCCTAGAGATTTCGATGGCGGCTTCCGTACTAGCATTCACATCAAACTTCCCACCTCGAATACTGTTGGCATTCCTTTGTTGAGAGTTTTGTGCCAACATCTCATAGATGTCGTAGATCTCCGAAGCGGTCTTGGTATCATAAGAACCTCCACAAGCGTTATCCACCAACACTTGGGAGAACCGAGTTAGACCTCCTTGGAAACAAGACACCTTGTATTCCTCAGTGAACATGTGAGGAGGACATTGGGCCACAAGGCGTTGATACCTCTCCCATGACTCATGAAATAGCTCCCCCTCACTCTCATAAAAATCGGCTATCTTCACCTTTAACTCCTTTGCTTTCCTAGCCGGAAAGAATCTGTTGAAAAACACCTTGCAAATTTGGCCCCAACTTGTCAATGATCCCGGCCTAAGCCCCATGAGCCATGTCATAGCCGCATCCTTCATACAATACTGGAAGCAACGCATTTGCAACTGTTCACGTGTGAGCCGCATGATGGGGAAAGTCTCAATAATAGCACTATACTCCTTCATGAACTGGAGGCAGTCTTCATTCAACTTCCCATGAAATGACGGCAATAGGTTGACGTGCATTGTCTTCAACTCATAACCCCTAGCAACCGGGTCTAGCACGATCGGTGATGGTTGGTTCCCGATATCCGGCAAGGCATACTAACCCATGGTCATCCTTTGACCACGGTTGGTTTGAGTCTCTTCCGTCATCTCCTCTCTCAAAGGAGCTTCGTCTTCCCTACCATGTTGTTGTCCTTCAGTACTCATAGCTTGACTTGGAATTGGTTCGAACTCTCTCACACGGCTAGTGCCTTCTAGTGGGGGATGAACACCTCTACCTAGAGATCTCCTACCGTGCATAAAACTGAGCACCTGAAAGAGGAATAAATAAAGAGATACAAGGAAAGAAAAAAAAGTAAAAACAGCACTATGAACAAGTCAATAATCACAAAATGAAATATTAAACTAAAAATCTACAAAATACCAATAAAATGTGAAGAAAAGTCAATCTATGTAATCAACGCTACCATTCCCCGGCAGCGGCGCCATTTTTGATGAGGTCGTTTGTGTACTCAACAAAATAGTAATAATAATGGTTTTTGGTTGATTCTTGAAAACTCTTTTAAAGCCACTTAATCCTTTTAAAATGTGATTTGATAGCAAAATAGTGAGCAAGTTCGTTCCACAGGGAATGAAGTGTTAATTAGATAAATTGACTAATCTTAGAACAATAAAATAAATCATAGTGTTTGATAAATGTGTGGTTTCTAAAACCACCAATGCTAAACTACTCAAATGAAAATACACAAAAATGTTATGAAAAATAGAATACTCAACACCTTGATAAGAATAGTGATAAAATCAATTAATGAGAGAACTAGGGAATAGATCGATTAACACTTGGATGTGGGTAAGCTAACTAGCATCATTAATGTACCAATCTCATTATGTTAACCACTTAGAGGCTTAGATTAGTGGGGTTGGTATACCCACCACTAATCTATCCTATCCAATGGGTTCTCAATCACACAAAGATTGTCAATCCACATGTGAATATATAACAAATTATTCCACTCAAGATAGCAATCAACAAGTGATATACAAGTCAATTATAATGAATGGAATCTAATTAATTTGAATGAATAGAACACATAAGAGATTCATTACAAGCTAAACTAAACCCACAACCAATTGTTCCTCAAATCTATCCCCTAGATTAGGGGTTTAGTTACACATATTTGCAATGAATGAAAAGAAGTAAATGATGAGGAAATAACCATCGGGTCACCTTCTTTAAGCTTGATCCTTCTTCTCCTCTATGCTCCTAGATGCAAGGAATGGAGGTTGAGGAAATGTCTTGGAATGTGGGTGTTTTGGTGGAAAGTTACTAAGGATTTTGGTGGAGAAATGGTGGGATGAGGAATGATGTAGTGAAGTAATCAAGGTTTTTGTGTTGAGGGTTGGATGGATTAGATGAGTTCAAGGAGAGAAATGGAGGAGGATGAATAATGTTCCATGGATGATGATCTAGATCTGAAAATGAGTGTTCTCTGAATTTTGCTCTGATTTTCGATACTTGAAGATGGAGAGACGCTTCATATATATACTCACTCATGGACATGTACTGGTAACTGTTTGATTCGCTGATGTGGAGTCTAGGTCGCTATTTGGTCGCTATGGCGACCATAGAGCGTAAAACGGTTAGATGAAAAGGTCGCTCTGAAAACCATCTTTCTCGCTATTTGTCAAGTGGCGACCATGACCAAAATGTGTAGAGGTCGCCACTTGTATCCTCTAGGTCGCCATGGCGACCATAAGTGGCGACCTTGGAAATGTGAAGAGGTCGCCATTTGTACCATCAAGGTCGCCATGGCGACCCTAAGTGGCGACCATGCCTTGAGTGCACTAGGTCGCCACTTGCAAGGGAGGTTGCCATGGCGACCCCAAGTGGCGACCCCACCTGATTGTTTTTGTGACCTTCTGTCGCCATGGCGCTCAAGTGGCGACCTTCTGATGCCTTTGGGAACTCTTCTGTCGCCATGGCGCTCAAGTGGCGCCCTCTTATGTCCAAGTAGCGAAAATGCCCTGTTTCTTCTCATTTGTGAGACATTTTCGCACAAGTCCTCCACCTTCATCTCAATTGCTTCTCAAACCTAATAAAACCTGAAACACTCAATTTAACAACATTAAACACGGGGAAATGCCCGAGAATCAAGCAAAAAGAAACGGAAATGAGGGCCAAAATCATACCAATTTTGGCCTGATCACTTTGGTGATCACCTTGTTGGACAAGGTAAGAATTCAGAAACCCTAAATAAACTAGGGAGGATTTTCGGCCACCCTAAAACATCTAGGGCAGAAAATTCGGTCACTATAAATATATAGTGAGAATTTTCGGCCAACCCTAGATTTCTTTTTAGAAGAATTTATTTTCTTTGGCAAAAAGGAAAAATAAAAATCCTACTCGTTTTACTAGTGAGAATTTGGCCAAGGTGTTTTGTGAGAGAATAATTGTTCTAGCTTCGATAGTGTACTAGTGATCTTGACATCAAGAGATCTTGTACACACTTTCGAATTAGGTTCACGCGAATTTCAATCCTAGGATTGTGAATTCAAAAGTGACCGGAACATTCTTAGCAAACTTTTGGAGCTTATAGTGATTAACAAAATCAGAAAAAGTGTTTGTTCGTCCATTCTCAGGTTCACAATTCAAAGAAGGGAGACCATTGAAATTCCCTTTAAAGTGATAATGTTTTATACCTAGAGGGGGGGTGAATAGGTATAGTCCCAAATTCTTCCAATATTCAAAAATGCGGAATATAAGAATGAAATGAATACTTGAAATGATATAACAATTGTATAATATGAATCAATTCATGTAAGCATCAATATACAATAGAATCAATACAAGTGAACATATGGAAGATAAGGAAATATAAAGCGAAAATGAGACACAATGTTTTTACGTGGTAAAACCTCAAAGAGGAAACATCCACGGGTTGAATCCACAACCACCGGCAAAGCAAATCCACTATACGAAAAGGCCTTACACACTCAAAGCTATCAATACTATGATATCCACTTCAAGCTATCAAAACCTAATCAACCCTCGGGCTAGTGATTCACAAAGCCTACTCTCTATCCAAGATGTGTCCTACACCTCTAGAGAGCAACTTCTTATCCAAGACTAAAAAGCCTCTAGGAAGATTTCCTTGCTTAGCAATCTAGATCACTAGGATCCTAGTTAAGCTACCCTAGCTCAACCATCCGGAGTACGCAACTCCTTGCTAAGACTTTTGCTTAGTTATCCGGATCCTCTTGATCCTAACTAAGACTTCTTGCTTGGCTATCCGGAATCCTTTCCTAGCCAAGTCTTCTTGCTCAAGACAAAGCTTCACTCACTTTGCAAGAGACTTCAACCTTTCACAAGGCAATGATCTAAGTGAAGTGCACACAAGCAATATGATGCAATCACAAACAAATAGAGCAAGTTGATCAAACACACTCCATGAACATGCAATTAGAGAATCTAGAATAAAGCTATCACAACTCAATCACAAAATGTATCTAGAAACCTAAGCATGTGAATTAACATCATTCATATTACTTTTCATCAATCAAATAAGAAACTTAAAGAGATGATCAATAATGAAAGTAAGAAGAAGATGAATCACTTACAAACAAATAAAGCTAGATAATCAATCAAGCTCTATGAACATGCTTACATACATTCTAGGATATGCTTTCAACAATCAATTACAAAAATACCTAGAAATCAAAGCATGTATATCAATAAGAACAAGGTATGAATATTCAATATATCACACTAAAAACCTAGTTCTTAGATCATGAAATTAAACCTAGAGAATGTCATAAAGCACATCACATATATCATTTCTAGAATCAATTTCAAGATTAATCAAGTTTAGCAAATATATGTTCAAGTAAAATCACAAAGCTAAAACTCAATTACCAAATGATCAAACACCCCTAGAATATGTTCTAACATCATTCTAAACACAAATCATCTATCAAATTGAAAGATTAAAGTGCAGATCAAAAGATGAAGTGAGAAGAAGAAGTTTAACATACAACAATGAAACTCGGACTGAAGAACAGCATGCTGCGACCAATCACGAATTCAAATGACTCTGAAAATGCTTGGGGTTTGTAGCTCTCTTCAAGACCAACAATTTTGGTTTTTGAATCACTCAATTTCGAGTTCGTATGAGAGAGTTATGATCAAAATAAGAAAACATAAATCATGAACAATTCTGCAGAAATCAGATTTGATGATGTTCAAGTTCATGGAAAATGGAGGGAAGAGAGGCCATTTAAAGAGGAGGGAAGAGGGGCAATTTTGTCCAACCAAAAAGGCATTTCAGCCATGCCCACATGTGGTCAGCGTGTGCCACACGTGGCCAGAGAGCTGGCTGGGCCGTGTGGCACACGTGGTCCACACGTGGCCTCCTTGCTTGGCCTTTGGCCAGCTTGCTCCTCTCGCGCACCTCGCACGTTCTTCGACCGTATTTGGTCATCCGAACTCCGAATTCGAATCCGTTTTCAGATTACGAACTGTGACTCCCTCACGCACGACGACGACTATGAAACTTTGAAAAATGGTTGAGAATTCATCTCGGAAAATGACGACGAACACAACTCAACGAATGAGAACGAAAAGTAGCATAGCTACATCGTTTGGACTCGAAACTTAATGAATGAGTAACCGAAATGACCGGAACTCAATAAGGAATCAAATAAGATAATTTTCAAGTCCAAAACACAAGAAACACAAACAAATAAACACTATGCAACACAAGCATGCCATATCTAAGCGATAGTGAGAAAACATGCAATTCTACAAGATTGTCAACAATGAGATAAATGCATGTGCATGCTAAATGTGTGTGAAAGTGTTATACCAAATGTTTGAACTACGATGCAGGGACACACATGTATGAATTGTGTGTGTGTGCGCTTACGCCTTGCAAGAGGAAGAAGAATCTTGATACCTTAGCATCCAAGTATGCGATGTTCCCCTTGAAGACGATATTTGCACAAGATGTTGCTTCTTCACCTTTGAGGCTCCTTTCTTCCAAGAAACACTTAAGCAACTACTAATACAAATATAGAGCGTTTTGCAATGGAATCAAGCCAATATAAATAACGGATCTTACAACCATGCTCCTAGGTGATTCACATTCGTGATCGGCTTTGGAAGATGTAGCGGATTACCATCGGCGTTAGTCAATCGGATCACGCGACAAAGGCATTCATCTTTTCGTATGTATGATTAATTAATTAAAGGGTTAAGGTTCAATATGGGAATTTTTTTTAAATAATTTCCCTACAAATCATTTCCTTGCCTTTGATGCTCCTTGTGCAAAGAGTGGATGATGAGGATGTGTCTAGATAGGTGGAGTCAAATGGGAAGTGACTAAGGAAATATGTGGAGAAGATGGGAAGAAAGGAATGATTGGGGAAGATAATCTAGATGTTGAGTTTAAGGTAGAGGAGAAATTAAGGGATTAGGAATGGTAGAAAGCAGGGTTCTTGGTTGTCAAGAGTTAGAAAAATGTGATGAATTTATAGGATTTTCAATTTTGGTTACGTGTGGTAAATTACCAAAACACCCTCTTGCATGGCAAATTACCATTTAGTCCATAAGAGGGGTGCATCTTGTAATTTTCACACCCAATCAGATTTATACAAAGAAGTGTCATGGTTTTGGTTCATGGTGACATCGTGGTGACTTCTCGGGGTGATGCAATTTGGGCCAAAAATAACTCTCGTTCGCCATGGCGACATCAGAATACAAACCGCGACATTGATTTATGCGGTTTTGGGATTGAGGGTGACATGACATAAGGGAGATTAGGCGTTGGTTGGATCACGGTGACGATTGGAGGAGTTTTGGGGAGTCGAGAAGATGACGACCAGGCTTGTGTCATCATGGCCGTCCGTTTGGAACCGGTATTGGCCGGAGTTAGGCTGGAAAATTATGGCTTTCCGGCTTGCAACAGTTAGGGTTTGGTCGGTAATGGAGGTAGGCGTGAGGTTGGAGATGAGGTGAAGGAGATGGGGTGTATTTAGCAAGGCCAGGGGGTACACGCAGACAGCTGATGTGTTTTTCTTATCTAGAGTGCAATTAGAAGTGGCATGGGGTGCATTTGGACTCATGTCACTTGACCTTCTTTCGGTTGCACATAGGAATGGCCTGGGGTGCGTTTAGAGGCCCAAGCCCACCTCTCAAAATGCATAGCATCACTAAGTGACATGACACGCTGTTGCTGATTTGCCTGGCAGATTACGGACAGCCCCTTGCAGTCTTTCAGAACTGCAATATCTTCAATCTTCCCTCAATAATTACAGTTTTACCACTACTTGACCAATATTACTCCAATGCCCTTGAACTTTAAAAATACCTAAAAACACTTAATTCACACAATTAATTCATGAGATATTGCCCAAGAATCAAGGAAAAAAAAAGTGAGGGCCAAAATCATACCAATTTTGGTTCGATCAAATACCCCCAAACCTATCTTTTGCTCGTCCTCGAGCAAAACAAACAACAAGTGCTAATGGACACGTGTCTAAAAATAAAATTATCAAATTAAAGCACCAACTCTTTGCAAAAGATTCAAAAGTCAAGATTCGACTTGCAAAACCAAAATAGAAGAGATTTAACTTACGTTGTGCTCATTAGGAAATAATGCATGTAAGAGATGCTAAATAAAGATTAAAGTCATGCCACTCTAAGTAAACATTACACGCAATGCGATCCTACATTCAAGATGCTAAAGCTTTAAAAACTAGAGTGCCATTAGGTAGGGAATGTAATTTGCCTCGACATCTAATCCTCATTGGATTCTCTCATTTTCACACGGATTCTTAGGCTTCACTAGAATCTATATGTAATATGAGTTTATGTTCAAGATATCAAATATAATTGCACATGATCTTTTAAAAACACAATTTCTGAAAATTTGTCTCATTAATGGAATTGAAAGCCATGAACTTAAAAGAATATGCATCAACCAAAATTTTCAAAGTGGACATCCCTAAAGATTAAATAGGTCTTTCATTTGGTTGTAATGGGGCCAAAGGTGAATGGTGAGTCAATAAATAGGAAAAATTTATAACAAACACTCAAACGTCACACTAAGGCATACATTCTAAATTAAACACAATTTGCTCATTACAACTTGCCATATTCCACACTTTGGCGTCCAGGCTTACAATTTAATATGTGCATTTTCTACTCTTGATTTTCATTGAGTAACTCATTTAATTTCACATAATTCATCTAGGCACTTAGTGCCTCATTCATCAATTCTTTTCTTTCTTTTGCATTGCTTTTCTTTTCTTTTCTTTTGCTTTTTTCTTTTCTTTTTTTTGCTTGTCTTTTCTTTTCTTTTCAAGCATTGCATTTCATCTTTTTAATGTGTTTGCACATACATATTTTCCTAGGTACACGCCTTACATTTTAATACACCTCAAAGCTTACATTCAACCCCTAAGCCTTAGCAACCATTTGGTACAAGGTAAGTCTAGTGTATAAGCTATATGGTTTATGTTGATGTGGTTCATGAATGAAAAGTTTAATTGTGTTTGGCTTCAAATGGGCAATGGAGCACACATATTAGAGGGATTAGAAGTATTTAGGCCAATTTTGTGGTTTTCACATGCATTGCCTAAAATTATTTCTAAAGGTTTGGTCACAAAGTCCATTAAGGCATCCACAAGCAATCCATATGTTCTATGGCAAACAACATTTAAGTGCGAATGAGACATTTTAACTATACATAACATGTGTGTTTGAATGAGTGTTTAAAGAGTAAAAACTTTCCCTCAAAATAAGCTTTTTAGGCCGTGTTTGTGAACCTCACGGGAAGTCTCCACTATTAATTCATAACCTTCAAGCACAATTGTATATTCACTCCAACATCAAGAGAAAAGAACTAGCGCGCTTTGCTCAATGCAACCCTAAGTGGCATGAAGTTAATCTAAACTAAGCAACGCAAAAATGCTCAATTCCTTACTCGCACACACAATGACACAATCTCAACAAGCAAAATATGCTCAAGCATGGCATTATCACAAGATTTTTGAAAATTTTGAAAAATTAGGCTCAAAACATTTGCACACAATTGCAAATAAGAGACGGTGTTGCACACACACCCCAAAACCTAAATTAGACATTGTCATCAATGTCTTTAGGGCATAAAAATCGATAAACGCGGCATAACACACATCCACAATCAAATAGTCAAAACAACATCAATGTCCATTTGAAAATTTATCCCAAAGAATTAAATTAAGTAGTTCAAGAATATCCTATATATTCATCATCAACTCAAGAGATATGGCAATGTAAATTCATCAAGAGTCACATCACAATCCATGTGGACAAAATATATGATCATTCAAGCCTAAATCCACTATCACAAACAACTCACAACCTTATTCTAAGCGAAAATAAAAACAAAAGAAACAAAAATTAAATGACTAGATAAATAAATAAAAATTTAAGCTAAAAATGAAATGTAACTAAGTGGGTTGCCTCTCACAAAGTGCTCGATTTAACGTCTAGGCAAGACGTGGCATGGTACTCCCGCACTTTGAACTCAAAAATGTTGTTTTCCTTAGGACAAGGCCCTCGCCCTTTTTATGAGCACTCTTGGCTTGCTCGTCCCTCAAAGACTCACAAGTTGTCTTTGTTTTATCCTAAGAGATAATGAAACCTTGTTTTATCGCACAAGCAATTGTATTAATGCATGTGAACTTGTTTCTTTTAGTAAGAATGAGCCTAGTTCACATGTGGGCCTTTTAATTAAAGGTCCAATGGATTTAATAAAATGGAAAAATAATATATGGGCCTGTCTTAGTGTATGGGCGGCAAGGTTTATATAATAGTTCTAAATATATTATTTTTTATTATTATTTGATTAAATGGAAATTAATTAATTGATTGGTTAATTATTTAATTAAGAATCAAAATCTTTTTCTGACTAAGAAATATGTTTCTTAGTGTTATACTATTGGTAGTAGTATATTAAATATAAAAGACTTTATTTGGTAAGTAGATAAATAAGAGATTTATTTATCTAGTCAAATTAGGAAGTCTTTTATATAGTCACAAATACACTAAAGAGTTGGATTAGGGTTGTGATATAATTATTATATGGCAAGAAGAAATTCAGGTAGACATAATATATGGCAAGAAGAAATTCATGCAAAGATAAATTATGGCAAGAAGTTTTCACGCATATATAGATATTATATTAAAAAAGGAATTCGGTCGCTATATTCTTGTATGAGATGAATTCGCCTTATATATATATACTCTTTGTATATTTTCAAAACCCTAGGTCTTGGGCTTGATAGTTTTTTCTTTTGCTAGAGAAAAATAAAATTCATCTCTTAGACTAGTGTGATTTTCGGCCAAGAGGAATAGAGAGAAAAGTTTGTTCTTATTTCGATAATGCACTAGTTACTTTTACTTAAAAAGGTTTTGTGCACAATTTCGAATAAGGTTCACGCGAGTTTCAATCTAACGATTGTGAAATCAAAAGTGACCAGAACATTCTTTGTTGTCTCTTGGAACTTGTTGTGACTAATGAAAAAGAAAAAGTTTTGTTAATCCATCCTCAGGTACACAATTCAAAGAGAAGGGAGACCACGCTCCTAGGTGATTCACGTTCGTGATTGGATTGGAAGATCTAACAGATTACCATCGACACAACGTCAATCGAATCACGTGACAAAGGTATGATATCTTTAGTATTATATGTTAATTAATTAGAGGGTTAAGGTTCAAATTATGGAAAAATTTTAAACTATACTAAACTCTTTTTTCGCTTCTGCCGCATGTATTTTTCCCTACAAGGCTTGGGTATGATTTTAGGTGTAACCTATTCTGCTCGACCAAGATTGTAGGTTAACATTTGGGTACATGAATCTATGAAGTGCATGAGCATATTTTGGGTGTGCAATTGAGTCTAGAGAGGAAGTTAGAAGAGGGTGGGGTGTAGTCAAGTCCTAGCTAGCATCATATTCTTCATTATTACATTCGACTTTATTACTTGTTATTTCTCTTTCGTAATAGCATATATCCTTGTTATTAGTTTAATTTAGTTTGCTTTAAGTATTCATGTATGAAAACCTTCCATTGTGCTTGTTTGAATAGCACGTAGGCTAATCAATTTATGTAATCAATCACTCGATCCTTGTTAGGAACGAACTTTACTTTACCATTGTACTACTCTCCGACCTCGTACAACTGCGAGTGTCACTAAGAGTGTACTCAAGGTCTAGCCAGTGATACATGTCTTGCTCTATCTTGAGATCAGGCAAGTTATGTATCGCGACTTCCCATTGTAAATGGTATCATGAAATTTAACAATTTAGACTACTCAGGCATCAATCTAACAATTTTAACTAACTCTAAGACGACAAATGATTAGTTATGCTAAAAAGTACGTGCTACGGATTCCCTGGCAACGGCACCAAGATTTTGACGCACTCCGAACATACCTCTAAACTAACCGTTACGCCTAGGTGAAAGGAGCGCGCGAGTCTAAATAACCCTTCGCAAGTGTATGAATTGTTGCCAAGTATAATGGACACGAGTAAGGGTATCGTTCCACGAGGAAGGTAGCGTACTTCTATTAACTTAGTTTAACTCACTAAGATTAGACTGTTATGGTGACTAAAGAGAAATGTCTAAGTTTAAATGTTCTAAAAATATGTTAAGGATACAATGATGTAAAATGCTACTAACAATTTCATAACCCAATTACTGTCAATGTGAATCCATATTTAAGAGGAAAGGTCAAAAGTGTCTAATTCCCTTTTTATCAATTTGTCCATACCTAGAACTAGGTTAGTCAATACTTAATTAACCTCTCATAGAGCTTCAAGCAAAATCTACACAAGGTTGTTCAACCAAGACCTAGATTTACTTTTCATGCACCAATATCATGTTTTGTAAATTAGAGTAAAAGTTCCTACTCAACATACACTATGAAGATAATTTAAGCATAAGTACAAACTCAATGGATATAAAGATAGATAGATTGAGTCATTACAAAAAGTGTTCACATATTTACAAACATTGAATCCCTAACAAAAAGGATTTAGCTACTTATTATAAAAAAAAAAAATACAAGGAAAGGAAAGAGAGAGAGAGAGAGAAAGAAAGCTCATTGTGTTATTGATGCTTCCCCTTATCTTGCTCAACAAAACCTTCTATGATGTCAAGATGGATCTAATATCACTAAGTAGAAGATTCTAGTTCTAAAAGATGAAAACTAGAAATGTTTAATCTAAAAGTGTTTTTCTAAAAGAGATGATTGTGAAAAGGTGTTTCTAACTCTAGCTAAATGACAGAACATACTTTCTACCAAAGAAAAATATGTTTATATAGTGGGGGAAAAGTTTGGGAGAGAGCCACTTGCAATCTGACGTGGATAATTATTTGTGATCAGAATCTGCGAGTTCGATCTTGCAATCTTATGTCGTAGACCTCTCTACTCAAGCATTGCTACTTCTTTCTGCTGGTTGTCACTCATAGAACTATCACACATGGCACCACTGCGGCTTCAATCTGCGAGGTTGATCTCATAGTACCATGTCGCAGATCTCTCTTAAAGTTGAACTGCTAGGTAGAGTTCAAAGAATGGACTTCGCAGAAAATGTCTAGTTTAAACTGCTACTTCCTTCTACTAGTTCTAACTCGCAGTCTTTGATCGCAGTTCCTTCTAGTGGTGATCTGCAAGCTCACTCTGAAACTTTCATCTCGCAGTGGTAAGTCGCAGATATGTTCTGCTGGTTTTGATTCGCAGGATGACTTAGCAGCATCTTCTGGCTCTAATCTGCGAGTTGTCTTTCCAATGAATAACACGCAGTCTAAACTCAGTCCTTTCTAGGACAACATCAGCTTCTTAGATTTTCATGCTAAAGTTGCAGTTTCCACTGGGAAACATCTGCGACTTGGATCTGCAAGAACTAACTCGTAGCATTGCTCCAAAGTTCAGTTTCAGGCTCTTTTTCTCCAAGATTCTTCATCAAGTGCTACTTTTATCCTTTGAACCTAATAATTCTTGAAAGAATCTCAAAAGTGCAATTACAAGACAAATACTCGAGAAACTAACAAAAAGGGAAGGATTTAGGCAATCAAAACATATACATATTTAAAGTGATCAATCACATTAAAATTTTACTTCTTTTTTTTGTTGTGATCACATGTAACTTATATGCGATAATATTAGAAACATGTGATCACATGGTCTCACGTATGATCACATGATCCCGGCACTACAAGAAAATAACACAATTCTTGAGAGTTAAAACTGTCAAGAATCCTTGACAGTTTTTGATTGTCAAGGAAGATATTATTAATAAAAAAAATCTAATTATACACCATCGCCGCTCGACCACCACCACCTGATAATAATTGTCATTATTATGAATTGAACTCGTGACCTCAAGTCAAGAGTTATAACCTTTTACCGCTTGACTACAACATTTTATATGTTACTAACTGAACAATATTTTTATATAACTTATATGAGTTGTTAGAAATATAAAAAAAAAAAAAAATTAAAAAAAAAACTTATTAGATAGATTTAAATTTATGAAACTAATCAAAATTCTAATTTATATGACAGACATATATTAAAAAATATTTATTGAAACTTTTAATAAAATAATATATTTTTAAATATATATAGTCGAGTTATTGACCAAAATACCCCAAATTATAAAATATTTATAATAACATGATATATTATTGATAATAATAATAAAATATAAAAGTATATTATATATATATAATTATATATTATTTAATACAATAATATATTATATATAGAATATATAATATATAATACATATATATTACATATAATGCATATAATATATATATATATATTATATAATTTAAATATAAATATAAATTATAATATATATATATATTATACATTATATATAATAATATATTTGTATAATATATATTATTTAATATATTAATATATAATATATATAATAATATAATACATATAATAATATATATATACTATAGTATAATATATATAAATATATAATATATATTATATTATTTAATATATATAATAATAATATATTTATATAATATAATATAATGAATATATAATATATTAATATATATTAATATATATTAATATTATATAAATATTTTATATAATATATGTAATAATATAATATATATATATAATAATATAATATATGTAATAATATATAATATATATAATAATACAATATATATAATAGTGTAATATATATAATAATAATAGCGCTAATTCCATGGAATAGCCGCTTTGGTTTTCCAATTTTTACATATAACCACTAGTTTTTTTAAAAACCAAATATAACCAATACCATCGTGGATCATGGATTGTGTGGTGGAAGGTAGTGGGTTCTATGACAAATATACCCCTGGAGAGTTGTCAGTGGTTGTTGATGTAAGAGGTCGAAAATGACCCTGTCGTTATATAATCTGCTTTCTGGGTAATCGATCCCTCTTCTCCTTCTTATATTTCAGATGAAGGCAATCCCAAAACCCAACCCCTGAAATACGCTACGGGTTCCAAGTCTGTAAACCCAAACCCTTACATTTCGAAATGGCACCCAATTTTAAAATAATTTACCCGCAATATTTCGTATCTCCGCCATAATCTTATCTCCAGTTGTCGATTCATTGCCGTGATTGAATCGGTCGTAATCGATCCCTCTTCTCCTTCTCGTATCTCAGATGAAGGCAATCCCTAAACCCAATCCCTAAAATTCGCTGCGGCTTCCAAGTCTTTAAACCCAAACCCTTAACACTTCGAAATGGCACCCAATTTTAAAAAAATTTACCCGCAATATTTCGATATTGTATATCCGGCATAAACTTATTTCCAGTTGTCGAAGCGTTGCCATGATTGAATCGGTCCTAAACTGTTTCAGCCATCCCCAATATCAGAGAAGGTATGTATCCTTACTTAGGAACTCGAATTGTAACTGCAATTATATTTGATTGATTTCTTTCATAATTTTCATATAACATTGTTGAAAATGATTGGGGAGGGTCATCTTGTTCTTCGTCGCGGCGGCCTGTGTGTTTATGTTAGTCTAAGTACATATTAATGCTTTATTTCATATTCATATAACATATGTTTATGTCAGTCTAAATACATGTCAGTCTAAATACATATTATTCATTTGGGGCATTTTCATATTCATATAACATTTGTTCGAGAAATGTGTCTTTTACTTCGTCGCGGCCTGTGTGTGTTTGTTTATGTCAGGCGCCCTAATTTGGGGTTACATGTTTTTAACTTTAAACCTTTGGTAGGACCTACCATGACAGGAAATTATGAAATCTTCCATGACAGTACATTCCATGATGCTGCCATTTTCTTCCATGACAGTACATCCCATGATATGAAATTACTGTTGGTACCCCGGTTTACAGATTTCGCAGCGGAAGGGTTTTAAAATTTTTTATGCAATCATCAAATAAACCTATTTGTACAATAATAATCGAAAACAATAAGAAGGAGAAGAAACTATTTCATACCAACGTGTGTAGGCTCCTTCACTTTAATACGATCTGCTCCAGATTTGAACCACTTGATATTCCTCGCTATCTCCCGGAACTGGTAACAGCGTATCGGCGCGTCACGATACTTAGGAACAAGGAGGATGAATGGAGGTTGAAGAAGAATACACAAAAAACAACTCTTGTTGTTTGTATATTTTAGGTTCAGCCAAAAAGAAAGCTTTAAAAATATAATTATTTATTTTTCTTTTCTTTTTGATTCTCGTTGGCCGCACACTATTTCTCTTTTTCTTCTTTTTTTTGTTTGTTTTGTATCAGATACAAATCATAAAAAAAAAATATAAAAAAAATCCAACCCTTTAAAATCACATATATCATATATATATATATATATTTTAAACTTAAACTAATTAATAAAATCTTTTTAGATATCGAATATCTTTTAAAGATATTAATTAATTTATTTGATTTAATTTGAATTCAAAACTCTTTTAAATTCAAATTTAAATATTTAATTAAATGAAAATAAAATAATCAAATTATCTTTTCTTCATTCAAAATTAAATATCAATCAACACCCTCCATCTAATGATTAATTACACAATTAAATAATCTAATTATTTAATTAACATAATCATTAATATTCATTAATTGAATAATCACATTATTCAATTAATTCCCGAATAGACACGTGTCACTTTTGTAACACAATTAATTGGACAATCCAATTAATTAACCGTGACCCTTGTTACCTAAATCGATCGGGCTAGCAAGGGGACCTAATGGACCCACAGTGTTTTGAGTTTCAATAATCCTTAGAAATAATTAATTAAACTCTTTAATCAATATTTCATGATTATTAACTTCGGTGTTATTCCACTAAAAACCCGAAGCTTCACTCTCTCAACTGTAGACGTTTTTACACAAACCAATAACTCTTGGTGTCCATCGATATAGCTATTACATATGGTATGATCCTCCACAGGTAGTTCATAATTAGAGCTGGGTCATACTGTCCGTTAAACCCCTCTAATTATATCTTTCCATTAAGTACCATTGATTCTCTAATGAACAATAAATCCTACATTCCTTACGGAATTAGGAGAGCGGTCATATTGTTCAAGCCCCGAATCAACCCTTAAGGGAACTACTATCTACTTCTCACAAAAAGGAGTGGATTCCACTATTGTGTGCAGACCTTCCAAGCCATAAGCCAAACCGTGATTCCAACATACGAAGTTATTGACCGGGAATGCAACTCCGATCTCACCCATGGTATATCAAAAACCACGATCTAACCTGAAGGAGTCGATAAGACACTCAGGATTAAGATCACCCATATATAGCCATCATTTGCTGATATATATGAATCTCATCTTTTAACGGATCTTGGTGAGAGATTCATATAGATCATGGGCTAGTCCTATATGATCAAATCATATAAGGTGCCTTCATTCTCATATCTCTATATGAATGATCTAGGATAAGATCACCGTACATTACGGAATAGACCGCAGCTGTCGATTAACCACAAATAAAGTACCCAGCTTTATTTGCTATCTACGGACTCTTTAGATTGCTCGTTTCAAACTGAATCCATCTGTATATGACATTCATATACTCAGTTTGAAATTACATCCGGCAATCTTGGATGTTAAGTACACATGTTATTATAAATGTATGAGACAATTTGAATTAATAAACTACTTCTCTTATTTTTGTTCAATTCACATTTACAAATTACAAGCTTTAGGGCAAAAACCCTAACAATCTCCCACTTGCACTAAAGCATGTGAGACATATCTTGTAACCCTAGACCCTCTAGGTGACCTTTAAACACTTTAGCCGATAAGGTCTTCGTAAATGGATCTGCAATCCGTACATCCTAACGGGATCAGATCCTGTCATGAATACACTAGCATATGGTTTCTCGTTCTCCGAAGATAATTGAGAATAGTCTTGACAACAACCCAATGATCCAATTCTAGGTTGGACTGGTATCTGCTGGCTACTCCCACTGCGAAGCACATGTCCGGTCTCGTGCATAACATAGTATACATGAGACTACCTACTGCTGATGCATAGGGAACACGTCTCATATCCTCAACTTCTTGAGGTGTCTTAGGACACTGTTCCTTAGACAAGTGAACTCCATGCCTGGAAGGTAAATTACCTTTCTTGGAGTTCTGCATCGAAAATCGCATAAGAATTTTGTCGATATACAATGCTTGAGACAGTGCTATAAATTTTTTCTTGCGATCCCTTGTAAGTTGGATCCCTAGAACATAACTCGCCTCTCCCAAATCTTTCATTTGGAATTGGCTGGCCAGTCAGCCCTTTACATCAGACAATACTTCCACATCATTCCCAATGAGTAGGATGTCATCTACGTATAGGACCAAGAAAACTACTTTCTTGTCAATGATGCGCTTGTAGGCACAAGGCTCATCAACGTTTTGCTCAAACCAATAGGTTTTGATCACATTATCAAACCTTATGTTCCAAGATCTAGATGCTTGCTTAATTCCATAAATGGATCTTTGCAACTTGCAAACTTTTTGCTCTTGATCTGGAGACACGAATCCCTCTGGTTGCATCATGTAGATTCTCTCATCAAGATTGCCATTCAAGAATGCAGTCTTGACGTCCATTTGCCAAATTTTGTAATCAAAATAGGTAGCAATGGATAAGACAATCCGAATAGACTTAAACATAGCTACTGGCGAGAAGGTCTCCTCATAATCGACCCCCTCCTTTTTGGTATAACCCTTGGCCACTAGCCTTACCTTGAAGGTCTCTACCTTCCCGTCTACTCCTCTCTTTCTCTTGTAGATCCACTTACACCCTATAGGTTTCACCCCATCCGGTAAGTCTACAAGTTCCCAGACTGAGTTAGAGTACATGGACTCCATCTCGAGATTCATGGCTTTAAGCCATTCCTCTTTATCAGGATCTTCCATTGCATTCTTAAATGTCAATGGATCATCCACACTATCAGCAGAGACAACATCTTGTCCCTCACTTACACCCAAATAACATTCAGGCTGTCTCACAACCTTCTCACTACGTCTAGGTGGCAGTATATCCTGACTAGGAATCATCTGACTCTCAGATGTTAATGGATCAACAACTCTTGTTGATTGAGAACTGGTTTCACCAGGCTCCAACTCATTCAATACAATTTTAGAACGAGGCTTATGGTCACTAATATAGTTATCCTCAAGAAATGTTGCATTTGTCACTACAGACACTTTGTTATCTTCAGGACTATAGAAATATCCACCTCTGGTCTCCTTGGAGTATCCTACAAACAAGCAGACCACATAATTGGGTTCTAGCTTTCCACTTCTATTCTTCAGCATGTGTGCTGGACACCCCCATATGCGAAAATGTCGCAAACTAACTTTACAACCATTCCACAACTCTAGAGGAGACTTAGGAACAGATTTGGATTACACTACATTCAAAATGTATGTCGCTGTTTGTAACGCATATCCCCAAAAGGAATTTGGTAACGATGAGAAACTAATCATAGATCTCACCATTTTCATTAGGGTTCTATTTCTCCTCTCCGCGACACCATTCTGCTGAGGTGTACCAGGAGCTGTGAGTTGGGACACTATCCCATACTTAGGGATGGCAACGGGGCGGGTCGGGTTCGGGGAATGCTTTACCATCCCCATCCCCGCCTCCCAAAACCGTCCCCATCCCCGCATTAAGAGAAGCGGGGCCGGGGCCGGGGATTCCCCGTTAGAGGGGCCTTCCCCATACCCGCCTCATTCCTCGTTTAATATAATTATATATTTAAAAATCACAACTTAAAAAAAAAAGAGTATAAATTCAATTATATATTATAAATATATATAATATATATATTGACAAACATAGTGTCAAAATATTCAGTTATATATTGACAATCGTGGTGTCAATATATATCTATATATATAAATAATATATATAAATTCAGTTATAAATATAATATATATATATATTCAGTTATATATTCCAACAAATCATAACCTAACCAAACGTGGTGTCAATATATATAAATGATTAAAAATAATCTGAATATTATATATTATATTATAAATATGTATATATAATATATATCGGGGCGGGGGGTGCTTCCTCCGTCCCCGCCCCGCTTCAACTTCGGGGACAAGACTTTGTCCCCATTCCCGTCCCCGTCCCCGTCCCCGAATATTGTCCTCCATCCCCGCCCCGTTCGGGGTGGAGCCCCGCGGGGCCCCGGCCCCACGGGGAATATTGCCATCTCTACCCATACTCGACCATGAAGTCTTCAAACTCTTGGTCAAGGTACTCACCTCCACGATCTGATCGTAGAGTCTTGATAGTCTTTCCTAACTGATTTTCAACTTCAGCTCGGAATTCTTTGAACTTTTCAAAAGTTTTCGACTTCCGTTGTATTAAGTAGACATATCCGTATCTTGAGTAGTCATCTATAAAGGTGACATAATACTCATAACCCCCCCTTGCTTTAACATTCATTGGTCCTCAGATGTCTGAATGTATAAGCTCTAGTAGTTCTTTAGCTCTCAGCCCTTTTCCAGTAAAAGGTCTCTTGGTCATTTTACCTTCTAAACAGGATTCGCAGACAGGTAAGGTGCCAACCTTTAACTCACTTAAAGGTCCACTTTTCACTAGTCTGTCTATCCGATCAAGGTTGATATGGCCAAGTCTTAGATGCCATAGATACGTTTCGTTTTCTGGAGAAATCTTTTATCGTTTTGTTTTAGGTTTTTCAACTTTAAACAATTCAGCATTGAGCAGTGTAGTATGTATTAACGGCCTTAAAACATACAAGTTGTTTTCGTTTAATCCTGAACATATATTCAAACCATTCTTTGCAATAATAACAGACTTATTATTGAAAGAAACAGAATATAATTGTTCCAAAAACTTTGAAACTAAAATCAAATTTCGAGTAAATCCAGGAATTAAATATACATTATCCAAAATAATGAAACAACTTCCAAAATGTAGTCTAACTACACCCACTACTCGGGCTGACACAACATCCCCTGATCCTACACGCATAGAGAAGGCTCTCTCCTCAAGCTGTGTCCAAGAATCAGTCCACTACAAAGAAGAACAAACATGGTTAGTGGCCCCTGAATCAACTATCCAAGGTGAAGAATCATCATCCACTAAACATGATTCAAGAACAAGTAAATCACATTTACTTTTTGCCTTTTTCTTCTTGCTTTGGGCTTTCTTGGGTTTGGGCTTACCCTTAGCCTTCCCAGCAGACCTCTTCCTCTTCTTTGATTCAGAAGAAGATGGTTCAACAACATTTGCCTCACCGGTCTTATCTTTGTTGTCCTTAGTCATGGACTCAAAGGTAGTGAGCTCATTAAGCAACTGAGTCAGACTGAACCTCAACTTGTTCATCCCATAGTTGCTTTTTTGATCGAAACTCTTTGGAAGAGTTGTCAGTATGATGCTCACTTGACTGGGTTCATCAATGGCCCCGCCATTGATTTCTGCCATGCTGAAGTAGGACATCATGTTCAGGACATGTTCCCCGAACTGATGTTCCATCCTTCATTTGAGCGAGCATAGCGGAACAAACAGCTTCGTGCCGCTTTTGTTCAAAGGGTTGCCCAAACATAGCCTGCAATGACTCCATTATTTCAAATGCAGTACCCATTGCTTCGTGCTTAGTGACAAGCACGTCTATTATACTTACTAACAGATATGTTCGGGCTTTCTCATCTAATGAGACCCATTTCTCATATGCCTCACGAACAGTTCATGCGGCATTGGCAGTAGGCGTTAGAGGACAATCCTCCGTAAGCACAAACTTAAGGTCCTTGGTGACCAAAATTGCATTGATATTGTGTTTCCATTTAGTGTAGTTATCACCAGTTAATTTGTCATTGGCTATCAATTGTAATAGTGCAGTTGACATGGCTGAAAAAACATAAATAAAGAATTCATTCATTTATACATTCAAAACATATGCGAATGTTCGGCATAAAATTAAACATGATGCATGAAAATGTTTAATGAACAAGAACAACCCTAAAAAGTGTTTCTACGCCACGACAATCCAACATACCACAAGCAAGTGCCGCCTTAGGGTCAGTCAAATTCTTGCATGTTGGATCGAGACATTCTCAATTAAATGTTATACCAGAATAACTCTTATTCCTCTAACATTCAACCATCGTATATTTCAGTCAGGTTTATAATTAACCAATTTAATTAAAACCTTGTGAGCATAATCCATCATTTCAGATCTCATGAGCTTAACTCGAGAATTGCCGCCTTAGGGTCGGTCAATCCCGAAATCCCCTCAGAAATCCTATCCATTAGGAATTCAACATTGATATTGATTCTTATGGAAACCCTCCTTAGGGAGGACAAAAACAAAGCCGTCACAAGGCCCCACTCGAATCTTACGGTGTTGAACTAATGATGGAGACCGCGGGATATAATGTCATATATCCCTCTCCCACTCACTATTTTATAATAAGGGTTTTCTATAAATATTAATGCACCTAGATTAAACTAGATTAAACAGCTAATTTCAATCTAATTGTCAAGTGCATTAATCACAAATTATTAGAATCCTATTCCAATAACTAATAAACTAATTCGATTTTTAACTCTTAAAAATCTAGTTCATTAGTGATAATTCCACTACAAAAAAAAAGCCTATCAGTGACGAACTATTTCCGACGGCACTAATTGCCGTCGGAAATGGTACCTTTTCTGACGGCTATTTCAGTGCCGTCGGAAATGAGTAAAAATATGATATCACATTTTCGACGGCATTTTACCGTCGGAAATAGGCAAAACGCCGTCAATTTTGCTCTTAATTCTGACGGCACAAAAAGTGCTGTCGGAAATGGTATTTGTCCCGTTGAAAATAATGAAAAGGAATACACTATTTCCGACGGCCTAAATGCCGTCGGAAATAATTTTGTTCTATTTGAAAAAAAAAATGGAATACACTATTTCCGACGGCCTCAATGCCGTCGGAAATAGTCTTGTTCCATTTGAAAACATAAAAAGGAATACACTATTTCCGACGGCCTAAATGCAGTCGGAAATAGTCTTGTTCCATTTGAAAAAAGAAAAATGAATACACTATTTCCGACGGCCTAAATGCCATCGGAAATAGTCTTGTTCCATTTGAAAAGAAAAAAATGGAATACATTTTTTCCGACGGCATTGAGGCCGTCGGAAATAGTCTTTGTTTTGTTGATCCCGGTTTCATGGAATAAATAAATAATTTATTATTATAATATTAATTAATAAATTATAATGGAATGTATGTAATTTATAACACTACACAAAAAATGTGACTTGTAGGTCAATATTTTAAATGTATCACTATATGTGTTTAATGTATCCAAAATTCACTGTCAATAAAAACTTTAATAATTTTAATAAAATATTATTTATAAAAAAAATATCTCAATAGTTATATTTAAATAGTATACAAAAATATATATTTAATTACATAGTATACAAACATATCAATAGCTTATATATAAATAATATACAAAACACATCAGATATATGGTTATAGCAAAATGGTAAGGGAAACCCTTATTGGCATCCAGGTCAAGGGTTCAAGCCACATGAATTTCATGGATTTAAAGTGCCACATGCTGGGTGATGTGGCGATGATGTGGTGCGTGTTAGGGTCACATGGCGCATGACACGTGACGAGTGACGTGGCGATTATCAAGTCCAGTCATGCTTTTTTTTTTTTTTTTTTATAATTCGACTATTTCCGACGGCAATAAACCGTCGGAAATAGCGGTAAAGCCGTCGGAAATACAAGTAATTTTGACCACCTTGAATCACTATTACCGACGGCACTTTTATCTTTTCCGACGGCCATGGCCGTCGGAAATAGTAGTATTTGTGACGGCCCGTCAGTAAATAGTTATTTCTGACAAGCGTATTTGTGACGGCCTCTGACGGCTTTTCCCCGTCGGAAAAGGGTATTTCCGCATTTTTTTTGTAGTGTTCTAATCTATGTAAACTATTTACTGAGACTAGAATTATTAAATGTGTATTTACCAAGTTTTAACTATTAAAACTAAACACATTATTAGGTCCAATTATTATTAGGGACTAAATCAAATTAATCCTAATATATATTAAAGGACCCTACTAATCTAAGTAATTAAACTCTTTAATAATTAGATTAGTTATTAATGAGAATTACCAAGTTTTTACTCCTAAAAACTAATCCCATTAATATATAGCCAATTATGTGAATTAGCCATTTTAATCAAATTAAAAATATATATATAATTCACATAATATAGATGGCTATAGTGCATGTATGACATATCAACATATATATGTGTAGGCACACCTAATCTAAATGATATGTATATGCATGACAATGCTTTAATCATCTCATAATAAAAGTATACATGAGTTGACGAGTACAATGGGTTTATCTAACTTAAAAAAAATAATCTAATTACAAAATTTAATCCAAGGCATTCCTTGGTCTTCTTGTAATCTCTTTTTCTTCAAGTCCATCTTTTGCACTTAATGGGCTTTTAACCAAGTCCAACTTGATTAACCTTAATATTTTTAATGGAGATCCATCTCATGAGTCATTAAACTAAGGCCCATATGTTAAACTTAACATTTATTTGAGGCCCAAGTCATTAATAAAAATATTCCGGCCCATTCACACTTCCGAATACGTAAACCCAAGTGTCACAAATTCACAGCCTTGCACATAAGTCTAACGCAGCCTTGCACGACACTCGCGCGTTGCTGCCTTAGAGCTGTGCACCATGCTTTAAATTGTGTGCATACGCAGCACCATGCTTTAAATGTGCAACAACTGTGCAATTTTTATTTATTTTATTCTCACACACACATTCGTGCAACACTTGCACACTTATGCATTATTATTTTTATTATTATTATTATTATGTTGTCAAAAAAAATATATGACTTGTGCGGCATGGCTGTCTTTGTTCTTCCGGATCATTGTTCTTTGTCTTCGAATCTTGTTCTTTGTAAACGGTTACATAATCATATTACAAATATCGATATACATAGAACGATTACATCCGAAGAGAAAAAAAAAATAATAATTATAATTACATCCCGGAATTAATATTACATTGAAAAATATTACAATTAAATTCCAAAAAACTTAAAACCCAATGTACCAAACAATTAACGATCAACCATGTTTATAATAAATTAAAAAAAATTATAAACATCATACAATCATTAGAAAGTGCCTACACATTCATACATACAATCAGGAGCAATCGAATTTGATTATACTGAACAAAAATTGGCTCTGATACCAATTGTTGGTACCCCGGTTTACAGATTTCGCAGCGGAAGGGTTTTAAAATTTTTTATGCAATCATCAAATAAACCTATTTGTACAGTAATAATCGAAAACAATAAGAAGGAGAAGAAACTATTTCATACCAGAAACTATTTCATACCAACGTTTGTAAGCTCCTTCACTTTAATACGATCTGCTCCTGATTTGAACCATTTGATCTTCCTCGCTATCTCCCGGAACTGGTAACAGCGTGTGGGCGCATCACGATACTCAGGAACAAGGAGGATGAATGGAGGTTGAAGAAGAATACACAAAAAACAACTCTTGTTGTTTGTATATTTTAGGTTCAGCCAAAAAGAAAGCTTTAAAAATATAATTATTTCTTTTCTTTTCTTTTTGATTCTCGTTGGCCGCACACTATTTCTCTTTTTCTTCTTTTTTTTGTTTGTTTTGTATCAGATACAAATCATAAAAAAAAAAAATCCAACCCTTTAAAATCACATATATCATATATATATATATATATGTATATATTTTAAACTTAAACTAATTAATAAAATCATTTTAGATATCGAATATGTTTTAAAGATATTAATTAATTTATTTGATTTAATTTGAATTCAAAACTCTTTTAAATTCAAATTTAAATATTTAATTAAATGAAAATAAAATAATCAAATTATCTTTTCTTCATTCAAAATTAAATATCAATCAACACCCTCCATCTAATGATTAATTACACAATTAAATAATCTAATTATTTAATTAACATAATCATTAATATTCATTAATTGAATAATCACATTATTCAATTAATTCCCGAATAGACACGTGTCACTTTTGTAACACAATTAATTGGACAATCCAATTAATTAACCGTGACCCTTGTTACCTAAATCGATCGGGCTAGCAAGGGGACCTAATGGACCCACAGTGTTTTGAGTTTCAATAATCTTTAGAAATAATTAATTAAACTCTTTAATCAATATTTCATGATTATTAACTTCGGTGTTATTCCACTAAAAACCCGAAGCTTCACTCTCTCAACTGTAGACGTTTTTACACAAACCAATAACTCTTGGTGTCCATCGATATAGCTATTACATATGGTATGATCCTCCACAGGTAGTTCATAATTAGAGCTGGGTCATACTGTCCGTTAAACCCCTCTAATTATATCTTTCCATTAAGTACCATTGATTCTCTAATGAACAATAAATCCTACATTCCTTACGGAATTAGGAGAGCGGTCATATTGTTCAAGCCCCGAATCAACCCTTAAGGGAACTACTATCTACTTCTCACAAGAAGGAGTGGATTCCACTATTGTGTGCAGACCTTCCAAGCCACAAGCCAAACCGTGATTCCAACATACGAAGTTATTGACCGGGAATGCAACTCCGATCTCACCCATGGTATATCAAAAACCATGATCTAACCTGAAGGAGTCGATAAGACACTCAGGATTAAGATCACCCATATATAGCCATCATTTGTTGATATATATGAATCTCATCTTTTAACGGATCTTGGTGAGAGATTCATATAGATCATGGCCCAGTCCTATATGATCAAATCATATAAGGTGCCTTCATTCTCATATCTCCATATGAATGATCTAGGATAAGATCACCGTACATTACGGAATGGACCGCAGTTGTAGATTAACCATAAATAAAGTACCCAGCTTTATTTGTTATCTACGGACTCTTTAGATTGCTCGTTTCAAACCGAATCCATCTGTATATGACATTCATATACTCAGTTTGAAATTACATCCGGCAATCTTGGATGTTAAGTACACATGTTATTATAAATGTATGAGACAATTTGAATGAATAAACTACTTCTCCTATTTATGTTCAATTCACATTTACAAATTACAAGCTTTAGGGCAAAAACCCTAACAATTACATTCCATGACCCTCCATGACATGAAATTACATTCCATGACCCTCCCATGATATGACGAAATTACATTCCATGATCCTCCCATGACATGACGAATTTACATTCCATGACATGAAATTACATTCCATGATCCTCCCATGACATGACGAAATTACATTCCATGACAGGAAATTACATTCCATGACATGAAATTACAGTCCATGATCCTCTCATGACAACACGAAATTACATTCCATGATCCTCTCATGACAACACGAAATTACATTCCATGACATGAATTACATGCCCAACACGAAATTACATTCGATGATCCCTCCATTACACGAAATTTCATAAACTTACATGGAATTTAATTCCTTGATTGCCCGTTGTCATTGATGATGACATGTATATTAATTCCATGATTATGGAACTGATTACAACTGTTGCATACAGCTTCAGGAATATGGTTCTATTGATAGTGAACTATGATGGACAGTGGGAAGATGGACAGGTCAACCCTAAAGCTGTTTTCTTTTTGTTAGTGATAGTGAAGGAGACTTTAAAAACATTGGCAGAGAAGATATGTAGTCGGTTTGGCTTAAATTGCAATGAAGTTGACTTCAAGATAAGTACTAGAATTGATGGGTCCATTGTTGAAATGATTTATGACTTAGATTTACAGATCTTCGTTTCGCATAACAAAGAGAATCCTAAATGTTATGTGTCGATGTTTCACAAATAGCTAAGAAGGCAGGTCGAACAGTTAACTGTGCCACCTGATCTGAAATCCAAATCTATGTCCATCACCTTTGGTTCCACCGGTGATCAGGCATGTACGCCACCACCCATGATGAAGTGTAAATCTAAACTCAACCCTGTTGTGAGTTCATCCGGATACAGATCCAAAACTGGTAGCAATGAATGTTTTCCGAGTGGTTCCCCTATTGATGAATCAAATACTCCGCCATCAATCAGGAAGTCTATATTTCCCCGAAGCCCACTCGCTACAGCCGGTAAGAAATCTACTAACGGCAGCAATCCTAGGGGTGTGAATCTTGTCATACATCCGCTGTATGTGGTTCAATCAGATTTTGATAATGCTAATGATGACATAGTTGATTGTCCAACTGTTGTTACGACTGGAGAAGACGGCATGGGTCAGTCAGCCAAAATCAAGTCGTGATTGTGTCCCTAGTCAAATGATATCTGTCCACAAGATTTACCGCTACACCCTAGATATGATCACAATCCACTGCACCCTGTTGATCTGATAAGCCCTTCTACCGCAGGTATAAACAAGAATTTATCAGGTCCCGAGCATGAGCTAAAATTGCATCGACGGTCTGCAAGACAGAGAAAGTCCATTAAGAAGTATCACCAGGAGACTTGTTCAAATTGCTTTGAAAAGGGACACAACAGATGAGGGTGCCAGAAACCAGCGTTTGTTGCATCTCGACCAACCAAGCCTCCACGCACCTGTAGTATATGTCATAGACCATGACACAATAGACAAACTTGTCCCTCTGCCTAATAACCCTAATCCCCTCCATCAGGTGATTTCATGACCCAGTTTTGAATGCCGCACCAACAAGGTCTACCAATTTGAAAACCTCTTATCTGCACTCTTAGGTTGATTCACGGACAATGTGCCGTTCTACTTTGGTTGTAAGGAAAATGCGTGTAATATGTGATCTATTTAATTTTTCTTTCATTCAGTTGTTTGAGTGGTCCCTGCTTGTAATATCACTTTACTATATCGGTTCTGAATTGTTTGACATTATGTGTAAGTGCACGTTTATTTACAAACCTCAATTGGGTAGCTAGGTACTCCTTCACTGTGGTCGCTTCCCAAAGAATTTGGAGGCTACTTATCCCCCTTATAAACATCTCCTAAATATTGACCGATCTACTTACAAAGATTTTACAATTTTTAGATGGGTAATCTGTGCTTATATTTACAAGGGATGTTCACAGGTCTTTCTTGCATAGCAATCCCAGGTACGCACATCTATGTGTGTGCCCAGCAAGGGTATACTTTCATGCGCTAGCCATGTCAAAAAATCCTTTTCCTGCAAGGTTTCAAGTGAGGTAGGAAAGGGTGTAACCAAACATTCACTTGCATGAGAGAGAAAGAAAGCAATAAATCTTGACCATCTATTTTCATTTATGATTAGGTGTCAAAAATGTAGTGCAAATCTAAGGGGAACAAAAAAACAGAGGAGAGAATTCTGATCAGTTAATAAGTACGAAATGACAACTTCGTGTACACAATCTTGTACCAGGCATCGGACTACGTTGTTACCAACGCTGTGAATTGGATAAAAGCGAGCTTTTTTTTTAGTTAGCAAGGCAGTAGTAATTTTTATTTTCGCCATCCCCTTTAGGTTGCGGTCGTGTAATATGTTAGTGCAAAATCGTGCAAGTTTACTGTGCATGCTGAATGTTTGTCTAAATCTACGTGTGGTATATGATCATGTAATCTATTATTTTAGACTTTTATCGTGTAAGGAGTTTTGTTCTTCTATCGTGTTTCGCATCAGTTGTTTGTCTTTTCTTAACGTAAAGTTATGGGGTTATTATTATTAAGGATTATTTACTTTGCACAGACAACATTTGAATCCTTTGCAACCATGCAACTTGGGTGTAGATAGACTCGTCCAGATACCCCAGGAATGGGAACATGAACAAGGAATTAAAGAATATATATTAAACATTTTTAACAATTTCCATTCCATGAATAACCTAACAACTTTTTTGAGTTCCAGGTACTCGAGTGAGCAAAGTTTCTCCTTGCTTAGAAGGCTTTGCTCACCCGGTGACCGGTGAATGTTTTGTTCGTAAATAAAATGTCCACGACTACAAACTCTCTGTAATATGGATTCTTGATGCGTCATATTGGGCCTGTTTTCGTTCGGCAAGAATATTTGATTTCCCACGTACACGTGTAATTTGTTCCGTGGTTATTGTCGAGTAAAACCTTTATTTTGTAGTATATTATATATTGATTACTGTATTGGGCTTCGTTTGGTGAAAGACCTTTTCTTTTAGTAAGATGGGCTTTATCCACCTTCAGGACAGCAATCATATGTAATCCATTCGTTTTCTTGTCAATAGAAAGTGTTCTTTTCGGAATCTTTTTTATACTTTAGGTTTTATATTATCTATATTCACCAATATAGTCGTGGCTCATGTTGCATTTTAATTTTAGGGTTCAACTACTATATTCTAGTATAGTTGATGGATTATTAATTGGCCATTAGATTTAAATTAAAGATTGAATAAAAACTAAAGATTACATTCAAAAAAATAAAATAAATAAATAAAAACTAAAGATTTAAAAAGCTCAGGCTTTTACTTCTCTTCTTCTACTGATCTCTGTCAAAAATCCAAAAGCAAAACTTATCCCAAACGAGCATAAAGGGGGAAAAAAAATGGAACCGACTCCATGTCTCTATCTCTTCGCCACTAATTATATGGTCCGTTTCAATTATCAACCCTCATCTAATGGTGTTATGTCAAATAAGTAAGACAATTTTGTTCCATCGAGCCAACCCCACACAACCTTTGTGCCTTCAGTGGTATGTTGCAAATGCATCGTTGTAAACTTCGGATTCTGGATTAGTTTTGCCCATGATGGGATACTGAACTTACCATTTGCACACGATAGGTGTATCACCATTCCCAGGAGCAAATTATTTTATGATGTGTGAGATATCTAGTTTGGATGTACTTGAGATTTGGTAGAGCACATATATAAATGTGTAATACACATGCACTAAAACCTTTTAATCCGTATCATCCGTTGTTGAAGAACGGTGAAGGTGAACCTCATGTAAAAAAATGAAAACATGATTGACGACTGATGATGTATTTTGTTGTATTGGAACACAACGAAAACAAAAGTAGTACCGAGGGAGATGAAAGTGCAAGGAGTAAGAAAGTTAGGAAGGTCTGCACATATTTAGGATTAAAGCACACACAATTCAAAAGTATTAATCTAAAGATGGAAACCACAGCAGAGGTATCGAATCCACAGGTACCAAGGTTTTGATCGCAGAGCAAGCAAATAACCAGCAAATAACCATCAAAAAACAACAAAAAGAAACGGCAAATAACGTACATTACACAATAACAACCATAATCTAAAATCTTTAACTGGATTTAAAATAATTCCTCGAAGTTGATGTCAGATCTTTCAATGAAAAAGGTCGGCATCACCGGTTGAAACGTTCACGGAGAGAAACAGCTCTCCGTGGTTTATCTATTCTCTTCAAGGCCTCCACATCTGTCTCCAGTTGATCAACGTGGGCCTCTAAAGAAATCCTTCCTGCTAGGTTCCTTGAAGCATTTTTTTTCATTACTTCGTCTAATGCTATGAACTCGTCCAGCAGAAATTTCATAGCCTCGGAGCTTCTACTTACCTGGGAAACCACTCGATCCTACCTGCGTAATTCGTTCTCATCGTCCGACTCCATATCTCTAGTATACAAACTTTAGTAGCCAAAGGTAGATGATTGTGACCCACAGACGTTTTAAAGGAAACCAGTACTAAGCTCATTGCGAGTGAATATAAATCCAGTTACATGAAAAAGAATCTGAACAGAAAAGCAGACTCAAATAAGCTCTAAAAAACGGAGTAGAGATAAAGTGTTTGGACAAATTTACCCCCTCTTGTACACACGTCTCAATTTGGTTGGTTACACACAAATTGGAACACCATTTTTGGTCACCTATGAATTGTCCGACTGAAACGAGTATGAACCCGATATAGATAAACCAAAATTCCTAGTGAATGGGAGCATACCATGTGGCATGGATAATTCATTTGATTGGTTTTATTTCCTTCCCACTTGGCATAGTCCCATTCGGGTGATGGATTGGTTGTGTTAAATAATGTACTATACATATATATATATATATGCATATATTTACTCATATATATATAGAAATGTTGAAGGCAATGCTCACTGATGTAAATATACTGTCCAAGATATTGAATGTGAGTCACTAGTTTTACATGCATTCAAGAGACTGTGTATGCAATTTTCAAAACTAGTCGGTGACGTTCAATATCCTCATGAAGTTATATCAGTGTGCAATGACCAGATCGGGACTGATGTATAGAAATGATCAAGTGAGTGCATGCGCGCTGATCTAAATATATGATCGAGGATAATGAATGTGAGCCACTAGTTTTACAACCTTTCACTTGTTTTGAACAAGTGGCTCAGGTTCAATATCCTTATGATGTTATATCAGTGCGCACTTACCAAATCTCGACTTTATAATTTTTGGACGTCCAACCACAGCCACACATTAACAATGAGCCCACATCCCCACATTAACAAATACCCACACCCAATATGAATGTGTGGTTGTGGGTGGTTGTGGGTGGACGTCCTTAACTTATAAAGTCAAGACTCTCCTACTTATAGAAGTATTATATATATACAGTCTCTATGTCATGCGGACGTCATGATATAAGCTCGTTAGCATATTAAATGTGAGCCACTAGTTTTGAGAACTGCATACACACTTGAGTCAAATAAGTTAAAACTAGTTGTTAACATTGAATATCCTCATGAAATTATACCAATACGTCCTCATTTGAAAATTTGTTATGATATAGTTGTTTGTTTTATAAGGCATGTTATATTTTATGGAAATAAATATTTTCACATGTATGCCCTTTTATATATTATTTGTTATATATTTACATTTTAATATATTATGGCGAATAGCATATTAGTCCCCATAGTTTGCCTTCATCCGCGTTAAGTGTACGATTTTTTGGTATTGAAACTTTCAGTCTATCATTATTCTAACAATATGGATTCCAGTCCCTACTTAACAAATATAACAAATTAACTTGATGAACCCATTCTAAGCATAAGTGGCCTTAAGTATTAAGTGGATAAATCAAATAGGGCCTTAGTGTAAATTTCAACCCAAAGAAGTTATTATGATTGATATAACAAAATATATATATATAGGGTAAATTACAATGCACCCCTTGAGGTTTGACCCGAAGTTAGATGGAAATGTTTTTCTATTCTACACAAACATCCCTATTTTACCATCATAAGTAGGGGTGGGCAAAAAACCATTAAACCGAACTGAACCGAATCGGTCCAATCGGTTTTTTTTTTTTTTTCGGTTTTTCACTTTTAACCGGTTCGGTTCGGTTTGTTTTTTAAAAAACCGGTATTTCCGATTCGGTTTCCAGTTCTAGGGTTCGGACTGGTGAACCGAACCGAACCGAAAACCGGTGTATATAAACAAAAATCCCTAAATTTTTTGTACTTTATCTAAAACTAATAATGTTAAATACAAAAAGAGTAATTCATAAATATTGTTGCACATAATTTCATTATCAATATTTTCTTAATGCACATTTTTTTAATGTATGTAACCTAAGCTATCATTGAGTCATTGATCTACCATTTGATTTTGTAAACAAGCCTTCAAATTAGTTACCAATGCATGCCCTTTAATTCTTATTAGTTTCAACCCCAAAAACTCATAGTATTGCATATTTAATCATATTTTCATCAATGGAATGGTTGTTCACTGTTAAAGTTGCAAGCCAAAAACATTACAAACTAACTCAACTCGATAACTCAACCGATAACCGAAAAAACCGAACTGAACTGGCTCAATCGGTTTTTAATCGGTTCACACTTTTAAATTTTATCGGATCAGTTACTTTTTCAAAAATCGGATATTATTGGTTTTTTATTGGTTCACTTGAAAAGTGAACCGATCCATTAAATGCCCACCCCTAATCATAAGGTCCAAAATGGCCTTGGGTGTCGGTGACAAAAAACTTTTCTCTTTGTTATTATACAAGGGCATTTTTCGTCTATACAGGGGTGTCAGTCTAGAATAAGGAAACTTTTCCATCTTAGTGTGTTAAGCCCAAACCTCAAGAGGTGCAGTGTAATTTACCCTATATATATTTTGTTATATGATTTGATTAAAATTTGATATATATAAAGAAATAACTAATATGTTTACATTCAATTATATACTGTACATGTGTACATACACATCTTATAAATAACAATGCAATTTCAGAGAATCGGAAAAATATAAAAATAAAATAAGGGTAGAATTTCACGTAAGTCCGACTTTTTTGACGATTTGTCACCTTTTTAAATGTCTTTCCATATTCATCACTTCAATCCTTATATTTTGTAAAACTCATCACTTCAGTTCATTTGACCAAATATTTGAAAGTAAACTATTTTAAATCCTGTGAAAGTACAGTTTTACCCTTATTACTATTTAATTTTTTAAAATGAAAAACAATAAACTTCTCAATAATAAAATCTAAAATAAATAGGTTACAAAAAAGAAAAAAAAAACAATCTTTTAGCTAAATAATAATTTATAGCTAAGATAATTAATTTAGCTAAATAAATATCCATTACGATAAAAAAATACAAAATAAGAAAAAAAATAATGGATTTTTTTATTATTTATTTCAGTTTTTTTTTATCTATCTATTTAAGATTTTATTATTGAGATTTTTATTGTTTTTCATTTTAATTTAAAGCTAAGATAATCATTTTAGCTAAATTAAATAGTAATAAGGGCAAAAGTTGACTTTTCTAGGTTTTAAATTAGTTGACTTAAAAATATTTGATTAAATGGACTAAAGTGATTGTATGTAACACAGCCCTTTGAAAAAAATAAGGACTACAGTGATGAATATGGGAAGACATTTATAAATGTGATACATCACTAAAAAAGTGGGACTTCTGTTAAATTCTCCCTAAAATAAGGGTAACACATAAAAGTATAAACATAGGGTGTGCCGCCCTCGTCAGAAAATACTTGAGTGGGTCAATATAGGGTACTGAAAAAAAGAATTGTATCGTGTAATGCTGTTTATGTAAATGTTTACAATTGTTACACGATGGAGTCTGTTGACAAACAACCATCAACAATGATGGTTCAAAGCAGTAATGGTTAAATACAATTTGTACTACTCTCAGCTACTTAACTGTCAAATCAATCAGTATTATCATGTCGGGCCAGACCCCATGACCAATTTTCTACTTTTCATCATTATCCATACCGAGTCGTAATCCGGGCAATGCTTGTTAAGCCCAATCTCGCCGGTCCCGGCAGTTGTTGTTGTAATCAAAAAAAAAAAAAATCATTACCCATACCTTATACTTAGATAACGAAATCTTGGAAATGTGACATGGAAATAGGGTGGGTAGAGTACAAGCAATGATGGTAACATGAGAAAGTGGGTTGTAAGGGTGGGCAGGGGTTTAGTTGAATGACCAAAATTTAATTGATTCGACAGTTAAAATCAGTTCAAGTCAGACGTCAAAATCGGATGGGATATCCTACAGATGTAATAAATGCTCATCCATCCAACGGCGGAAACCCTCCCGTTGTCATCGGTCCTCCTCCGCCTGCCGATCTTTCTGTTCTTCTTGGATTAAAACTGAGTTGAATGGGTTGTTGAGGATAACACTTTTCTCACCCCCTTCAACGAAGGTAACCATTACCCCCTCCTAAATGGATGACATGTGTCTACGGAGGGGTAACTTTGTCCAATCAATTGGATAAATTTACCCCTTCATAGACACATGTCATCTTATTGGGGGGGGTGAGCAAAAATGGACTAGTTGTTGAGTTGGTTGGGTTGTTGGATTTAGTTGGATTGATGAGGTGTCAGAATTTAATTTCTTTGGTGAGTGTTGCACTCGGTCCAGCCAAGTTTTTCTCATAATATAAATCCGTGTCACCGTAATGTATATCAAGGATTCAAGGTTGACTTTACACATCTGGTTCGATGGCAAATGTTATTGTTGATACAGAAGTTTAAAGTAAGCATAATGTAAAGGGTTGTACAATAGACATTGTAAACCATCATGTCCAACCCTATAACCTAATTTTGTGCAACCGTTGCCCTAAAACGATGCAACTTCATCAGGATATAATTTGAACATCTCAAAGACTCAAATCCGTTGGATCATCCAATATTTTTATTAAATTTTAGGGATGAAATCATAATCAACAGTTTAATGCCATTGTTGCGGCAACTGAAGACTGTTGCACCAGGGTTCCCTTTACAGTGTGGATGAAGCTTGAATTAAGCGCATACTATTTACGCTTGGAGGGAGACCAATTCCTGTTCTTTTTTATGTTTGATAATTGATGTAGTTTGCCAATCCGTTTGAGTAGGCCACCCATTACAACCTTTCGGACATATTCCCACTTCCAATATGGGGTGACATTTTTGGATTTCATCGAGATTTACACGGCTATAGATAATAATTAACATTATTCTGAAGCAACAGAAAGTTAAGCTTGCTTGTTTTAGAAGATTATGAATGGGAGCATTTTTATGAACATCGACACCTCCCTTAATTAACAAGTGAAGTTGGTGCATGGTGTTCTTGTACATGTTAAAGGTAAGTGGTCAAATTGGTTTGAAAACTAAGAAAGGTTTTGAGTACATACAAATTTTCTGTTTTTTCAGGGTTGTTCTAATAGTTTGTTAACTGTGGTGAAATGTTAATACGTACAAGTTTTTTTCTGAATTTGAAGTGCAAGGTTAGTTTCTGATTCCGAACAATAAAAAAGGGACATAAGTACTTCGTTAAGATTGTACAGCACAAAATCGGCAGATGAGTACACACATAAACGAGGTCTGACTTGAAATTTTTAACATGTGTTATCTAATCCAATTACAAAACAACAGGCGTTTGTCAAAATTGAAAACAAATGGCAACAGCAAACCCAACATAAAATGCTACTTGCAAGTCCTGGAATGGATTCTAGGAACAAAACAACCATCAATTTCCTAAGAAATGTTTGTTGGCGCTATGGATATGAGTGTCTGAACGTATTAATGCCTTGAACCTGAAGGTTGATTCTTAAATAACGTACAACCCTCTTGACGCCGAAGACAGTCGACTAGAGACGTTGACCTGGGATTGCATGTGGTATTTTTTAACCTGTAAACATCTCTCTCCAGTTCTGCCACGTGAGATTCAACAACTGTTGATCGAGAACGGGACTGTGCTTCGTGTTTTTCCACTATTTTCTTGTATTCAATTGTAACATCCAGGAGGTCTTTCAGAGAGTCGAAGCACCTGGTTACGCAGCAAATCAGTCGATCCAATGCCATGGATTCGTTCTCATCATCTGACTCCATCTCTACAGACCGAAGTAATATTTTTTTGGCTTCAGAATCTATAGAGACCGAAGTTATCTTGTTAACGAAATCTGACTGTGAACATATGCTTTTATAGGGGGGCATACAGCGGCACAGCGCACTAATCGACGGAAACATATCAGACATTTTCCCCTTTAATTTTAACTTTATTGGAAATTAGTGTAATCTTCAAATAGTCATCACCAATGTCATATGTATTTATGTATATAACAATGTCATCAATCATGTAAACGAAATAAATTTGTTGGTTGTCCACATGATTTCCATAATTTTAGATGGTATTACATGTCCATAATAGTGATATTATGTATTTTTTTTGTTTTTCCTATTTTAGTTAAATTATAGTAGTTACCTTGCTCCCTACGGTGTGTTTGGTATGCGGGACGGGACAACTTTTTGTTATCCCACATTTGGCGCGCTATTAGAATGGGACGGGACAAGACAATGTCAGACAACAATGTGAGACAAAAACCACCATATTTTGTCCCTTCCAAGTACAGATGCACATTTTCCCCCGGGACCCCAATTCCTTGCGTCCCCATCCCCATTTGGGGATTTTTTTTTTTGGGGGGGAGGGGGGAAGAATGGGGAAATGGGGAGGGATAGGGATGAAAATCATCCCCAAATTGAAATGGGGATGGAGGGACCCCTTCCCATCCCCATTTCCCCATTTCAGGAAATGGGGATGGGGATGGGGGGAGGTCCCCCATTCCCATTTCCCCATTTCCCCCAAACATATATAAATATAATTATAATATATATATTTATTTAATATATTATTTATTCTTTAAAAACCCTAAATCCCTAAGTATATATACACATTTTATATAAAATGTATTAATGAATTTTATTTTGTATTTGTAATGGAATGTTTGTTTTTTTAGTTTAATTTGTAGTTTTTAGTCAAATGGGAAAATAGGAGAACCGGGGAAACGGGGAAATGGGAAAAAACAGAGAAATATGGGGAAAATGGGGAATTGGGGATGGGGATGGGGATGGGGATGGATATAGGTCCCCCCAAAATTTCCCATCCCCTTTTTCCCCGAACGGGGAAACGGGGGGGTATTGTGGAAGGGTTTGGGAAGTTGGGATGGGGATGGGGGGACAAAATTTCCCATCCCCATTTTCCCCAAATGGGGAAACGGGGGGGTATTAAGGAAGGGTCTGGGAAGTGTGGATGGGGATGGGGGGACCTATATCTATCCTCATTCCCCAAATGTGCATCTCTATTCCCATATTCCCTAGGATAAGGTTGTTCAATGACATGAGACAAGTACAAAAAGACTATTTTACCCTTTAAATTTTCTATAAATTGTTAAACATGTTTAATAATATATTATTTTAAATTATATGATATATTATGTATAATATGTATTTAGATTATTTTAGTATATATATCAAAATAATATATATTAATATTATATATTATATATTATTATATATATATATTTTATATTATATTATATTATAATATTATATACTACAATTATAATATATATATTATAATTATAATATATATAAGAGGGGTACTATAGTAATTTGAACTTTTTGTCCTGTCCTGTCCCAGCCATACCAATCGCATAACATTACAGTTAACAGTTATGTCCTAAACCTTCCAAACACAATATAGAACAACTTGTCCTGTCATGTCCTATTCTCTCCCATCTCCGTGCCAAACGCACCTTTAGGGTGCGTTTGGTATGCGTTTAGGGATAGGACAACGTGGGAGAGTTTCTTCGTATCCCACATTTGGTGCAACTTTAGCATGGGAGATAACGGGACAAGGTGGGATGAAAAACAACAAATTTTGTGGCACCCAAGACCCTAGCCCAGACTAGTCCCATACTATATACAAGACTCGGAACCACCTTTTAACCCTTACAATCTTTAAAAAAGCACAGACTTGTGCAATATTATATATATATAAGAACTCCCGATCTGGTTAGTGCATCCTCCTAATAACTTTTTCCTGATAAAATCTTATAAATATTAATTTATTAATTATTATAATATTTAAATCATATTATATAAACATATGAGGTGCACTCTGGTCATTTCGACCTCTTGAATATGAGAGAATCTTGCATGCACCCGATGCATTGCACCCATCCAATGGGTGCATGCCATGTGGCAAGGACAACCAATCGAATGAGTTCTCCTAGGCACGTCGTATGCATGCAAGATTTTCTCCATACCGTTTAGATAGATACCGTGAATTATACCCTAATAATGATTTCAATTAACTCCAAAATTAAAGTTTAGCTTTAGGTTGTGGAAGCCCTGAGGGTAATAAGGATTAGAGCAATTTGAAAGTTTCACAACCAAATGATGAGACTATGATGTGAAATTAAAATAGCATGTTTTTGAAATATACACCGACACTGATTGTGTTTACATTCCGATGAGATCACTTTTCTTGTGTGCTTACGCATGCACCGAATTGTTAGGGCTAAAGTTCTCCTCTCCCCCAAAAGAACTTATAAATTTTGTAATAGTGCAAAACTTATATGATTTTTTCCGCTACCTTTATATTTAACAAATTTGGTTTACATAGTTCTAGTGCTTGCAAAATTATCAATTGGGATTTCTTGGTATCTTTGAATGAACTTATCATCCACACAAGATTTAATATGAAAAGCCATATAAATCGATGTGATTTCACATATAGGTGTGGACAGAGCTTTAAGCGAGGGATCCCTCAGTTGACGGTTAGTTTAATACATCGATAAACACTAGATTTGGTCAACTTAGAACCTTCCATAGAAAAAAAAAATTGTTTAATGTAGACATTTGTATTGGGAATTTTACATGCTTGTAAATACATGTAGAGAATTTACAACATTGTAGATGCATATAATAAAAACAATGAATTATTTTTTAATTATTACATAAAACGCGATAATACAATACAACTTCTTAGCTATCCATGATCTATGGATACTTATTTTAGTTTGATATTATTTTCTTATTATAAAACATGATTTTCATTTATGTTTTTTATCTTGTTATTATTTATTTGTTTATATTACGTTTCTTTTTTTAATTTCTTCTTAATATATAAGATTATTTAGTTCATTTACAACAAATATTTTATTTGTTTTATTTTATACCGTAAACTTTGCTATAGTATCGATTTTTCTTAACATAAGTTTAATTCAAATACAACTAATAAAAATATGAATTATAAACTTAATTATTACTTTGTAAACGATAATACAATACATATATATTTTACAATACGTTCATTTATTATAAAACTAATACATTTATTACTTCATAACATGTCGAGTATAAAAAATGGAGTGCATTTTTGCTCACCCCCCTTTCAAGGGGGGTAAGCATTACCCCCCCTCCCATCTTACCCCCCTCCCGTACACATGACATGTGTCTATGGAGGGGTAAAATTGTCTAAACATTTACTCCTCTATGACACTTGTCATCCATTTAAGAGGGGGGTAATGGTTACCTCCCTTGAAGGGGGTGATCAAAAGTGTTCTCTAAAAAATGAATTATATCCTTATTTTTTTAAATACAATTTGGATAAAAACAAGGTAATAATTAATCATTTCAAATTTCCAATGTTTATTATTCAAGTTGAATATACAATTCAACCTACCGCGCGGATCATCTTTTCCAAAAGTTTTATTCAAATACAACTAATTTTTAAGAATATAGATGGGTAAGTGAGATAAATTATGGAGTCCATTTTTCTCACCCCCACTATCTACGGTGAGCCATTACCACTCATCCCAGGTGTTGACACGTGCCCTAAACTCAACCCAAAGTCCAAAGTTAACCCAAAATTAACTCACGTTTTGCACACGTGTCAACACTTGAAGTGGGTGTTAATGGCTCACCCTAGTTAGTGTGGCTGAGCAAAAATGCACCCATTTTTATGATACATGTGTATCCAGTCATCAAATGACAACTCACCTACCACGTGTTGGCCACTGTCTTTTGTCTATGTCTAAGTAATGACAACTCACCTGCCACATGTGTTGGCCACTGTCTTTTGTCGATATTGCCTTGCAATCTTCAAATTTCTCATCACCACTCTTGATCCTTATTTGTAATGTTATCTTTTTAACCATTTAATCCAAAATATTTGTACTCATGGTTATATTTGTATGTTTATATGCGTTGAATATTTAACTTCAAAAAAAAAAAGAAAAAAACAATAAAAATAAATAAAAATAAATTTATATATATAATTATCATTGATTTCCTACCTTTCGGACATGGTTAAATCGTGTAATCTTCTACTTTATTCTTCATCTTGTGATGAACCATATATAGTATTCCTTCTCAACTATTCAACTAACAAGCTTTTGTTAAAAACGTAGGGTATTACCTACTATCATGTAATGATGTTGCCCCTTGTACAAACCTGTGAAATAAATAAATAAATTAATCAGTTCAGTTGAAATAAAAAACAAGATGGAAACTCGGTTCGGTTCCCTATTGACAATGATCGAAGAGATAATATATCGCACTTCTGCACGTAATCGAACTGATCTTCACGTTTGTAGTTGACGGATGTGCTGACCTTAGTCCATCGCCTTTTCAGGTGAACTGTAAATTGAGTGTTCGCATCAACGAACTATTCCCACTGTTTCATAGGAGTGGGTGCATTGAGCTTTAAACGTGTTTGGGAATATTTCTTATATTTAATGACAGTTGACTTACGGATAATATTTAGTAATTTATGAAATTTTTTTACTATTGCAGAGGGGCCTACATGCTTATCGAAACTCGTCACACTTGAAATTGTTTGTGTTTATCGACTAAATTTTTATTTATTTGGAAAAGCTCTGGTATTGAGCATGCTGGACTTCCTCCAGGCACCCATCAGTTCCATCAACCTGTCCCCTCTCCAACTACAGAGACTCGTCGCAGCTAAATACCCCAACGGCTAGCTCAATGTAATTACTGGGAGTACAAGTACAACCAAGGACTTGGGTTTTTAATCCCAAGCCTTGGACCAACAAGTCAAGCACCTTGTGGTAGAATATGGTTTTCATTGTATATTAAATATGGATTTCTTTTTTCTTTTTTTTTTCGAAATTACAAACAATTGCCGGGACCCTGTGAGAATTGGACTCTACTAGCATAGCCCGGAACAACTGCTCCCACTAAAGGGGAGAGAGCACCCTCACTTGATAGCCAATGAGGGACAAATAATATATGTAATATATACATGGGTGCCATGGGGAATTGAACCATGGTGGTGGATGCTCCATTTGGAGGGTCCAACCACATTGGCAAGAGCCCAATAGCGGATTTCATTGTATATTACATAAGTACAATGGTAATTAAGAATATGAATAGATGATATCTCAATTAATGAATACAGATTAGATCAAGGAGTTTTACGCACCCTTACAGTACAGTATGACACATTCATTTGTACTACGAGAAACACTTGCATGGGACGGTCTCATTGACGTGGCATCGGGACCGTCCAATGAATGTATGCCATATATATCTTGGGAGTAAAAATATATTTTAAAGTCCCATGTGGCATACATTCATTGGACAGTCCTATTTCCATATCAATGAAACCGTCTCATTCAAGTTTTTCTCCTTTACTACAATGGGTATTTATTTGGTTTTACGAAAGGGCGTGACTGTCTAGTGAGGCCTTCATTGCAATTACAAATATGAAAACCAAGGTCATACCAAATTGCTACTGTATCAAACCTAACGACCATACTATGGCGATCATAGGTCAAGTGGACAGCAAGGGGGGGAATGATAAAGGTTACCCCATTCTCGCTGCCATGTCGACACACATCCGGAAAATGGAAGAACTCAGAGATGTCATCATAAAATTTTCACATACGGCTCTGGCAGGGAGACACCGAGTTTACAGCGATTGTCCTATGGACATAGATTCGTTACGGATACAATTATTCGAACTCATTGAAGAGTCACGCCGTCTTTCAGCACAGCTCGATGAACAGTTTGGTTTTCCTGCAGGACCGTCATCCCTTCCGGCAAACTGATCAACCAAGTCCTACATGTTATTTCAATGATCTGTGCACATTTTAGTTTTTTATCTTTCATCTGGTTGTTTTGTTTATAATGTCTTTAAGTTTAAATGAAGGCGATTGTATTTGCATCCACTAACTAAACATAAACTCCGTTTCATGTGTTAACTATCTTAAGGGAGGTAATGAGTCACCGAACACACGAGGCATTGTACTTACCTTATTTTCAATTATATAAATATATGATTAGTTAATCAAATGATAAGGATTATATACAAAATTGGTTGTGAACAAAGTCTTGTTACCTGTATCCATCTATCTTCACGCTATTGTCTTTTGCATTATATATTCATTTGAAGTCTACACCTACAAAATCAAAGGGAAAAAACAAATAACACATGATGACACGTCGTAATCAAATAAAACACGACAGATTAAATGATGCAATACATAGAGTAGGAGAAGATATCAACTATGAAGAGAGGTATGTGTAAGAGTTGTGACAAGGGTATTCATGTTCATCAGAGATATACCAAATTTATCACTATTCATCCCTGCATCATGCAGGGCCTGCATAGTAGCCAAACCCCCTCATTTATCCAAAAATATTTATTCATTAACATAAGGGTACCCGTAATCAATGATCTTAAATAATTAGATAAGATATATTTTGGTCCTAACTTATTGATTTCTGATTTTTATTTGAAAATAACACCTTTTTGCCATTGTTTTAAATAATAGTTTCGGACATGTGGTAACATTTTTTAGGAGGGAGGTTATGCTACCTCTAGTTAAATTGGGTGAGATTTCTTCAAAAAAAAAAAAAATGGGTGAGCAAAGTTGCACTACAGGGTTTCACCCTTAAAATATTATCTTCCCCTCTTCCCAATTGACCCTTCAAATAGTCTCTCCCTTACTCACACCATCCTCATTTCACTCCACCCGTCTTTATTGTGAATCAGCCTTCAGAAGTTTTTTTGGCCTCTACTCAACATGCTTCCTTCCTCCTATAGTTTAAAGTGTTTGCTTCCATGCAACATCTCTTCCTAATCACCCTTAAATTAGTATCTTCCCCTGTTCCCAATCACCCTTGAACTAGTCTCTCCCTAACTGACACCCTCCGTTCGTCGCTCCACCTGTGTTTATTGTTAATCCGACTTCTCAATCTCCTGTTTCCATTGTTCACACCCAACTGTTTCTTTTGCCTGTACTGAACATGGTTCTTTCCTCACGTAGTATAAACTTGTTGCTGCCATGGAACATCTCTTCCCAATCACCCTTGAAATAGTATCTTCCCATCTTCCCAACTCACAACCTCGTATCACTCCACACGTGTTGTATTTTGGGTTGCTATTTAAATTTTTTGTTTCACCTCTAAATATTGAGTTAGGTTTCTTCGATTACCCTGGTAATGGAGCAGAAATTGTCGTTGGATGAGACTGCGGTTCCTATTTCTTCGAAAGGAAGAATAACTCCGGGGAGGCTAGGCTATGAAACAATGGGCAAAAAGTGCGTATTCAAGGCAAACCACTTTCTTGTTCAAGTGGCGAACAGAGAAATCCATGACTATGATGTTGGGTGGATAAGACATTGATATTTCTGACGATAGCCCTAGGTGACGACGTGGTCAATTACTTGGAGAAGGTTCGGGCCATCCAAAGCATTGCTTTGATTACGCTGTATCTGCATAACCGAGTATATATATGGATATATATTTAGAATTTGAGCAGATATGTTGGAGTATGAAAATAGTAGGAGGGATTAGTCTGAATAAACAACAGAAGGTTTGAACATACGATTTGTAAAGGTAAGAAAAGCTGAAGTTTTAAAAACAAGTGTTTAGCGTCGCCGAATAGCAGACTTCAGCACTGAACGGTGCTGTCTGAATATGTATCTGTGTTTTTTAACTGGAAAGGCACAGTTACATAACGTCAATAGGTCTATGATATCAGTTTACCTACAAGATGGTCTCAATTTTTTATTAACGTTTATATCGAATTTTGTAATATGTTACGACTTATGCGACATGTTTTATTTGGATCCTATAATATGTTACATTGTCATAACTTATGTAGATATTTTGCATGTTTTCGATTCTAAATATGTTTTCATTTTGAATAAATTATCAAATACGTTTTCATATATTATTATTATTATTATAATATAAATATATATTATTTTAATCGATGTATCCTGCCCTATCCGTATCCTAGTTTTTGAAGATTTACCGTATCCCCGTATCGTGCCGTATCCGTTTCCCGTATCCGTATCCTTATTTATATTTATTAATTTCATTATATACTACCTATAACCTACTGACTTTTTTATATTTATTAATTTAATTATATATTAAAGACGAAGAATACCAACAACTCTTCACAGGAATGTTTTCGAAGAGATACACACCACTCTATTTATCTGTTGGTAACCCAAACAATTGATTAATGTAAGTACAATTAAAATGGATTTTAAAAAAACAAATTAATGATCCAAACCTTTTCGATTCACAAAACACACATTTACACCTGACACAACTCCCGCTGAAATTAATTAATAATAATAAATGATCAATCGGAAATGAGTAGCCACACCCTTTAACAGAATGAGAATATCTATGCTTTGGGAGAGGATGAGCATTTTAATGCTAATTGACTATTTAAGTGTTCATTTAAAAAACAAAAACATATTTCTTAACATGTGGGTAGATAAGAAATTGCAAATGTCGGAAATCAATTGAAGATGAAAATTACTAAAAGAGGAAACAACTGAAATGTCAAAATTACCATCATCAGTTGATCACAACCATCACTTCTTGGACTTATTACTAACATACCGTGTTATGACAGTAATGTATTGATCGTGTAAGGATTATCTTCATAATGGCTTTATATATTAATTAAATTCATCTATTTTCCGAATTGAATACACATTGTGGCCCATTACAAAAAACTACCACACCACGTTATATCATTGAACTGTGGCAATCCAATTCCAGCACAGTCAATCAGTCATTAAGAGGTTAGCTTATGAAATTCATTTCAAACAATTGTCAGAATCACATTCTTTATGAGGTTCTCTTACCATATGTACCCAACTCAGTATTTAACACATCAATCCGGTTTGAAGTTCGACATCAGTCATTTTGTTTGGTTCAATCTGAATGCTTTGTTTTAATCTTTCTATGTTCGTGTCTTCTAGATAGGGGTTAAAGTACCGAAAATCGAAATTGCTGCTGACATAATTGTTTTTTGCCTGCCTGTTGACCATAATGACGTTTAATGTGATGGGCCAATGTGATTTTGACAACCCAAATCCAATGGGCACGCTATTATGGGGATACGCAATGCCGGTCTACAAGTATACTCATTACCTCTTCGTGTAGCGTTGCAAAACAAGAATGGACGGTTGAATCTATGTTACGCAATATAAATTGCCTCACCAAATCCTTAAGCTCCCAACGCAATATCTTGTAATAATTATCTCCGGTACACTTGTACAGTTCATCCAATCCCAAACTGTTCATTAATTTACACATAACATTTAATTGTCCGATAACTTGATGTTACGGCCATCAAGTTTTAGATGTTTTGGACTGTCCCAGGCAAGATCTTCTCGTATTGGACATGTTAATTTAAATAATAATAATATTTTAGTTATGAACTCCTTCCAGATGATAAACATTAATTACAAATTAAAAGTATGAGGATTTCAAAACACCATTAATCAACTCATATAATCTAAACGATTGGCTTATGCATTTGGTGTTAAAAATTGTGCCCACAATCAATAGAAACGCTGACGTGGCATTATTTACAAACTCGAAAAGCCATATTTGCCCATTGCCGATGCTCTATATATTTAATTGCCTAAAAGTATTTTATATCGTAATATTGGATTGACATTACACATTCTAACTCAACTTAGTTGAAAAATTCAAATACAGTCAGAACAGTAACCACACGGTTGTTTGACGCCATCTTTTTTCGGAATGGATAGGAATTCCCAAGGTGAACCAGCGGTGAGCCGAGATCGAATATACTCCTTCCTCGACGCCATTTTACAAGTATTCAGTGAATTGGAGGACGTGCGAACTCAATTTTCAGGGCATTTCAACACAGACGTGGTTTTGTTATGGACAAAGTTCATCCAGGTAATTGATGACACACAGAGACTGATCGCGGACTTTGAGGGGGAGATGGGTCATCTTGTAAGCTCAATACCGTCTCATCCTTCCCATTAGGTTATGTACATTTACTGTAAACTAACACATGTATGCTTTTTGTTCTCACCGAGTTTTCAACTGTTACGTATCGAAATTTTGACTTCTGGGTTGAGCTACTTTATATTACGGTGGAAGTTGGGATGCGATGTTTATAAGTTTCGAATATGTAAACAAAAATCTGAGACCTTGTGTTTTCTACGTTCTGCTCTTTGAATTATGTGTAGTGGTTTAGAAATGAAATGTCGTACATAAATGTTTGCATCCATAGTCAAGTACTTCTTGTATGAGTTTACGATTACATGAGGAAGGCAAACCAAATGACACGACGCATGCGTTTAAACTGTCTTCACGCTTCCATTTACTACCAGGCAGTTCTACTCACTAATAGAATTAAGTTAAAACTGCATTCTTCTACCAAAGAAAAGCTCCCAACCAACAACCCATTTTGTGTTGAGGTAACCTGCAACACATACCAATCCGTTGTATGACATGGTTAATTATTTGACCGACTACAAATTCTGTCTACTGTGTATTCCGTGTATCGCATTCGCAATATATTCGAATTTGTTTTAATTTATTACTCATAGGGATTTTCTAGTATTGCATTCCTAGTATATACAAATTTTATGGGACAAAGGGGTTACACTTGGTATCGGTGATTCATTAAACGAAGATTATATATTAGTATTCAGTGATAAGATTATTAAATTAGTTTTACGATAAACGATAGAAGTTACAGGTTCTGTAAATTACTGTTAACAATAACATATTCATTTTTGTCCATCGGTTTTTATAAAATGAATTTGGGGTGTAAATAAAAGTAGGGTTGCCATAACCTTTTTATATGGGTGCAGCAATCTGCACTGCTTTTTCAATACTCCATAGTCCACGACCACCTTAACAAAATAGCATACCATAAATAAGTTACGGTTATTGGAATTTTGAAATGCGGACATCGATAATGGTTTTTGAATTAGAATTTTTAAAATATAAAAGAAAATGAAAATTTCAAAACTAAACAATTTTGCATACGAAAATTAATAAATGTTATCCGAAAATTGTTAGGAGGACAATAATCCAAATAACCACTTTAAAAGGGTCAAGATCGAGAATGATCCTGGCCGGAGGGGTATCAAGTAGTTCGATACCAACTAGGTCCCTGCCAATGCATGCATAATCAAGAATACGTGAAATCGAATAAGAACTCGTTTTATTGATCACTCTTTTTTAATACATGAATACATCGACCATGAATTTCTGAGATCATCACGTTACATAAGAGTTTTAGTCGGTAATGAGAGTAATGATGGCGGTGGTGAATCTGTGCCTGTCGATAAGTAGTCTGTCCCTTTTCGGCAAATTAGCTGTTATATATATAGAGGTCCTGTTTGCTTGCCATGCACTCCTACAATCTCGGATTAGGGTTTGGCAGCTTGCAGGATCCTCCATCTTTAGGAGATAATCTCGGAGATTTAATGCGCTGAATCCAATCTTTCCTTCCTTGGAGGAGTCAATCACTTACCTTCCTAGTAGGATTCAAAATGTGCTGTCCTGCTCAAATTAGGACTCTCTGATGGGAAGGAGTGTACCTCCTTTGTACGGCAGTGTTTTAGTGTGTTTCTTGCGAAGCTTTCCATTTATGTTTCGAGAATCTTGCTGCCTGATATCTTTTTGCTCTGGCGGGCTAATTATATCAGGAAACGTTACCTAGCAGGTATCGTGCTGATGAAGTAAGTAGGAATCTGACTGGTATTATAGCGGGATGTGGCGTGGAACCCCATATCGAGACGCTGCGGGGTTCATATAGTAGTAGGAATCCGTCTCGGGGTGCTGCGAGGTCCTTAGAAGACAGTGACGGGGTACTACGGGTTCCATAGGAAGCCCGGCCATAATCGGTCTGGATCCTGCTATGAGTTATAGTGAGCATTTTGACTCTTGACCATTTTGTTGAGCTAAGACGCTGGCGGGGTGGACTCCGCTGAAGGAGATGCGTATTTGGATCACTCGGGGTCCACTTCGTCAAGGTAGCCGGATGGTGTTCGCACTCTTATACCCTTCTTATGTCGAGGTGGAAAATTCTTCTTTGGTCCTTCGCCAATTTTGGCGGTTAACAGAAGTCCCCCCTGACTTGGACACTGATACCTTGTCGGGGTCGGGGTCAGGATCTTTTTGTTTGTTTGAAGGATTTTCTACCTTATCCCCTTATTTTCCTTGTCTGACTGGGTTTCCACTTAGGAGAAGGAAATTCTTATTTTGTCCGTTATAACTGATTGCGTGTCGACTGTTGATTGGGCTCCTCGTTTTCAAAAAGAGCCGTTTTGGCGCGATTAATGCGAAGAACGCCTCAACCCATCCTTCCGGTCATCGATTTCGGTTTCCGAGTAAGTAACCGTCATTCTTTCTCTATAAATAGACCGGTTTTACTGGCGCTTCTCATCTTTGAGCTTTCAGACTTTCAAAATCGAACGAGAACAAAAAACCTCTCCCTGATCCCTTTTCTTTCTTACTTTCCTAATTTTCTCAAACTTATTCTTTTCTCCTTCTCTTTCAATGGCTTCTCCTTCACGAATCCCTTCTTCTCAAGAAGTTGCTGCCGAACAAAACCCTTCTACAGCGGCGAATCCTTTTCGACCTGAACCTGCTTCGCCTCCCCAGTCCGATAGCATCGACGCCCTCTTCAGTACGGAGGCGGCCGACGTGGTGGTAGAGTCCCCAACCTCGGAGAGGAAGAAACGGGGTCGGGAGGAGGATAGTGACACCCCGCTAGCTCAACGCCGTCGTTCCGCTCGAAACCCGCGAGTTGGGTTGGGTTCCCGTAGTCGACCCGAAGACCCGGTTTTGATCGGTGATGAAGTGGGCGCCGTTAAGTCTGGTGATGGTGACGGAGGCAACGACGAGAGGGTTTCTCTAGTTGGGGTCCAGGCCGGCTCCTTCGCCCTTTTTCATGACGGGAGGATAGTCCCTGACTCCGTCTGCACCCAAGATACTTTAGCAAAGCTAAAGGAGGAGTATAGGATCCCGGATAAGATCATCCTCTCTCTTCCTCACGGGGGATTTGATGTCTATACCCCGCCTCAAGATCGTCTTTTGATCCACAAGGCAGCCTTCGAATGCGGTGTTCGACTGCCCCTACACCCTACGCTACGCCGGGCTCTTGTCGCACTGGAGTTAGCCCCATTACAGATTTCACCGGGGTTCTGGAAACACCTGACGGGGTTTCTGGTGCTCTGGAAGGAGCAGTGCGAGAAGGATCGCATCGAGCGAGAGCCGGGATTAGATGAACTCCGCTACCTCTTCAACATCGCCAGTATGGTTCCCCGGGGTCAGTTTTACCTTAGGGCGAACAACGACATGAGGTTCATCGTCCCAGGAGCAAACGTGAAGTATGCCGCGCCCTGGAAGGAAGAATGGATAGTGGTGGAAGGCGAGTGGGGGCACACCGCCTTTATTGGGGGATATAAATACCCCGTCCCTACTCAGTTCACAGTGCGGGATAAATGGGCGAAGGGGGTGCTTGCTCCTGAATCCCGTGAAATCCTTACGAGGATCATGAAGAGGGGGTATACCAATATGCAATATCCCACTCTTGATCCCTTTGAGGGGGCCCGCGTGGAGCGGTATTTGAAGATATCCCTTGCTCTTCCCGGTGAGTTGACTGTTCCTTACTCGTTTACTTTTCTACTTACTTGTTTTCTTTCTTATTGAGTATCTTTCCTTTTTGCAGTGTCTGCTGCTCCGGTGCTAGCGGGATATCCTTCCACTGGGGCAGGGGGGATAATTCTGTCAGCTCCTCCCTCCCCTGTCCCTTCTCCTACCCCTGCTGCCAAGGCTGCGTCAAAAACGCCTGCTCCTGCTCCAGCGAGGTCTAAGACCAAGACTACCCTTCCCTCTTCTCCTCCATCGCGTTCAAAGATTTCAGCGATGTTGGCTAGGGCGGCTAAGGCCCGAGGCTCTGGGAGGTCGGCACAGAAGAAAGCCGCCCCTATAGCAAAGACTTCCCCTGCTCCTCCTCCTACTATAACGTTCCCTGAGGACCCTGCGCGCATCCTGGTGGAAGAAGCAGCTGTCCATATCCCTGCCCCTGCTGCTGCTGTTGCTTCTGGATAAGGGCCAAGGGGCGCTACCCTTGACGAGGTGGTTTCCCGATTCGCGGACTCGTGCCCTGGTGGGAGTTTGGTGGATATGGCCAAGCTTCCTACTGACGTCTTGGTCACCAAAGGGGCATCGGTTCTGGCCGAGGTGAGCTTCTACTTCCTTCTCGCTACTTCTTTTCTTCTTCTGGCCAAAGATTAACTTTCTTTTTTCTTGTAGGGCTTCAAGTTTGCCATGGCCATGGAGAGGCAGCTGCTAACCTTGAGGGAGGCTTACATCGGTCTCCAAGCGAGGCTGGAGGATACCCAGCAGGAACTAGCCCAGACCCAACAGAGCGTGGCTCCCCTGCTGCAAGACGCAAAAAACGCTGAAGAAGGGAGGCAGGAGGCCTTGGTGGCTCTTAGGCGTGCAGAACGCAGCCTGGACACTGAGACAGTCCGGTCTCTACGCAGCCGGGAAGAAAGGGAGTGCGTGAAACGAGAGAAAACACTGCTACAGAGCGAGAATCAACTCCTGCGGGAGACCATAGCAGGCTTGGAAGCTCAGCAAGGGCTTTCATTCGAAGACGGTTATTTTACAGCCTGCTATGAGGTAGCCACAGCTTTGCCTCCTCCCTTCGACCTCGAGGCAGTTCTGAACTGGGATCGGGAGCAAATCATGACAAAGGCTGCCCAGCTAGCAGGAGGGGACCAAGAAACAGAAGCCCCTCCACATGAGGTAGTTCATCCGGGTCAAGGAGCTAACGCGGCGGCTGAGGTTCTTCTCGATGGTAGCGAGGGTGCTACTCTGGATCCTCCTATTCTCGAAAACCAGGTGGTGGACCCCGAGTCGGCTACGGGAGTAGTCATTGTGGAGGAAGATGATGGGCCAGCTAGATCCGAGGTCCCTATGGTTGAAGGGATTCAGTCTGGGTCTTCTGCCATGGAGGGGGCGGTTCAAACTGATGCAGCAACTGAGCCTTTGGGAGAAGGGGCAGCTGGCCAAGGAGAGCATCCAGAGGAGGAAAAAGAAGTTTAGTCTGGCCTCCCTTCATTATTATTAAAAAATTTTGTAGCCCGACTGGGGAATGGGGCACCCCGTTTATAAATATAGTAGCTTTTCTGAATACTGTGTCTTGTTTACTTTGCACTTAGAAAACTCTCACTGCATATAAATTTGTTGATACTTGGAATCATGTTGAATACTTGGACCCCGATGAGTAATAAGGATGATGACTGGACCCCGATGGGTAATAAAGATAAAACATGTGCTTACAACCATAAGAACCAACGGGGTAAAATCACATCTTCCTCTAATCGGACTCCCTTAAACACATCATAGTATAAAGTGTTATAGCAGTCATTCGAGAAATCCTACTCCTTACGAACAATTCGTCTTGCTGAGGATGAACTTCTAAGTCTCTTTCTGACTGCTGGTCCGCTGTCGGGGTAGCAAGCGGGGAAATAAAGAGTGAAGTATCCCGATGTTACTGTAGATCTGTCCTGGTAGGCTACTAAAGCCACTTTAGCACCAGGCTTCTTGGAGGAAGGTATTCCCCTACCAAGGCAGCAGGAGCGCCCTCAGGCTATTTCCTGGTCTTGAGGTGCTTCAACAATGGAGTCCCTCTTGGCGGGGTTGGCCCCGTCCAAGGCTATCCTGGTAGGCAACTAAGGCCACTTTAGCACCAGGCTTCTCAGAGGAGGGTATTCCCCGACCGAGGCAGCAGGAACGCCCTTAGGCTATTTCCTGGTCTTGAGGCGCTTTAACAATGGAGATCCTCTTGGCGGGCTTGACCTAGTCCAAGGCAGCAGGAGCGCCCTTAGGCTATTTCCTGGTCTTGAGGCGAAGTAAGGAACCAGGTACCCTGAGGCAGCCCGACTCTTACTGTAATCTGTCCTGGTAGGCAACTAAGGCCACTTTAGCACCAGGCTTCTCGGAGGAGGGTATTCCCCGACCAAGGCTATCCTGGTAGGCAACTAAGGCCACTTTAGCACCAGGCTTCTCAGAGGAGGGTATTCCCCGACCGAGGCAGCAGGAGCGCCCTTAGGCTATTTCCTGGTCTTGAGGCGCTTTAACAATGGAGATCCTCTTGGCGGGCTTGACCCAGTCCAAGGCAGCAGGAGCGCCCTTAGGCTATTTCCTGGTCTTGAGGCGCTTTAACAATGGAGATCCTCTTGGCGGGCTTGACCCAGTCCAAGGCAGCAGGAGCGCCCTTAGGCTATTTCCTGGTCTTGAGGCGCTTTAACAATGGAGATCCTCTTGGCGGGCTTGACCCAGTCCAAGGCAGCAGGAGCGCCCTTAGGCTATTTCCTGGTCTTGAGGCGCTTTAACAATGGAGATCCTCTTGGCGGGCTTGACCCAGTCCAAGGTAGCAGGAGCGCCCTTAGGCTATTTCCTGGTCTTGAGGTGCTTTAACAATGGAGATCCTCTTGGCGGGCTTGACCCAGTCCAAGGCATCAGGAGCGCCCTGAGGCTATTTCCTGGTCTTGAGGCGCTTTAACAATGGAGATCCTCTTGGCGGGCTTGACCCAGTCCAAGGCATCAGGAGCGCCCTGAGGCTATTTCCTGGTCTTGAGGCGATTCCGTGATGATGATTCTGTAGGTGATTATCGGAGAATCCCGTAGGAGACAATCAAGCACTGGAACACAGGAGAATCATATAGAAGAAGATAGAATTGCTTTTATTTAATTTCCCAAACGGTACAAACGTGAACTCGGGGTGAGTATTCCGCTAGATAAGAACACAGTTTCTAAGGATAGAATTTTCAAAGATGATCGGCATTCCATGTATGATCCACTGGGTAACCCTCCATGTCTTCGAGCTTGTAAGCACCACCCCGGAGTGATGCCTTAATCAAGTATGGACCCTCCCAGTTAGGGGCTAGCACCCCGTCAGACCTCCTACGAGTATTCTGGGTCACCTTCCTGAGAACCAAGTCTCCCTCTTTGAAATTCCGGGCCCTCACCTTCTTGTTGAAATGTCGGGCTATCTTGCTCTGGTATACGGCCACCTTCTCTGCAACCTTGCTTTGTTTTTCTTCCAGCAGGTCCAAGCTAGCTCTCAACTTGGCCTCGTTATCTTCTAGTTTGTAATTTTGAACTCGGAAAGATATGAGCTTATGTTCGATGGGCAAGACTGCTTCAGCCCCAAATACCAGGGAATAGGGAGTTTCTCCGGTTGCTGTCCGCCTAGTTGTTCTGTAGGCCCAAAGTACATTGGGTAATTCTGCCACCCATAATCCTTTCTTCTGTTGGAGCTTTTTCTTCCGGAGCTTCTTAATGGTCTTGTTGGTTGCTTCGACCAGCCCGTTGGTTTGAGGGTGAGCCACCGAAGCAAAACAGAGATTGATCTTCCGGTCCTCACAGAATTCCCTGAAGTTGGCATTGTCAAATTGCTTTCCCAAATCAGTTATGATAGCCATCGGGGTGCCAAACCGGCAGACAATGTGTTCCTTGACAAAGTTGGTAGTTTTTTCTTCAGTTATCCGAGTAAGAGCCTTGGCTTCTACCCATCGAGTAAAATAATCTATCGCCATTACTGCGTGCTTGGCTTGGCCGGGTGCAGTGGGAAGTGGCCCGATCAAGTCTAGCCCCCAGATGGCAAAGGGGTAGGGAGTGCTGATCGAGGAGAGCCTCTCTGGTGGGAGATGATGGAGGTTCGCTGTTTTCTGACAAGCCTCGCAGGATCGCGCGAACTGCCTTGCATCTTGGTGTATAGTCGGCCAGTAGTAGCCCACCCTAATTACCTGGTAAGCCAGCGTTTCCCCTGACACGTGGTTACCACAATCCCCTAAATGCACCTCACTGAGCGCCCAATGCGCGTCATCAGGATGAAGGCACCTGAGTAGAGGGAGAGATTTCCCCTTACGGTATAGGTATCCTTCCACCAAGCAGTATCGGGTGGCTGTCCTCTTGAGCCGACGGGCTTGATCCGGATCTGCCGGGAGAATGTCGCTTTGGAGATAGTCTGCTATTGGATCCATCCAACATGGGAGGCGGCTTACGGGAAGGACTTCTGCCTCTTTTGCTATGCTGGAGAAAGGAACCAGTTGGAGGGGTACCCCTTTTGGTAAAGCATGTCCCTCTCCAGAGGCAATCTTGGCTAACACATCTGCGCGATGGTTTTTCTCTCTAGGCACTTGCTCTATTTTCACACCCTTGAATTTCTTCATAGCTTCCTGCACTTTGACAAGATAGGCCACCATGTTATCACCTTTTGCTTGGTACAACCCCGTCACCTGATTGACCACTAGTTGAGAATCACTTTTAATCTGAAGGTACTCAGCCCCCAGAGCCTTTGCTACTTTCATTCCTGCTAGCAGAGCCTCATATTCTGCTTCGTTGTTAGTGGCTCTGAATTCAAACCTGAAACAATGACTTACTTCGATTCCCGCGGGGTCGATCAGGACGACCCCGGCACCGCATCCCGACTGGTTCGATGCTCCATCCGTGTAAAGAATCCATATCTTGCTATCTACGGGCCATTCTAGTAGGGTATGATCCGTGTCTGGGTCTGCTGACACACCTTGGTTCAGGATCGGGCCAAACTCCACTATGAAGTCCGCCAGGGCTTGAGCCTTGATCGTGGTTCTCGCTTTGTACTTGATGTCGAACTGTGTGAGCTCTAGGGCCCACAGAACCAATCTTCCTGATACATCCGGTCTCTGGAGGAATTGCCTCAAAGGCTGATCTGTGACTATCGTAATGGTGTGGGCTTGAAAATAAGACCGGAGCTTTCTGGATGTGGTTACTAAGGTGTAGGCGAGTTTCTCTAATGAGGTATAATTCTTCTCGGACTTTGTAAGAGCCCGACTCACGTAGTAGATCGGCCTCTGTATCCCGTCACTGCATTCTTTCACCAAGGCCCCGCTAGTTGCTACTTCAGAAACTGCTAGGTAGAGTAGGAGTTCTTCACCCGGGATCGGTTTTACCAATAGCGGCGGGCTTGACAGGTATCCCTTTAGAGCTTGAAAAGCCTGCTCGCTCTGCTCGTCCCACTTCATCTTTTTCCCCTGCTTGATGACTTTGAAAAAGGGGAGACATTTGTCTGTGGAGCGGGATATGAACCGGTTTAAAGCCACTATCCGCCCGGCTAATCCTTGCGCCTGCTTGAGGTTTGTAGGAGGCTCGAGATCTAAAATGGCTTTGATCTTCTCAGGATTTGCCTCGATTCCCCTTTCATGCACCATGAATCCCAAGAATTTGCCTGCTGCCACCCCGAATGCGCACTTAGCGAGGTTCAGCCTCATCTGGTTCTGCCTTATTATCTGGAAGGTCTAGCGCAAGTCCCCTGCATGTTGTCTTGCTTCTGGAGATTTAGTGATCATGTCATCTATGTATACCTCCATGGATCTCCCTATCTGTTCCTTGAATAGTTTATTCACCATGCGCTGGTAGGTGGCACCTGCATTTTTGAGTCCGAATGGCATTACCTTGTAACAGTAGAGGCCTTGTCCAGTGATGAAGCTAGTCTTGTCTTGATCTGAAGGGTGCATCATGATTTGATTGTACCCCGAGAAAGCGTCCATGAAACTTAGGAGCTTATTTCCTGCAGTGGAGTCAATGAGCTGGTCTATCTTTGGTAGAGGGAAGCTATCTTTGGGACAAGCCCGATTGAGATCGGTGTAGTCCACACACATCCGCCACTTTCCGTTGGATTTGGTAACCATGACCATGTTAGCGATCCATTCAGGGTACCGGGATTCCCTGATGAATCCGGCCTTCAAGAGCTTGTCAATTTCTTCTTGGACTGCGGCATTCCGTTCTGTGTTGAAGTGTCTTCTTTTCTGTTTTACCGGCTTGAAGGTGGCATCCACTGCCAACCTATGGGAAGCCAGGCCAAGGGGAATGCCGGGCATCTCATCATGACTCCAAGCAAAGATGTCGTTGTACTCTCTGAGAAGTTCTATCAAATTATTCTTCACCTCTGGGTCTAGACCTTCTCCCTCTCTTACTGTCTTTGTTGGGTCCTCCCTCCGGATCTGGACCTCCTCTAGCTGCACTGATGGACACCCGCTGATCCAACCACGCTCTTCTTCTTCTGCTTCCTCTACGACTATGTCTGGTATCTCCTCTTCCTCTAAAGCCTGAACATCCTGCTCTGGCGTTCTTGGACCCGGGTAGTTGGCCACCGATGCGCATTGCTTAGCCAACGCAGCGGGGTTGGTTGACACCGCATAGCAGTTGCGGGCTGCCTGCTGGTCTCCCCTTACCTCTCCTACTCCTGATCCTACTGGAAACTTTAACACGTTGTGGTAGATAGACAGCACTCCCCTAATCCCTGACAGGAAAGGCCTTCCCAAGATCGCATTATATGCCGACGGGGTGTCCACTACAATAAATTCCGTCATTATGTTCTGTTGAAGAGGAGCCTCCCCCACTATCACTGGTAGTATCTTTGTTCCCATCGGCATTCCGGAGTCCCCTGTGAATCCGTATAGTAGAGAGGTACAGCTGTTGAAGCAAGAGTTCTTCAAGTTGAGCTGCTCATGTGCTCCTTTGAACAAAATATCCACGCTGCTCCCCGTATCGATCAAGACGCGGTGCACTAAGCAGTTAGCGATCTGTACCGTAATGACCATGGGATCATCATGTGGCTGCACCGTATTGTAAACGTCCTCCTCCGTGAAGACGATTTTGGTGGAACGGGATAAGTCTCGGGGTCCTCCATTGACTTTTAACAGCTCATGCTCAATGTTGAGTCTAGGGATCTTCCTGGCGTGGTTTTTCCTCGAATTGTTGGAGGTTCCTGCTAGAGTGGGGCCTCCACTGATTGTGTGGATCACTTGGATCTGCTGCATTAAATCCTTCTCTCCCTCTCTTCTTCTTTCTGCTGCTTCATGCATCCCACTTTGAACCTGCTTTCCTTCTTTAATGCTATCTCGTACCTGTTGTAAAAATTCGGTTAGGAGTCCTCCCCTTACCAGTGCTTCTATCTGATTGCGGAGACTGTAGCATTCGGAGGTGTTGTGCCCCACGTCTTCATGAAAGTCGCAATACTTGTACTGATTCCTCCTGTCTACCGGGATTTTTATGGGAACCGGCTTTCTGAGTAGACCCTTGTCTCGAATGGCGAGATAGATAGTTTCCCGTGAAGCATTGAGAGGGGTATAATGGTTATATCCTTTTTCCTCTCTCGTTATTCTGGATACATCCTTCAAGGGGAGCTCCCTGGGAGGTGACCTCCTGACCGGGTACCTTTCTTGGTACGAAGGAATAGGAGGCGGCCTGTACGTCGACCGGTTTGGAGGTTGATTATGAAACTTCCTAGCTGGAGCAGGTTTCGGAGCTTCCTTTTTAGGGCGTGGTGCTAATCGGGCTTCATCATGTTCAATCTTGATCCGGAGTTGTTCCTTAATGTCCACCTGTTCCAGAGCCCGATTGTAGGCTTCCTGGTACGTCTCAGGAGGATGCTTGGCAAAAGATCGGAACAGCCTGCCCGCCCACAAGTTCCTCCAGAAATTGGCTAAAGTCTCCTTCTCGTTGAACATGCCCATCTGGACGACCTCTTTGTGGAATTTCTCCACATAAGATCTCAGAGTTTCACCTCGCTCTTGAACTACGTACTGCAGCAGGATAGGATCCTTGGGACGGGGTTTGATTCCCTGAAAATGGCTATCCTGGTTGCACTCTGAACCTCCATCTGGTGTACGAAGCTTTCCAGGTGGCTGACGGGGTCTTCTGTTCCAGAATACTTTTCTGAAGGCATCCTGAATTTGGGGGGTAACCCTGCCTCCCTAACTCTCTTGGAGAACGGCGCATTCATCTGGCCCAAAGGATTCTTTTGGATCCCCTGATGCTTTCCCTTCTTCAACTGCTCCAACTCCTTCGCCATCCTCGTCATCTGGTCCTCCAGGCGCTGAGACTTCTTGGTTCCGGATCGAGCTACTGAAACTTCATCATCCGAAGATTCTGAATCGATGATTACCTCTTTTCGCTTAATCCTTTGATGCCTCTCCTTGGAAATCCTCCGAGATTTGGCACTTTCTTCAGAGTTGGGACGGGATTCTCTCTCCTTTGCCCGCGGTCTTGGTGGGGATTGAATCTTCCTGGGAGGAACCTCAATCGCGGATTTTACTAGTCGGGGTCTGAGATCCGCCTGTCGGACTGGGAGTGGGGGGCCCAATCGGTCGAAGACTGGAGCCCGTGTGCTTGGTCTGACATCGTCCTGGATCCCGGCTGCTTCAAATGGGATTCCCTGGGCCATCATTCGGAGCCGGATCGCTTCTACGTAGGCTGCGGCGTACTGTTCTAAGACATCTCGGTTGACCTCTTGCCCCGCGGGGTTTTGAGGGACAGGGTCTGCAGCCGGTGGGGGCACTGGTGGAGGATTCTCGCTCCTGATACCCTTACCCCGCCTCTGAGCTCTTTCGGTGGAGGCAAGGGATTGGAGCCCTGATGGCTCGGGATGACCCTGAGAGGATCGGAGTCTCATTCTGAATATCTCTGGGTGGAAGTAGGCTGTTGCTAAACAATGGTTGGGAAAAGTTTCCCACAGACGGCGCCAAAAGTGTTATCCGAAAATTGTTAGGAGGACAATAATCCAAATAACCACTTTAAAAGGGTCAAGATCGAGAATGATCCTGGCCGGAGGGGTATCAAGTAGTTCGATACCAACTAGGTCCCTGCCAATGCATGCATAATCAAGAATACGTGAAATCAAATAAGAACTCGTTTTATTGATCACTCTTTTTTAATACATGAATACATCGACCATGAATTTCTGAGATCATCACGTTACATAAGAGTTTTAGTCGGTAATGAGAGTAATGATGGCGGTGGTGAATCTGTGCCTGTCGATAAGTAGTCTGTCCCTTTTCGGCAAATTAGCTGTTATATATATAGAGGTCCTGTTTGCTTGCCATGCACTCCTACAATCTCGGATTAGGGTTTGGCAGCTTGCAGGATCCTCCATCTTTAGGAGATAATCTCGGAGATTTAATGCGCTGAATCCAATCTTTCCTTCCTTGGAGGAGTCAATCACTTACCTTCCTAGTAGGATTCAAAATGTGTTGTCCTGCTCAAATTAGGACTCTCTGATGGGAAGGAGTGTACCTCCTTTGTACGGCAGTGTTTTAGTGTGTTTCTTGCGAAGCTTTCCATTTATGTTTCGAGAATCTTGCTGCCTGATATCTTTTTGCTCTGGCGGGCTAATTATATCAGGAAACGTTACCTAGCAGGTATCGTGCTGATGAAGTAAGTAGGAATCTGACTGGTATTATAGCGGGATGTGGCGTGGAACCCCATATCGAGACGCTGCGGGGTTCATATAGTAGTAGGAATCCGTCTCGGGGTGCTGCGAGGTCCTTAGAAGACAGTGACGGGGTACTACGGGGTCCATAGGAAGCCCGGCCATAATCGGTCTGGATCCTGCTATGAGTTATAGTGAGCATTTTGACTCTTGACCACTCTGTTGAGCTAAGACGCTGGCGGGGTGGACTCCGCTGAAGGAGATGCGTATTTGGATCACTCGGGGTCCACTTCGTCAAGGTAGCCGGATGGTGTTCGCACTCTTATACCCTTCTTATGTCGAGGTGGAAAATTCTTCTTTGGTCCTTCGCCAATTTTGGCGGTTAACAATAAATAAGTTCAAATTCGAGATAAGTTTGATTAGTGGACTGTATTCACTGTACGGATCAAATCAATAGTCTGCATTAATGCATGGCTTAATTTCATTTAATAATGACATCATTATCTGTGAATATTTCATAGGCAACCGAAACGGTCTATTTCACTTTGTAAATAGTTATCTTTCATTGGAATTTTATCAAAACTAGTCAGCTGTATTATAATCCATTACGTGGACACTGTAATTGCGATTTATTCGTGTATCACCAAACCTCAGGAAGGTTAGTTGCAATTTGGTCATAAATCCCTAAATCACAGACTTTGACCATTCGTGTATACTTACTTACTGAAGAACCTATACCGTGTAAGCATCAAAAGGAGGTACTCTTCGAAATCCGGCACCTGGAAGAACTTCTTTAATCGACGGCACACCCAATCGTGTCGACAGTATGCTGTTTTCTGTTGTGATCCTAATTTTTTCTATTATCATATGTTTGTTTGTTTCGATTTAATTATTAAGGCTGGGTATGTATAAATTGGTAATGGGTTTCAGTCTGGGTATGGCCTGTCGAACATTCAAGGAATAAAGTTTACCCAATTTGTTTGTTGTTGTTGATGGGTTTCAGTCTGTAATTTTTCACAGCAGGCAGATGATTGAAATGAAATCTCAATTACTCTCTCAAATGACTGTGATAGATTATATATTGAATGTTAATGTAGTGTTCGACTAAAATACTCGCAACCGGAAAAGAGTTCAAGGATGGGTTTTGTTTTGTTCAATACTGAGTGTGGATATATGTTGATTCTGCCTCAATTCTTAGTTCGTTTACTCTTGCAATTGTATATTTTATGAACAGATGGCTGTGGAGGAAAATTTGGATGATTTGTTGGTACACCTGAGGGCCACTTGGAATTATAACATCACCATCAACACACACTCTTTTCACAAATTGATTTCTGATATAGACAAGATTGTTGACCGTGCCGGAGAAAGGGCAGAATTCGAGTCAGGATGTTTTGGCCACTTCTTGGATTTCCCTAAAGGGGGTTATTTTTAGGCACAGTTCATCCACAGCTTGCTGCTGAGACAGATATGCATTCCTGGAGGTAGTGAGGACGAGTTATGGTTTGCCTTAGGAAAAACTAAGGTCAGATTTGGGAAGAGGGAGTACTGTCTGAGCACTGGCCTAAAATTTGGCCGCCTGTCAGACATACCGTCAAGAGAGTATGAGGTTGTCCCGGGTGGTATTCATGCAAGGTACTTTCAGGGAAGGAAAAAAGTTATGATCGTAGAATTGAAAGCTCCATTCATGGCGGAAGGTTTCGAACGGCCCAACAATGCACTTAAGTTGGCATTGCTTCTGTTTGCCAACAGGGTCCTCTTCGATCAGGACGACTGGAGCCAAGTGGCATACTGGACGTTCTCGCTAGTGGAGGATATTCAATCGTTCAACAACTTTGCCTGGGGTCACTACATTTTCAAGATGACCCTCCACTACATCCGTCAAGGTTTTAAGGTACCGGTAGACCCTCTGGGGCGGACTAGGAGATACAACCTATACGGATTCATTTGGGGATTACAGGTTATTTTTATAAGCGTTAATCCCTTTGACCTTTTTTCATATGTTTGTAAATTAGAGTATTCGTTTTTCCATGATTAGTAATGCTAATTACACCCTCTAAAACCGATTCCTCGATTTGACACGGTACAGTTTTGGGTTGCGGAGGCTATACCTGTGATGCGCGACAAATGTGGTAAGCTAACAGGGGATCCCAATGGAGCCCCACGGTACAGGAAGTACTGTTTCAAACAGCGAGGATCGAACATGGTCAACGCCTGGACCAAAGCGGAGATAAGCGGGAAGGTAATTTACAATTATCTCATTTTGGTATAGTTTAGTATCTTTTTGGTTATGTAGACAGTGGATAGTTATATTAGTTCCATTATGTTTAAGCTCACTGGGCTTCTGGAGCTTGTACCCACCGAACGTGAGTTGCAGAAACATTACTTGAGGGATATTGATGTGGACCTATCCGACGGACCCCAGTGGAAGCCGAATGGGAATAACGATGCTGAGGAACCCACCAAGAGGAAGCACAAACCAAGTAAGAAAACTAACGGTGGGCGGAGAGAATTGTGACCGTGCAGATACAACGAACCTTATAGATACAGTCATTCCAGATATACAACCATCCAGCGATGGACATGGATCTTTCCCTCCACCGGCTGACCAAGGTGCAGCAGCCTCGGTTGATGATACCATGCAAGAAGACTTATATCAGAGGGCAGGTTCAAATGGTGGGTGACATTCGCTTGGTCACACAACCGATGAGGTAAACTGTCGAAGTAATATTGGATCAATGGTTTATACGTCTATGATGTTGGTTGCCCAATTTGTTTGTGGATCTATTGTTTCGCACCGTGTCTAACGTTTTAGTGGTTTACGTATACCATTTACATAAACAGTTGGAGGTACCTCGATAGTATGTGGGACCAGAAGTACTGGAAAGAGTGCTACACGCGGTGAATGTCATAGCGGAACGTGTACGCAGTATCATCCATGAGGAAATGGGGGTGGACCGCGTACGCAATATCGTCAACGAGGGTTTGAGGCGGGAGATCGAAGGGCTACGACAGATGCTGGGGTTTCAAGTACGTATATATCCACAACTGTCACTGGTGAAGTCTTCTTTATTTGATTTAATTTGTATTCATGTCCATTTACACCGTGACACTTTCATCCCCAAGGGAAATGTAGGGGACGGTAATTCTGGAGATCAGTCGCAGCACGGGGAGAGTGTGGAGCAGGAGGAAAAAGGATTGGGTGGTGAAGAAGGATTGGGGCGTGATCAGGCTACCAATGATGAGGGAGGTCGTTATGATGTGGGCGACGATGAGGAAAGGCAATACGACCAAAATTGGCAGGATGATAGGGGATGCGTTTATGAGAAGGTCAATGATAAACCACAACAATATCAAAAACTTGTCCCTGGTGATATCATCCCGGAAGTTGATGAATCAAACCTTCCCTTAGTCTTGTGTGAGGATTCATCGTCCTCGGAACGGGCGAGTGGACTGGAGGCGGCTGCAGCACCTTCATTTGCTTCGCGGTCACCCACTCCAGTTGACAAATTATTTTCTCATATGCCATTATACTTCTGGCGCCGAGAAGCAGGTAAATTGTTGTCTGTGTTTGGTATACCAGGTCTGGTGCATCCAGGAGCACCTGGAGCAGAGGACCCCGATGTAACTCAATGGTCATTGGCTTCATCAAGCCCTTTTAGCATGCGAGAAACATGTCTGCTGTTGGTTACACCACCAAATATAGATTCATGTCCAGTTTCTGAAGAAGGGAAGACAAATACCGATGGCAAGGAGGAGGAGATACTGAAAAAAGATGAATCCTTGGCTCCGTTAGTGTTGTGGCAAGATACTTCATTGCACGATCATCCTTGTCCAGTAGAAGGTAGACAATCAGGCCTAGATGATCCGTTTGAGGATCAAACATGTCCGATGTTGGTGGGAGGAAATATTACAGAGTCATGTCCAGTTTCTGATGACGGGAACTTGGAAATAAATGGCAAGGATGAGGGCATACCCAAAGAAGATGCCTCCTTGCTTCCGTTAGTGTTGTGGGTAGATCCTTCGTTGCATGATCCGCCTTGTCCAGTAGTGGACACAAAATCTGGTCCAGATGATCTGTCTGAGGATCAAACATGTGAGACGTTGATGGTAGCCCAAATTACAGAGTCTTGTCCAGTTTCGGATGTAGGGGACTTGGAAAACAATGGGGTAGATGAGGACAAACGTGAAGCCTCATAGGCATCATCTTCTGCAGTACAAAGTCCATCACCACATCCACTGTCACCATCACATTCAGATTCAAATCTTAGTGTGCCGATAAAGTCAAACCCAGATCTTAGAGTTCTTGAAGGTTCACCTCCACGGGCAATGGGCCATCCACATAACATATGCAAACATACGCCGCGCAAAAAACGGCATCGGTTAAGGAGAGTGTCACAGATAGTATCTCCGACCCTTCCTGTAGAGGAACCGATTTCAGAACGAGCGTCGGTGTCATGTCCACATTCTTCGGGAGAGCAATCGATTTGTACACCCACAAATCAACGAAAACGGAGACTATCTGCGATAATCTCTGAAACACTTCCGAACTGGGAACCACCTATAATTGATGTGCATACCAATGACACGGATGCTTCGTGCCAGCAAGTATTAGATGATACCGCTTTAGTAAGACAGCATCAACGGGAGTTATGGTTTCGCAGTCCCTATAGCAACCCGTTGAGTAGAGGAATTCTTTCCAGATATATGCGCAGTTCAAGATTGATTCGACAGTGCTATAGTAAAATGATTACTAACTATGCATTTTAGATTCCATCGCCCGTATACAATCAATTACCAGTTATAATATCATTCTTGTAATGTAATGGGTGCAGCCGTAACGTTGGCCTGGAGGTGCTGCAGACAAAGGAATTTTTCATATCATTAGAGGACATTAATAGCCTTCTGTTGGATACACACATGGATCCCTACCTCAATTTGTTAAACAAGATGAGAGAGAGCAAGCACATCCCTTACAAGTTGAAGGACAGAATGGGGATTGTTGATTGCAACTTTTTTATAAGTATGTCTGTAACTTTGAGGCTATGTTTATACTAGGAATTGTGCACTTGGGTAAAATGCAAATGTCCTGTGCAGGTCGAACTGGCAATGGCGTGGGCAGGCTGGCAGCCGAATTTACATGCGCTTGTAGTACGACCCTTCTACCCCTCTGATTATCGTGTTCATCCAGAATGGAAACAATATGTACACAACGACCGACCAGACTGGGGCAGTCCATGGGATTCCTGTGATAAGGTTAGTAACGTTCTGGTGCGCAAACATGGGTTCCAGCTTGATTTTAATATAAATATTTGATATAACTTTTCCTTTCCAGATGGTGGTCCCCTGTAAGGTTGAAGACGGCCACAGGGTTGTTTGCGTCGTTGAACTGTAGGCATGGGAGATCGTGGTATATGATCCCAATGCACACTGAACACCCAAAGGTGCTCATTTGATCCTCCGGCAGATTTTACCACTCCGACGTCTGTTCCCGGTTATTTGCTTGCAGGTAGGTTATTTTAACAAAACGGGAAGGAGTAGATGTGATCTCGCTCCTATGAAGGCTCGTCGGATGGATGTTAACAAAGTTCCAAAACAAATAGGTCCGAAAAGTAATGGAGTCTTTGTCCTGTTAATGATATGTTTCCTGCTGAGAGGTTTGAAAAGAATGAAGTTCGTTGAAGCGGATATCCGGAGCCATAGGCAGGAAATCGCATATGAACTTTTTACAAACAGCTTACCTGAGGAATGTTAATTAACAGAATGTTTGATGTTCATGTCATTAACCTAGTTATCACTTATGACATAATGTGGACCTAGTTATGAAATATTGAGGTGTTTGCCCTTTTTGAAAACCGATTAATTATTGTTGTATATATCACATGAAAAACTCGTGCATATTTTCTAGGGTACGAAATCCTATACGTAAGACGGTGTTGGATCTTCACATGTGAATCCTCTAAAATAGTTTTATTATGATGTTGATGGGCAACACTGTTTGATCGTGTAATTTTAGGAAGACACTTGCAAGTAATGAGACTTCCACGTGTCAGTACTTGTTAAATTGTTAGGTGCATTTATCATCTTAGGATGTTGTACAGGGTAATCAACACACGAATAACTGACCTTCAACTTCATATGGGTAGATGGAATATCCTCCTCCTAATTAAACCAATACACGATGATATGGATATAAAACTTGGACTTCATACACGAACATGGGGGAAGGGTCCACATCTAAAAGATTAATCCCACAGGGAGAAATCGACCTTGGACTGCAAACACGATTACAAGTATAGATGGATACCAAACATTACATTAACACACTATTTTTTTGGCAGAGATAGATTACCTCTGTTTTTGCACATTGTGGAAATTTTATGAGTCGGTGCCTGTGTCGGTGCCGGTGTCGGTGTCGGTGTCGGTGTCGGTGTCGGTGTCGGTGTAAGCCAAAGCCTCACAGGTTAGGTCAGTCTGGGCACGTCTGTCTGTTGTGTCCCTGTTTGTGGCAAACACTGCAACTGCGAGGATGCTTGGTTTTGTTAGCACCATCAGACGCTGGTTTCCTGCAGTTCCTCTTGTTGTGTCCCTTTAGGCCGCACTTAGAACAGTTCTTTTGCTTAGCCTTCTCGATGCAAGAACGGTACCTTGACTTTTTCGGTCTTCCGGGCAGAACATGCACCTTCCAAGGAAGAACAAGTAGATTCCGGACTTGATCCGGTATGACCCAGTTCTGTGCATGTGGAAGCGGGTTGATTTCTCCCCGATATGCCTCTCGCAGCGTATCAAAGCTGTAGTACTCAGAGCACATTTCTCGAACAGGAATTGATGCGTATCTGTTCATAAAATTAATTCCTGGATGTCAGACATTGAAAATAGATGTGGTAACTGACTAACTTACGACAATATACTTCGCTTGCATACCTGGCACAAGCAAGGGCATGGTGACAAGGTAACTTTTCAAGATCCCACCCGCGACAGGCACACGTCTTTGCTTTAATATCGACAATAGAATTATTTTGATTCTCCGTGACATTGTACCTGTGGTATGAAATAGGATGAATGATGCATTTATAAGAAGGTTCAACCCTTTTATGTATGTGATTGTCGGCTGCAGGAGTCAGATTAGACCTAAGACGATTTCCAAAAGTACGACGCTCGTGGAACCACTTCTGCATCATATCCCTAATCTGCTCTGCAAGGGCTACGATAGGTAGCTTCCGGAGATCTAGAAGAACTGAGTTTATACACTCGGCTAATTGGGTAAACATCATCCGGTACCTATTTTTGGGGCAGTAAGCTCGTGTGATCTTATCTAACCCAATTTCCATGACGTCGTTGCAGTACCTCTGGTTGCAAGCAGCCATCTGTTGAAGGTAGATATCACAGTCATCGCGACGGTATCTGGAACATGCTTCGTAAAACAATTCTCTTGGCATACATCGATTCTTGGATGACCGTCTAAATTTCTGTGCAATGTGGAACACACAGAATGCGTGATGTGCATCTGGGAAAACCTTTATCATGGCTGATATAATACCTCTGTGACGATCAGAAACGATAACCAAATCCTGAGGAGACCAATGCTCTTCTTCAATTCAGAAAGGAACCAAGTCCAAGATCCCTTACATTCTGAGGGAACGAAACCAAATGCCAATGGGTATACTTGTTCGTTACTGTCTTTGGCTTACGCTGTAAGTAGCACCCCTTTGACAGATCCCGTCAAATGGGTTGCATCGATGGCAATCATGGGTCTGATAACCCGGCTAAAACCTTGGAGACAAACACCGAGTGCCATGAAGCCGTACTTTAACCGGTCTTTCGAGTCTGTGACGATGTTTGTTAGGGTCCCGGGATTGCATTGCTTCAGCATGTAAAAGTACACAGGCAACGTTTGGAAAGACTGCAGTAGATCCCCGTACTGTATTTTCAGAGCATGGAGTCTGGCCCGGTTAGCTTTGTTATACAACAGGCGCACCCCCTGCTGAGACCCCATTTCCGATATGATATCTTTAGCTCTGATTTTGCATCTCGGATCAGCGAATCTTTGGGCATAGAGTTCCCCAACGATATAGGCACTCACTTGGGTAAAGTGAAGACCATAATTTTGGACTTTGCAGGTGTGTGTATCTCGATATACAATGACGTACCAGTAGGTTCCATGGCGCTTCTTCACCGCACGTACCAACCATTGACAATTTAAGTAGGTACACGATGCCTCATACCGTATTGTCGTCGACCGCTTAACCTTGTACCAGAAATGGTTTTCCATTGTGTACAAACCCAACTCCTTCTTCATTTGATCCTTGTGTTTGAATATCTTGCCTTTATGAATGAAAGTGTTTCCCGGGTCGGATCTGAATGCGCTGCATTCGTTTACATTTTCAAAACATACATGGTCAAACCCTTGCACTTTATGCCTTGAGGGATTATGGTCATGAGGGGTGTGAACGTAAGTCGTGTTATCCTGGTCATCATCTGGTAGATTGTTTGTAATACATGATACAAAAATGTTAGTCGTGTTAGGCACGGGCAAGGGATGGACCTCTCTGTCAGTATCCCCATGAATGTGATGAAGCTGTAAAGGATGTCGATGTGTTTCCTGTTCAGTATTGGGAACCGTTGATGCACTGCAATGTGTTCTACAACCTCCGGCATCATCTTCACCAGTGTGTACATTTGTACAATGGACATTGTAGTTTGTAGAATGCTTTGAATCGGACTTAACAACCTTTGCATTACTTTTAGGTCGATCTCCGCAAGACAAAGGATGTACGCTATCATTAACACCCATTCGGTGGGTACCGCTTGATAATGTGTTAGAACCTATGTCCAGTGGTATGTCGTCAAAAATAAGCCACTTGATTGCTAAATGAGACAGGACTCATCAACGGGACACCGATTTGGGATTTTTTTTTTGCGTCCACAATATGATATAACTATTACGGTGAACAACCAATTGGGGTAACTGTATATTTTTCCTTCTTATTTATCTGTCGCGTAACCGACTCATACACCGTTGAAAATGGTGTGGTGATATGAATAGGTGATCCGTTGGGTTGATTTGGATACACCGGCGGTTTCTCCGTTGACTCTTCATTCTAGTTTAGAACCTGTGCGAGATGTCCTGGGACATGTTTGTGCAAAACTGAAACATAACATTTAGGATAATGTTTGTTATGCGAAATGAAGATTTGAAAATCAGCGTCAAAACTCATTTCAACAACGGTGCCAGAAAGTAAGGTACTGAACTTCATATCGACCGCATTGCGGTTCAACCCAAATCGAACGCATATCTTAACCGCCAACGTTTTCAGTGTATCGTTCGGTGTCACAGCCAAAACGAATATAGATTTTTGGTTGACCTCTACATCTTCCCACACCCCATCATAGTTCACTATCAACAGAACCATTTCCTGGGCTTAAACCAAAAAGGGTGAAGTATACTCAGCGGAAAATCTTTCAAAGGGTACGGTGGTTTTGGTTTTGTGATAGTGGCTATATAACAGAGGTGGGTCGATGGTCATATTATCCAATGGTTTTTAATTATAATTCATTCACCTTCCCCATGGTGATTAGATGTTTCTTCACTATTAATTAAGCTCGATGTTAAAATTTGGCTACTGACCGGCTATGTACAGCTACCGTCAGTATTGGTATACAAATAATGGTAATAATTCAATGTCAATGCACAATCTCGTTCCTCCTCGGAGAAAGAATATAGCAAGCACCCGGTGCATTAAAACCCATCCAATTGGTGCATGCATAGTAGCAAGGATTCTACGTGGCATGCACCCATTGGTTAGGGTGGTTACAAGTGTACAAGTTGAAGTATTTTCTTTTTATTAGTTTATTTAATGTTGTACAAGCAATGATGGTCTGCACTATGGGACTGGATGGGTTTGCCAGTCAGGGTTTCATCCGTACAGTTGTTGACAATTTTTTCGGGTTAGGTGCATGACGTATAGTTGTTCAACAGGAATGCACTGCTGTGGTATATTGGCCATCTCCAATACTCCAACCCAAAATCGGCCAAGACTCCAACCCAAAAACTGTAGGGGGTTGTGGCAGTCTTGCACAAAAGTGGTGGAAGTGTGGAACTATGAGGATACACTATTTCCATTTTCATAAGCTGCAACCTATTCAAACCTACGTATACACTAACCGGATATTCCCAACAATATTATATGTGTTCCCATTTAGCAAATATCTCAGAACAATTAACATTTCACCACATGATATACATAATATTGCAATATATTAACAGATGTTAGAAATTAAAGGTGCTCAATTAACAAACTACCCTTTAACCTAAGTGAGTTCAATGAACAGATTGATGTAAATAACAATATTTTAATGATTACAATTATACACATAATTCTAGTTTTAATGAATAGGTTATATAATATATATATATATAAGTTAGAGAAGCCGAGTTGCAGCTGGGTTGGAGATTTATTGTTTTACGCACAGTTAAATATAAGTTAGAGCATAGGATTCACCGTGATACCAGAAATTAAAAGAAAAACAGATTTTTCATAGCAGTCGATCCCTTGCAAACACACAGCGGAACATTAACACACTACGCTTACTTGTACAAAGACCCTTCATTACCCTTAATTACAAAAGAAAACATGAAAGCACAAGTATCAACTCATACAAACCTAATCCATATAATACATATAACTTCAACTACTTGTGGTCAAGACGAACCACTGTATGGACAAACCCCTTCCACGACCTTGATGGGTTTTTTGTTCATCAGTCGTCCAGCGCTTGAACGATTCGAGGTTGTGAGCTGAACAGAAGACCCACCATTCACAGCCATTGCATCTCCATATAAAGATATTTCTGACCGGCACCTTGGGACTTCATCAATCCTGCTGAGGACCACAGGACAACTTGGCTCACCAGAAAGGACCATGAAGTTGATAATCAACAGAGTTAAAAAAAAATTAAAAAAACTAATAAAACTAATAAAAGTATTTAAAAAAAACATAATTGAAATAAAAAATTATAAAATTTAATTAAACTTAATAATAAACAAAAATAAATATAAAGAATTAAATGTACAAATAAAAAATTTATTTCAAAATCATTAACATAAAGAATGAAATGTAAAAATTAAAATGTCATTTAAAAAACATTAATATAAAGAATGAAATGTAAAAAGTCAGTAAAATTTTTAATTAATGTAAAAATAATGTAAAAAACATTAATATGATTTTTTGTGAAATACTAAATTGTTTTTATTAAAGTGTAATTCAATTTTATAATTTTGTTATTTCCAAAAATGTTTTTTTAAAATACTTGTAATAGTTTTAATATTTTTTTTTATTTAAAAACAATTAGTGGTGTCATTAGGGTAATAAGTAATGTGTTCAAGGGTAATAATGTCATTTAATATATTTTTTGACGGTCAAAGTTGTTGACTGACGGACTACCTAACAGTTAGGGTAAAAATATCTAATAGTCTGGTTTTCAGGGGGAAAAATGGTCATTATTGAAACTAGAGGGGACAAAATGGTAAATATTTTGGTTTTTAGGGGGGTAAATGGTCATTACTGAAACTAAAGGGGGCAAAGTGTCTAATATGGCAAACTATATGGGAGAAAATGATTATTTCTCTTTATTATTAAATAGGTAGAATGGTAATTAAGAATATCAACTCCTCAAGTAATTAATATTGAAATGATCAAGGAGTTTTCTTCTTTGACTTTCTGAATAGTTTGGCATAGAGTATTTTAGTCATCCATTAATGCATCCTTCGTTATTGAATGAATTAATATAAATTTATATTTACTATCCTATTAAATATGGACATTTGGTTGGAATTAGAACTTCTGTTGATGTGTGATTACAAAGGTAAATGAGTAGCCACACTTAATTGTTAAGAGAATGAGAATATCAATGTTTGGGGAGAAGAAGAGTTATTAATGCTAATTTCTTTTTGGGGTTTTATTTATTAATTTTGAAAATAATATTACTTAATACAGAACCCGTGCCACATAAGAAATGGCAAATGATTAAATCAATTACATAGTTTCTCAATGAGACACATGACAGGACTTTCCATCCATGGTTTTTGGTTCACAATATTTAATAATAATTGTTTATAGATAGATAGATAGATAGATAGATAGATAGATAGGTACATATTATAACTAAACTACCCCACCCTGTTAAGTAATTTCATTCTTTTATTCTATCATGTAAATATTGTGGACCTGTTGTCAAACTTTTATACCAACAGTAAATGGACTCCTTTAAAAAAAAATAAAAAAATAATAATAATAAAAAAAAAACAGTAAATGGATACATTTGAACAGAGTTACTCCCGCATACAAACAGTAAATGCATTACAGCATTACTCCCACTTACAAACAGTACATGTGTCCATAGAATACAAGGGATAAATTTGTCCACACCACATGGAAATGTGGAATGCACCCATTTATTAGGAGGCATTGCAAGTTGTCATCTATGAAAGTGTTTTTCGAATGTATAGTGTGCCCCTCCAGTACTGGTCTCTTGTGAAAAAAATGAATATCCAAATCATTTACTATTGTAAGACGAGGGGTTTCTTTATCTATTGTTTCGACGAGGCACAAGGTGTCAAGGGGTTTGCCGAGTGAGAATACTTTTGCTCACCCCCCTTCAAGGGAGGTAACCATTACCCCCTCTTAAATGGATGACATGTTGATTGCTTCATTTCTGCACAAAGTGTAGCCCCCTTTCCGTATCGTTTTGAGTAGGTTTCTCGGGTAAAACCAGGTTTTTAATGTTTCATTTGAGGTTTTTGTAGGTTTTTCTGATAGCAGGGGTGTTTTGGCTCTAAATGGAGATCTTTGGGCAATTAGAGCAAATATGGAAAGTCTGGGGGCTTGGATCAGAGCGCCGCGGTTGGTGCACAAGCGGCAAGGAGGCGACAGAGATCCTCCAAAGTTGCCGCGCATGAAGTGCCGTGGTCGTGCAACAGCGGCAGAGTGGCGACAGAAACCCCTCAGGGTTGCCGCGGTCTAAGTACCGCGGTTGGTAGACCGCGGCAGAGGCGCAACAAAAACTTCTTTGGCTTGCCGGGGTTGAACTGCAGCGGTTGTCCAACCGCGAAAATGGCAACCGCGGCAGAGCGACCCTTCGTATTCCAGAGGGCATTTTGGTCATTTTTGGGTCCCCTATAAGTACCCCTTCTAGGTCATTTCAGAACAGACCTCCCCTAGCTCGAAATATTGCAGCAAGTTTCCATCTTGGCTCTTTCCTACACACATCACCAACCCACCAAAATCCTACCTTTCCCTAAGATCCAAACACACCAATCCCACCTCTTTTCCATAGCCATCATCACTTCACCTTTTGAGCAAGAAAAAGGATAGAAAGAGAAGAAGATCCAAAGAAGAAGAAGCTCTCCATATAGTTTTTTCTAGACTCTTTCTCTTTTATTCTTTATTGTAGCCATGTACTCCTTATTTCACATATATTGTATGGTTACTAGTTGTAATATGATGAGCTAAACTCATAGTGCTAGGATTTGATGAAACCCCACCTTTGACTATATACATTTAAATGAATTGATTCTTGTTTATCCCCTATGTGCAAGATTGTTGTTTGTATGGGTATTTTAATGTACTTAATGCTTTTCAATTGATTGATCTCCTTTTGAATGACTTTTGTGGTATGTTATGTACTAACCGGAGACGCATACCACGTGTTCGATAAAATGCTCCCCTATGCATGCTTAGAAAAGTAGACCTGCTTAGGCTAGCGTATAGGACTCATTTAGTACACCAAAGTCCGTAATGAACTCATTCGTACATTCCGGTTAATCGAAGGATAAGCTTGGGTATGTTTTGAGTGTGACTCACTCTACTTGACCAAGATTGGGGGTCAATATAAGGGTGTACGAGTATATGAATTGCATGAGCACGGTTGGGGTTATACAATCGAGTCTAACTAGAAAGTCAATATAAGGTTGGGGTGTAATCAAGTCCTAGCATATTTCTCTCCATTATCACATTTGAGTTTTATTTTGTGTTTTCCATTTCATTGTTTTGTTTTAGCGTTTAATCAAGATAGTTTACTTTGTTTGTTTTGAACTACCATCATTATTGATTGTTTGAATAGCAAATGGATTAATCAATTTCGGTAATCGATCACTCGATTCCTTGGGAACGAACTTTACTTTCCGTTGTGCTACTCTCCGACCTCGTTCTATTTCGAGTGTCACTTGAATGATAGCCACATGTGTCATAGAGGAGTAAATTTTTAGACAATTTTACCCCTTCATGGACACATGTCATGTGTATAGGAGGGGGGTAATGCTTATCTCCCTTGAAAGGGGGTGAGAAAAAATGGACTCTGACTTTTCAAGATGGATTTAAAACACTGCATCGACATTCGAACAGGCGTGACTATTGATATGACCATGCAGTTGGATGATTATAAACTTCATCCAACGGATTAATTAGCATTAATTATATAGAAAGACGTAATAGTAGTAAATAAGCCAATTGAACCGGTTCTCTTTTTTTACTATATAAATGTCTCTTACCTCTCTGTTGAGTTCCATCGTTCTCCTTACTGTATTCTAAAGTTCTCACGTTTTTCTGCACACCCCCTCCGCTCTTGCCACCAACACCACCACCAAGTTGTAAGTTGAAGTGCTTTATAGTTGTCAAATTGCCTATACCAAGTTGTTTGATTTCTCTGTCATGGTTTCTGAAGAGATAGAAAGGGTCATTTTTTTAGAGATTGAAATGATAATGATCGTTACTATCTCTCTCTCTCTCTCTCTCTCTCTCTCTCTCTCTCTCTCTCTCTCTTTCTCTTTCTGTCTCTTTGGAAAATTGTATAAACATTTAAAAGTTAATAATTAATAAATTTCTCTATGTTACAGATGGAAGAAAGTCAGAAAACGCAGAAGAAAACCGCTTCCTCTTCACCACATGAGGAAAGCAAGCAGGAAGTTTTGGAGAAAATCCGGCAGCTAGAGGAACGGATTCAGCACTTAGAGGATAAAGGACTGGCTCTTACACATGAGGTTGACAAATCTTCGAAAGCGAAGTTGAAAGCTGTAGAGCTCGGATTTAAAGCCGGTCATACTACCGGATTCAACCTTATTAAAGCATATGCCAAAATGGTTTACCCGAAAGGCAAGTGGGATGAAGTTAATTGGGAGTTGGCTGAAGCAGCAGTGGGTCCATGGGCCGATTAAATGAACCTACTAAGGAATGCATGTTTGTTACTTCAAGTATTACTTATTATGTTCTATGCGTGTGTTTTGTTTGTCATCTTTAGTTGTATTCAGGGTCGTGTGTGGTACTTATTCTGTTCTGGGCTTGCTTTTTTTAATTAAAATTCCAAGTTATAAAATATTTACATTTGTGCCATTGTATTAGAGTCTTTCAACAATGCCCATACTATACAAATCTATTAACCAATACAACCCAACTAAAAACAATATAAGAATTCAAATAGAGCATCAAAGAAATAGAGTAGACAGCGAAGCAAAGGATCGAACAAAAATAAATAAATTCAGAAGCAAAAGCTTACCAAGTCGTTCCAATAGGAAGTCAACTTAATTGTTTAACATTATCTCGAAGCCTGTCCTTATGATAGACTTTTCTATCTTTATCCATGGATCCCTTACTTATACTTATTCAATTGGAAAGATTGATCCAATTCCAAATTCACAAAAATTATGTTTCGTAATTTCATAATCCAAATTTGAAATTTCTAATTGACCCTTGGATACAAATCATGAGAATGGATATTATTCCTCGAATCTTTCATTTTGAGGTAAAGGATTCAAATGAAATCCTTTTAAGAAATAAAGTTTTTGATCAGAATATGAATGAAACTGATGAACCCCTTAACTATTAAGAGGATTAATAGAACGAGTCGCACTTTTGGCATTTTAAAGGTTAATTAAGACAATTTTAAAAAAAAAAGGTATTTTTAGTGTTGCCAAACAACCTAAACCAACTTCAAATTTCGCTTATAACATTTAAAAAAAAAAAAAAAAAAAAAACGCTTTTGATCCTTTCAAAAGCCTTTACAACTTTGATTTCAAATTTAATAGAGAATAATTCTGAAATCATAAAATTTAATGATAAGTTAAATCGACATATATTTAAAAGGCCAGTTGCCAAAAAATGTTGTTTATATTTTAAAACATTACTTTTTTCATTAATTATTTTAAATCAATAATAATATTTTATTGAGATAAATTATCTTAATTTGTGCAGCAATGAAAAATAAGATGACGAAATTTCATTGTTCAAAGTTAATAAGTTATCCTAGTATTTTTCTAATTTGTAAAAACTATTTTAATTGTTAAAAATTGAAAACATTGCTCGATAAAATTTCTTAATGATTACATCAATATACGACTATGTTTATTTGACATGTTTTAATTATATAAATCAACAAAAAAAGAAGAAGCAAAATCTATATAAATAACTTATCAAAAGTATGATATTGTATTATATATAGATTTATAGTACTAGGGGTGAGATAATACAGATTTGCAGGAGAAAAAATATTTCAAGTATATAATTAAATTAGTTAAGATAGAATTGAGTAATTGTAATTTTTATAAGAATAAATTACAATTGATATAACAAAATATATACGTTGCGATTTGATTTATATTTGAGATTTAAAGAAATAATAATAATATGTTTAGAATCAAATATATTTTCTACGTGATTACGAGAAAATTATTAACACTTAATTTATAAAATAATTAGAAAGTCTACATATCAAATAAGGTGAGAATATAAAAATTTGAAAGTTTATTGGATTAATTTATAAAACTGTAAAACTTCAAGGAATATAAAACAAGGGTAAAAACATAAAAATCTTTAAAAAGTAGGGGATAAATAACAAATATTGTAAAACTTACTGCCCCATCTCGTCCTCACATGCCTCCGTCCCTGGTCCCATATAGGCAGTGGTGGACCCAGAAATTTTAATCAGGTAGGGCACTTAAATAAATTAAACTCGTAATTATATGAAAAACTACTGAAAAATTAAGATCATACTAAAATAGTTTTATATATATATATAATATATATAGATAAAATAAAATAAATAGAACACTTACTCAGATGAATTAAATAATCTTACATTCAAAAGAAAATAAAATAAAGAAAACAAATTTTAAACTAAATAATAACAAGAAAAACAACATAAATAATGAAAATAAATTAAAAGAATAAATTACAATATACATTGATAATAAGAAATTTTGTTTTGCATTTATAATAAATTCATTTTAAATTTATAAAAAAATTATTTAGTAATAACTATTAGTAGACATGTTTTAAAATTTTGTATTCTTCAAATTATTGGTAAATTTAGATTACAAGAGGAAAACTTCATTCAACATGAAACAATGTCGAATAATTACAAGCTGATACAATGTAAAATATAACACGATGAAAAGTAATCCTCCTTGCACGATACATTAAGTTTAGCGTGGAACTATGGTTACTTTTCATCGTGTATTCTCTTACGTTGTTCGTTTTGAATAAATAAATACTTTTCATCGTGTTTACTTTTCCGCTTTCTGTACAAAAAAAATATAAAATAACAATGGTTGGGTACTCTATGCTGTACATCCTGGATATTGACCGTCAAAATGCACTGAAGACTGAGACACACTGTTAACCTAAAGGCTTGATGTGACGAGTAGGGACTGTAAAGAAAAATATATTTAAAACCCCTACGTCAATAGCATGTCGAATCGATATGTTTACTGTTTCCAATTGTTGCAGTTGCGTTTAAGACCGACTGTCAAAGGCTGATTCGTAGGACGAGTTGACGTGACTTAATGACCAAAAACGTGAGTTCGTCAACCTTTAAATTTTCCACATCTTCATATTTTATAGTAGAATAAACTATTTAAGCACAGAAAACTTTGTTGAATGTGAGCCAAACCTTAGAGAGGGTGACTGCAATTTGCTCTTTTTTTTATATATGAATTGTCTGAATTACCATTTAAAAAAAAAAAAAAAAAAAAGCTATTTTATGTCAACTAGGAGAAGCCCAAAAGTGTGGCTTTTCTTGACCTTTTATAAAACATATGAATTATCTCAACTACCCTTTATAGATATTACACCATCACTCTTTCATTAAAAATACATTGTAAACACTTTTTTTGTAATTCACTCAATCAAAAGCTATTTTTTAAAATACATCGCAACACCTTCTTTTTTGTGATTTACCCAACCAAAAACCCTTTTGTTTAAAGCTCGACTCATTATAAGCTCTACTGCTCTACTAAAAAAACATGTACTATAGAAGCTGTACTTGAAAAGGAATACCAAACATACTCTTAGGTTGCGTTTATTGCATGGGATTGGATTGGATAGGATTGGACTATTTTTATAGGATTGGACTGGATTGGATTGGATTGGAATAAATTAGTATTTAGACATGTTTGGTGCAGTACAGATTGGATTAAAATAATATTGTCTCTTGTTTGGTGTAACATAGGAATGGATAAAAAATAGTTGAAAATAATTGTTTTATTTTGTGAGAGGTAAGTATAAAATTATATTAAATAAATAAAATCATTTTAATAAATTCAAAGGAAAAAAAACTATTTAAAATTAAATTTGGTTAAAAAAATTATTAAATTATTAATTTGAATAAAATAAATTATTTTTAAAATTAATAAAATTCATTTGAAATAAAATAACATTTAAGTTTTATTTAAAAAATATTTAAAAAATTTATAATAAAATAGCATATATTAAATAAATTTTTAAATCAGATTGAATAAATTTAATATTTTAAATATAAATAATATAATTTATCTTCAAAAAAAAAAAAACCAAAGACTTGGACAACCGACTTAGGGGTAATTCAGTAATTATGAAAATTTGAAATGGTTAATTTTTGGAGTGAAATGATTTTTTTTGAAGTGGAGGGAGGCAATTGTGAAAAAATGGAAAAGTTATTTCTAGTTGTGTAGGAGCAAACCTCAGGGTCCTTGGTTGCAATTTGAGATTTTAATATGTATATAACAGACTTTGCTTATTCGTGTATACTAGCTTAACAAGAACTTCTATCGTGTAAGTATCAAAAGGGGGAACTGTACGTAAAATGGTACCTATAACAAGATCTTTAATCGACGGCCCACATATTCGTGTCGAAGGTATGGCCTTTTCTGTGTAGGTCCTAATTTTGTCTCTGAGCATATTTTTGTTTGTATCTATTTGATTATTATGGCTGGGTATGTAGTCATTGGAAAACGTTTTGAGTCTGGGTATGGTGTTGTCTGTTTTGATACAAATTTTGTTTTTTAGCATATTTTTATTTGTTTCGCTTTCAGTATTCTGGGTTGCTGTGTATTCATTTATAATGGGTTTTAGTCAATCAGTCTGGGTATTGCGTGTAGAACATTCAACGAATTATCTATACCCGCCATACCGTTTGTTGTTGGAATCAAGTGATATTGTTTTACATGGATTGTTTGCTCTAATTGATTAGGTTGTGTACGTTTTACGTTGTTAGGGCCACTTTCCTAGTTTTGTTGTTCATTTCGCCTAAGAGATCGAAATGGGTTTTTCTACAAGAGATAATGCAATTCGCGACCAATATTTTGTATAGGTTTGTGTGTTGTGCTGATCGATCACATAATTAGGTCATAATAATGACCACACCTTTATGTATAACCGTTGGGTTGCTTTTTATAGGCATGTTTTTGGTTAGATACTGAACTTTATAAATTTGGTTATGATTATGTGTTATTGGTAGAGCAAGATGTTGGGAGAATTATAATTCGTCCACCCATTCTCGGACCGTAGGTTTTTTAGCCTGTTACGTATTTTTAAAATGTTTGTATGCTAAACTAAAATACGCAGGTTGTTGAAAGTTTGAAACAAAACGTTCCTTCCAAAACTACGCAGCTTTATAACTTATTTCTTTATGGCGATGACCGGAGCTTATCCTGTCAGGAATGAGGACGAGGTTAATAATGTCTTGCTAGACCAGGTGCATAGGCACATAAAACTAGCCGAGTTTTTTTCTAAGTTACTTGAAGGGAAGGTAGCGTCTACGTCTTCTCGTGGGTCGTCAGTTGCGTCTACCGCAGATATGCATAAGATTGGGAAGACGTATATGGTGATAAAGCGAAATGGGGAACGACTTATTAAAGAACTAGAGAAGGCTCACAGATGTACAAACTGACACAGACTTAAGCAAAAGGACGGGAATGGAACGCTGTGTTAGGGAATCTATTGTGTTAGTAATTAGTATATAGCTTTTATTTGGTAGTATGTTACAGTCAAGAAAATAGCGTACGTGGATGGCATCTGCATGTTAAACTTGTGGCTGTGTTTCCATCATCGTTCAATGACAGTATATTAAAGTAGGTATAATTTTTTTTTGTTCCTTAATGAACAGAAGGAAGCATTATGGATCATATCATTTACGTTCTGCCCAGCTTTGTGTAGTAAACATATAGGAATTGATAATATCCTAATGCTCATCGTAAAATGACAATATGAAATGTCCTTCAAGGGTGAAAAACCCTAGCTGGATGGAGAAAATCTTGGCTGGGACGGTCCCATACACGTGGCCGTGAGACCGTCCAATGAGAACGTGCCACATACACATGGGGAGACTATGGTGAGAGTATGTGGCACACTTGTGGCACGTTTTCATTGGATGGTCCCACGGCCACATGTATGGGACCGTCCTAGCCAAGATTTTCTCAACCGGATGATGCAATGAACTTATATGTAATAATCATAAACACCAGGATTTATTGATTTTGACAGATAACCAAAACCAATTATATACAGTGGTTCATCATTACCTCATTCCTATTTCTACTGACAATAAGCTTTATTAGTGAACTCCTCCGATTCAATCCTCCGATCGAATACTGCAATACCCGTTGATTGGCATTGAATTTCGGTGGAATTTATACGTACCGCTGATGCATAACATTTGACATTAAAATGTATTACACATTCATCTTCACAAAGAAAGCAATACACGAGTTGAAGTTCCCAATGTAATCCAATGGAAATGTATTACACATTCATCTTGACAAAGAAAGCAATACACGAGTTGAAGTTCCCAATGTAATCCAATGGACAGATATTGCTGTCACGTTAAAGGTAATCTTCATAATTGCATTGGGAACAGAAGGATATCCTCAGTTCCTGATGGACGGAGTGTTGGAGACTTGGAGAGTTGGAGATATAAACCGTCCTTTCACTTTTATCGATGCATGAACTCAATTTTTGAAAGATGAAATATATATAATCGATTGTACAGGTTAAATATTTAACAGCACCGATCGAGTAGATGCCTAGATGGGTCGTTTTGTTGGTTCTACTTGTACAGACTACAACTCTACAAGTACGTGTAATATATAGTAAAGGAGTTACCATGAAATATACTATATTTGTAATTATTTTCAAAAAAATAGATGTTCCGGTTACCATGAAATATGCTGAATTGAGAAGTTAATTTAAAATAAATAGATGTACTAGTTATATATATTTTGTATTCGTACTAGTTATAATTACAATTACTACAAAAATATATAATATATATATATATGAGGCAGGATCCATGGCTCCAATTTTTTACACAATTTTTGACACAACTTCATGACCATAGGATCTTGCTTCTTTTAATGGATAGGATTTATTCTCTTTTTCTTTCCTTATTTATTACAGACATTGTCTCTCTCATAATTAATACTTTATCTCTCCAACATACTATTATTTTATTAAATTCTCTCACCTTAATTAATTTTATGTCTTTAATTTATTTTTCTTTTCTTTTCTTTTATCCTTTACACGTTTTCTTTTTCTTTTTGTTTTTTTTTACTTCTAAAACTAGATCACTCGCACTTTTAAGTCTTTAAAATCCCTTTATTTATTTATTTCATTATTTACTATTCTTATTTCTCAATTTACTTCATCTAAAATCAAAAATTTTATACATGTAATCAGTCTTGTCTTAAAAATTGCTTTGGTATGAGTACTGTATATAGATTTAACTATCATAAAATCTATTTATAAAAATAGATATCATCACATCTATTCGAAAAGAAGAAAAATTAACTAAATCAATTTGTTTCCAAAGCAAAAAATTTAAAAGAAATCTAACATGTCAAATCTTAGAACGAAAATTTAATTAGATTGTAACAGTCTTATATAAACAATTCCAAAAGAACCAAAAAATTTGTTCTTTCAATCTTTCTTTTATCATTATTAACTAGAAAACAAGAAGATACAAGATAACATAAATAATTAAATAAATATAAAAATTCGAAGAATAAAAAAAATACTTTAGATAAACCATGAGCATCTGTTGACAAGTCTTCTAATTCCAAAATTTTGGACATTTTTGAATATGATAAAAATCAATTGAAGCTAATCGAATGAAAGGAAAAAAAAAAATAATAAAGACAGGAAAATGAAAGATTTTAAAGATTGAAGAGTGAAAGTTTAATGATATTCTGATTTAAGGTAAAATAAAATAATAAAAAAAAACATGTAAAGGAAAAAAGAAAAGAAAAAGACAAAAAATTAAATAAGGTGACAGAATTAAATAAAATAATAATATTTTGGAGAGGTAAGCTATTAATTAGGTGAGAAATATAATATCTGTAATAAATAAGGAAAGAAAAAGAGAATAAATCTCATCCATTAAAAGAAGGAAGATCTAATGGCCAAGAAGTTGTGTCAAAAATTGTGTAAAAAAATGGGGCCATGGATATCTAAATTATAAGGATTGTACGATTTCTCACACCAAGCCATTTTCGATTGTATACTTTCAACATTGGTTGGTTAAACAATAATATGTACAAATAGGTGGGGACATAAAAAGTATTACAACCTTGTATCTGAAATATTTCATAACGTTGTAATAAAATTAAATAACAAAAGATGAACAAGGATTAATTAAACAATAGATAAACAAAAGTAAATAAAATAGAAGAAGAGAAACAAGAGAGAGAGAGAGAGACGAGTGACGAGAGATGAGAGAACACAAGAGAGAGTTCTTTTTATTGTTTATATTGATATTGAATGGAAAGAGCATTAGCTTGAGATTATTAAAATTACATCATGTTTACATTTAAATCCATCTATATATATAGCCATATAGGCAACAAATTGAGGGATGGATGTTGTAATATTCCAACACCTAATCAGCTTATGCATGCAGCAAAACAAACTGGAGCTTCCACGTGTGCCTAATAACTTGTGAAGAGGAGAAGGTGGAAGGTAGTTGTATTAAAGTATGACAAGAGGTTGGATCAAGTGTTATATGATGTATACAATTGGTGGTATATCCACACAATATTCACAATACATAAACATATTATTCAAATCCACAATTTTTTGATTTCAATTTTATAGTGATTTCGTTTGTTCAAATTTCCAACAATATTTCAATATTTCAAATTCGACTTAACAGGTCTTGACTTTCAAATTTGTACTCATCGGGTAGGAATATATATAAAGAAAATACTGTATATGGGACAGTCCTAGGCAAGATTTTCTCCTGCAATGTAGGTAACCCTTTATCTCCCTTGTTTTTAAGTGAGCTGCTACATTGCTCCCTTCAACAAGGTAATCATATTTGTTTTTATGATTACCTTTGACGTCAGTTGACGTAAGTTGTTGCCAAAAGTGAAAACCTTATTATTAGCCTTTTTACAAGTAAGGTTTTATGCTAAAGGACTTCAAATTCAAATCATACCCAGTATCTACTGGGTCACCGATTATATATCGGTTTGAGGAGGCCGATCGGTGTAAATGATTGGAACCATACATAATTATAATATGACATTCAATTTCCAAACACATGATAGTATGAAACAGACAATACGTTTTCACTTTCAGCCATGGATTCAACACTTCAAACTTGATCAGGACATATCATACCAAGACAATTACATGTGACCTCTATCTACCCAAAATTAAACACAATTTGAACAACATAACATATAGAAAAGTTAATAAAACCGATCTCAAAAAATTCATGAGGTATCGCCTGGCCTCTGGCCGTTGCATGGCTGTGTTAACTCAATGGCCAACGACTCCAACTTGGATATACGATCCTCCAACTCCATGTACTTCTTCCTCCACATAGCGACCTCAATCACCAGAACCTTTCGATCGTTCTTCAGGCGAGCTATCTCATTCTTCATCGAGTTCTCTCTCGCACAAAACACAGACTCCACCTTTGAGAGTTCAGAATCGCGACAAGATGACTGCAACGACCAATCAACGTTGGTTGTGGTGCTACTGGCATCTCCTTCTCCTTCAACATCCACACCCACATTATCCGCCATGTCTATCAATTGAGTATTTTAGACTTCGTGAATGTATAAATACCTAACTCATTTAAGGCGCATTAAATAACACCTGTTGAGAGTCACAACCGTTGAAATTCCCCACAAACGTAATAATTATTCAAACATGTGGTTTACAAAAACAAACGTTTGATTCCAATAACACTTGGTTAATTTGGAAGGGTAAAAGAATATGAATGGGATTAATTTGGAGTGCATTTTTGCTCACCCCCCTTGCTTACCCCCCTTCCATACACATGACATGTGTCTGTGGAGGGGTAAAATTGTCTAAAAATTTAATCCTTTATGACACTTGTCATCCATTTAAGAGGGGGTAATGGTTACCTCCCTTGAAAGGGGGTGACCAAAAGTGTTATCATTAATTTGGAAGGGTAAACAAGTAAAATAAAAAATAAACAGTAATGATTTATTAAAACAGAAATTATTGAATTAATAAAATAAAACAAATTACAATAAGTGGAAATGAATTCCAGAATCAGTTCATCATCATCAATACAATCACCAGTTCACACCACCACCATCATCAGTTCATCAAACCCAAAACCAGATCACCAAACACAACACAAACACAAACCCATAACACCACACCACCAGACCTTGAACCGGACCACCACCACCAGAAACAAAAATGACCCACCACCAGTCAAACACAAAATCCAAACCGGTCTAGCACCCATTAAACACTCAAACCCAAAATCCAAAATCCATCCGTCAAAAACTCACTCGAATCTATCTCTCGCGATCTTCCCTGTCGTAACCGACCACCATCAGCCACTTGAAACCCACGGCTGCCACCAAGTGCGAAACCATCAGCCACTCAAATCTCACTCAAACCTTTCTTTCAGACGATGGAAAAGGGATGAACTAGTGAGAGAGAGAGATATAGGGATTCGATAGAGAGAGGGGGGTTCGAGAATGAACAGGGCAAGAGAGAAAAGGGTGAGAGAGAGAGAGAGAGAGAGAGAGAGATATTCGATAGATTGATGGATAGAGAGAGAGAAAAGGGTTTTTTTTATTTTTTTTTTAGAAAAAGAGATTGGTTCAGGTCCGAATCTGGGGAGAGGGTTTCATGATGATGATGTTTGTTCCTGGCATTTGTTTTGTTTAATTGGCAGTTAATTAGGGAAATTATAATGCATGGAAGAAAATTAAAAAATATAAGGAATGAAGAATAGAAGAAGATGGCCATAGATTATAGGGAAGCGGGGAAACGGGGATCCGGGGGAAAATGTGCAACCCTAGGTGTGGACCTTGTGGTGTAATTATTGCAATACCGTGTTAGGTTGGAGTAATAGTAGTCATCGTGTAAGAATGATGTAAGCTGACAGGGCCCGTTTGGCACATGGGATGGGATGGGAATCGGCTTAATTTTAATCTCATTCCCATGTTTGGCTGCCTGGTGGGATTGGATAAATTAGTCCCATTGACCTGGGATAAAATAGTCCTAACCAATTTGATGGGATTCAAATCAATCCCATCTCTTCTTTCACCTGAAATCATCATCTTCTTCTTCAATTACACCAACACCCAAATCATCATAATCATCTGCTTGCGAATCAACTACCCAAATCAATCGATTACACCAACACCAAAATCAATTAACTAAACCAACACCCAAATCAAACAAAGAACAACAGGGAGCTCGAAGATCAACTCAGCAAAGACCAACACAGGCACAAAATAGTTCGCGATTCCAGCTAACATATCGGTCAGCAAATTAAAGTTGATGGCCAGAGTTTGGTGATCGGTGGCCGACAGATCTTTGGCTATATTCGGGTTGTTGAGTAGGCTAGACATGGCAGAGAAATCAAAAGGGTTTGGAGGAAAGCCAGGTTCGGGCGAAGAAGAAGCAGTTTCTCTTCTTGGTGAGTCTCTAACAGCAAACCCAGATGATGTCTCAGTTGACCCACTTGTCTTCTCTTCTGCAATCAAAAATTTCCCACATAATTCAATCAATCAATCAACAATAAACCCCAGAAATAAAGTAAAAAATAAGTAAGAAAACTTAATTAAATTACCGGATGGAACATCCTGGTTGGGATTGGAAGCCATGACCAGAAGAAACAAGCTGCTACTCTTTGATTCTTTTCAATTGAATTGAGAAAAAAAAAAAGGAAAAAGAAAAGAGTGAGAAGAGTGTGGCCCAAGGATTGAGAGAGAGGAATGAGTGTGAGATGATGAGATTAGATTAGTGAAATCCAAAAAAGAAAAAAAAAACAAAAGAAAAAAAGCAAGAAGAAGACGATTAGATGTAAATGGAGTTTGGTGAGAAGTTGGAAGAAGAAGACAATTGACTTTGAGTTTTTATTTTTATTTTTCCAGTTCTTTGAGTTTCATGTTGTAATTTGTTCCATATATTTGAGTTTTTTATTTCGTTCTAGATCTGTGAGTTTTTTTTTTTTTTTTCCTAGATCTGTGAGTTTTTTATTTTGTTCCTGATTTTTGTTGGAAAAGATTTTGTTGAAGAAGATATAATACAAATGTAAGATTTAATTCAATTCAATCCAATCCTATCCTATCATATGTTGGAACAAACATGGGATTATTTGTATCCTATGTTACACCAAACATAGGATAACACTAAATTTAGTCCCATCCAATCCAATCAAATCCAATCCAATCCAATCCTATCCTATCCTATCCTATCCTATAAAAATAATCCTATCCTATCCCGCACACCAAACGGACCCACAATGTTTTGAAAATGTATGTTATATCGTGTTAGGATGGAGTAATAGTAGTCATCGTGAAAGAATGATGTAAGCTAATAATGTTTTGAAAATGTATGTTATATCGTGTTAGGTTGGAGTACTAGTAGTCATCGTGAAAGAATGATGTAAGCTAATAATGTTTTGAAAATGTATGTTATATCGTGTTAGGTTGGAGTACTAGTAGTCATCGTGAAAGAATGATGTAAGCTGACAATGTTTTGAAAATGTATGTTATATCGTGTTAGGTTGGAGTACTAGTAGTTATCGTGAGAGAATGATGTAAGCTAACAATGTATAACAAATGTATGTTTTTATCGTGTTAGGTTGGAGTAATGGGTGGTCATCGTGTTAGAATGATGTGTTGACAATGTTTTGAAAATGTAAATGTTACATAGGGGAGCAGTGTCCCAGTGATAATATATTTTGGTTAGGACATATGTGCAAATGGTAAATAATGAATGCTGGTCGATTAAGCTGCTGACTAACAACGTTGTTGCGTTCGTGTAAACCTCGTGTGCCATCCATGTCCTAATCAATGGCACGCTCGAATGGTATAATTTCCAAGGTGGAGTCGTTCTGTCTAATATAAATTCAGCAAATTGGCACATGTAGACGCCGCACTGGATACTGAAAAGTGAAAATATAAACAGAAAGTATGCAAATAAATACATATATTTGCAACCGTTGCAAAGGGATATGGCAGAAACGAATATTAATTATATGCCCATCCTCCTGGATTGGAAGATCTGGTCTGATGTACTCAAAAGGTTGGAATGGCTTCGTACGTACGTCTATCCCCTTATGCTCATAGTACCCAGACTGTTGGAGAATTGAGGGCATTAGGTAGCTAATATAGTCCATTTCCCTTACCCTCACCATTGACTTGCTTTTGGCATGCAATGAGTCGTAAAAAGTGAACACCCCATCTTCAGGGAAGAGATGGCTGAGAACCTAGTGGTCGCCCACATTACAGGGGATTAGAACCTATGGAGGTGATCCAAAGATGAGAAACGGGTTTAGCAATTGATGTCATGAAACGTTAATAATAAGGAAAAGGAATTAGTACAGGAAAGATAGCCCATCGAATTCATATTCCACCATTCGAGTTGGACTAGAATTGACCCACCGCCTCTCACAGCATCTATACACTGTTGGTCGTGGATGAAGGATATGACATCAATGTCCGGAAAATCAATCCAAGAATCCTGTGTTTTTCTACCCTTCTTTCGTACCGGTCTGGTCTTCAGTTGCAATGTTGCCTTCAACGAGTCCCATTTCTTATCAAGGTAACACTGTTTAAAGGTTTCGTGTTACTTTGTCAGAGACAGGGATGTGTTATACTCATTAAGGTACTTGGATACGCAGTTACTCAGATATACTTACGTAGAATGAACAGTCAACCATTGTGATGTCCTGCGCATACTTGTCATATTTGGAACAACGACGCCTCCATAAAACATCCATAAAGCTGTCCACATGCTGATAGAATTTTGGTTTGTATTAAAAAGGATTGTTTAAGGTCTTCGGCCAAAACATAAAGGGGATAAGTCGCATATACAATAAATACCATGTACAAAAACAGTTATAATTACCAGGTTGGAGAACGGCACCGACGGACTCTTCATGTCGAGAAAATTTTTCCGAGTAAATCGCTCTTCTTGACCCACATAAAGACTGTGGTAGTACACGACACGTATTAGATGCAAGTAAAAAGGATAGATAATAAGGGCATGAAGAGGTTACAAAAATTAAAGTTCAAATTTACGAAATATCTTCGCCGGTGCTTTTTAGGAAAGCGGCATATTCGGTGTCCAATAAATCGTCATCATCACTGAAATCAAGGACCAGTCCTCTTTTTGCTCGATTTCGCTTCTTCCTTTTCTTGGGATCGATCCAAACGGTGTTTAGAAAATCGTCTCTCTTCCGCTTCCTCGTGGTTTCTATATCCCTTCTTGGGTAGTTGTCTGGCATTTTTTCCAACAGAATTATACTTCCTGTAGGGAAAAAATACCGTAGTACACGCAGCGGAAGCGAGACTAAAAAGTGATGTAGTAGCTTTTAAAAAAATTTCCTTTTATGAACCTTAACCCTTTAATTAATTAACCATATATATATAATCAACAAAAAGAAGAATACCTTTTGTCGCGTGATCCGATTGACTTACGTCGATGGTAATCCGCAAGATCTTCAATCCTAGCACGAACGTGAATCACCTAGGAGCGTGGTCTCCCTTTTTCTTTGAATTGCAAACCTGAGAATGGACAAACAAACATTTCTTTTCTTTTGTTAGTCACAAAACAATCAAAAGAAGACTAAGATTATTCCGGTCACTTTTGAGTTCTCAATCTAATGATCGAAACTCGTGTGAACCTAAATCGATGTTGTACACACAAGCTTATTGATGAACAAGCAATTAGTGTACCATCAAAGAATAATCTATTCACTCTTTTTTGTTTTTAGTAGAATAATATCCTTTCTATGAATTGAGAAGAAGAAGAAAATTGAATCAGGCACCACACACTATGGCCGAATTCTCTACCTCTTTTTCTTTTAGGGTGGCCGAAAATCCTCTTCCTAAAAGGACTAGGGTTGCCGCAAATCACACTCCTAAAATATAGGAGTTTTAGTTGCACCCTAATTCACTTCTAGTTTTAAGACTTCAAACCCTAATCCAACTCATAGATATTTTTATTCTTTTATTTGACTAAATAAAAAGGACTTCTTATTTGATTAAATAAATAAAATTATTTATTTATTTTCTTATCAAACAAGTCTTTTAATTTTAGTATACTACTACCAATAGTATAACTCTAGGAATCATATTTCCTAATCAGAAAAGATTTGTTTCTTAATTAAACAATTAATTAATAAATTAATTAATTCTTATTTAATTAAAACAATGAAACAAAATAATATATTAGGTTAAATATACACCTTGCCGCCCCACACATACATATTGGGCCATATATTATTTTCTTATTTCATTTAATCCATTGGTCTTTAAATAAAAAGCCCACATGTGAACCAGACCCATTCTTACTAAAAGAAACAAGCCCACATGCCTTTCATTAATATATTAATATAATTGAGCAGCCCATTAAATAAATAATGTGCAAATTATATTCTTAATATATTAAATGCAATTCTAAATGGACTTATAAATTGGTCCGGTAGAATATATCAAGTGATCCATACAAGTCCGTGTGGATTGGGGATCTTGGCGGGCTATCTAAATTTAAGCTTCAATAGACATAACCTAATCACAATCAACAAATGATTCACTTAGGTCCGATCCATTAATTTTAACTCATTCCACTAAAGAGCTAAAATTGAACTCTTAAATAAAGACAGAAAAGGAAGATGTTCCTCATTCATACCCTAGAAAATCATGTTGGAGATAGTGTATCCTCGTGATTAATATCAGTAATCGCCAAGAGTTCATAGACCGCCTATAACTCTCAAGTTACCATATTTATTCATATGACCACGTTTTGAACTTGGATATTTTGACTTGTCTAGAAGCCATGTTTTCAATAGACACTATCGAAAACTCAACGTTGAGATTTAATATCCAATTACCTCAAAACATCCATATGATGATATTATACTCTCATTTAATAAATGGAGCCACGATGTCTGTAAGGATTCCCGGTTTTTGATTGGCTTATTTCGTGAGCAAACCACATATTGGGGTTATTTGTAAAAGGTAGCTTAAGTGATAGGTGTTCATGCTCAATGACCCTTCTCAAGACCTCAAGGTGGACAAGCACTCAAAGGTATATCTTGTGCTTACTTTCTTATTGAAGAGATTTAGTTGCACACACTCACTTGTAATGTTTGCATATGTATGCTTTACTTTTGTGTGCGTTCTCTTCAAATGTCACTTTTCACACTAGCACATTGTTTGTCATATCTTGGTGTGTGTTTTGTGTCGTGTAATTCGTTTCCCGAATATGTTCGGAAACGTCCACGCTCGCACGATAATGTGCTTGGTTTTGCGCGAAGATCGCCTTCGGAGAATGCCCTTGGCTTCTCCTTTGGTTTCACCATCATTGGTGAAACGGCGGTTTGATCGGCGGCCATTGACCGCCGAATGAAACCGCCGTTTGATTCCAGAAAGCTCTGGATTGAATCTGCGGTTATGATAGGCGGTCAGGCCGCCGAATCGAAACCGCCGAATTGACCTGATGCATTTATTATTCTCGGGTTTGATTCTGCGGTTTAATCGGCGGCCTGGCCGCCGAATTGAAACCGCCGAATTAGATATTTTAGGTCGGTTTCATTTTGGGTTTTGATCGGCGGTTTCGCTTGACCGCCGAATCTGGTCGCCGAATGAACCCCTGCTTCTCGGGTTCAATTCGGCGGTTACATTCTGCGGCCACGACCGCAGAATGAAACCGCCGATCGGTGATTTTAAGGGCATTTTGGTCTTTTCACTTGCCCTGTTCTTGATGCCTATAAATATCATACTTTCTCATTTCTCTAACTTAGTTCTCTGACTCAAAAGAACCCTAAACTTGAAAGAGAGATTTTTGAGAGAAAATCAAATCAAGAACTCATTTTTATACACTCAAATTATACACATATGCATCAAAGATCATCTAAGCATTTTCTAGCATAGTTAGTTTGCTTAGTTGAGTGAGTATTGGTCATCACACATCCCTTGGTATGTTCTTCACTTTTATCATTGATATTTAGTGATTTATTTATCAAGACATCTCTTTTATTATTTGAATGATCTTAGATTAATATCTTATATTCAAAATAGAGATTGTTTGTGATGACATGATTGAGTGTTGTTTTGTGATAGCTATCTAGGTTTTTATAATCTATTGTTAGCTAAGCTTTTTGACATGTCATTTAGCTATTGATATCTAGGATTGTTTTTATTGACATATTATCATCCTAGATAAGCATATAGGGTTGCCTAGCTCTTATTGCATTTATTGAGTATTGTTGAATATTCACATAGGTTGTATTATCTCTTCATTGAGAATTTAAGTCTTGTTGGCTAAGGTTGCTTAGGCCACAAGCAAGATGAACTAGAGCCACTTTTAAAGGCCCGCGTGGTAGAAGTGGGGGGTTACAGACCGGAGTGTTAGACGAGGTCTACATAGGTTGTAAACTTCATTTCAATTAGTGGATTTCGAGGTTCAAGTGTGGCGCACTAAACAGCCCGTGGTTTTTTCCCAGTGGTTGGGTTTTCCACGTATACATCAAGTGTCATTTACAATTCCGCACCATATTACACTTGTTGTTTTTATATTGACTATTAGGGGCATTTTCGGTATATTGACCTTAAACGAAAATTGGGTGAAAATTAGTTAAAATCTATTCACCCCCCCCCCCCCCCCCCCCCTCTAGATTAATATTGTATACACACCGTGTTAATTTGTGAACTTTCAATGTCCATATCTATAAATGAAGTCCTCTATCGATTAACAAATGAATATCACCAAACTATCAAGGATAGACTATGCGATATAATCGTACTCATTAATAACTCAAATGATATCACTTACAACCATAAGTCCATCATTTATCTCAGGATTAAGATAGACTCTCCGATTGTCCTGATAATGAAAAGACTTTTATCTACTGACGGTTATAGATAAAGTATTTCATTGTGATCCAGTTCAATGCACCCAGTGCACTAGATTCTTTTGCTCGAAGACACTCTGATGATTTTAGACTCATCATATCTCATTTGATCCCACTCAAATGCTAGCAAAAGAATTCTACAACTTTAACAAGATAAAGGTGCCCAACCTTTAACTTAAGTTGTGAACAATATTCAAGACTAACTAAAGAATTGTGTCTACCACATACATATCCAGATGTACGAACAATTCTTCTTTTCTCATAGTCTTTAGACCTTATGATTATTTACTTTGACAATTATAATATTAAACTATAAATGCTATAAGATTTGTTTAAACCAGAAATCACTTTATTAATATGAAAAAGATTGTTAATTACAATATTACACTCTTGCTATTGAGCATAATCCTAACACTTCCTTCCAGTACTCCCGGGACCATCAAGTTGGGATCCGGAGATCTGTAAGGTTCGAGATGGATCGTACATTTGCGGCCTATAGGGGACCCTGTATGACCCGGTGTCAAAACTAATGCAATTAAGAGCATTGCTATATGATGAAAGAAACATTTCTATATGATCACAGCAACTCGAAGACTGACTAAACTGTAACTTGTATGTACCCATTTCGATAACGCGGAATAGGTAATAAGAAAGCAAAAAATTATAAATGGATAACGCGGAATAAGTATTAAGAAACCAATATAATATTGTACTATGTAAGGACTTGGATCAGAATATGTACGTTTACCTCAACTCCAACTTCAAATTCATCGACTTTGGGAGCTTGTTCATCCGGTTTTGGGGCCTCGGAGTCCTTATTATCCTCGGATTTGTCTGTTCTGTCAACAGGGTCGGAGGCAGTCACATGCACATTGTACCGATTCTCTTCAATCCATTGACTTTGGGAGCATGTCCATCCAGTTTTGCAGCCTCGGAGTCCTTATTATCATTTGCCTCAGTTTTGTCTGTTATGTTGGCAGAGTCAAAGGCAGTCCCATGCACATTGTACAGATTCTCTTGCATCGCCTTCTCCAGAAAAGCAGGCATCACCTTCGGCAGAATGTCATTTAGTGCCTGAGGGAGGACCTTAGGGAGCACATCATTAAGTGCCTCAGGAAGCACCTTGGGTAGAACGTCATACAGCACCTTCCTTATCACCTCAGAAGTATTTTTTTCGCTAACCTCATTAGGCAACACATCCTTCACTACTGCCTGGGGAAGCACCTTGGGGAGAACATCAAACAAGACCTTTGTCAACATCCCACAGATACTTTTATATGTAACCTCCTTTGGGTCAGGGTCATCCATGCCGTTTGGATTGGGTGTAGTCTCGGGAGATTCGTTGTTAGCAAACAGTTTCCTATGAACCGAAGGTGGAGCCCTGTTGTGATGGGAATCGATTTGTTCATTTTTATTTTTGGTTTCCTGGTTGTCCAACTCCAGAATACCACCAGACAATTCACACCCTACCTGATCATCAGTAATAGACTCAGTTCGATTCAGCTGGGTAGGCCATCCCCTATGAATAAACCGTCATAGACGAAGTCCATGTCGATTGATTTGAAGTAGGTTTGCTGTTTTTCAGCTGGAGTAGGTTTCATGTCCACTGTTACCAACTGCACATATCAGAGGATTACCGTTAATGTTAAAGTGAGATCAAAATCTAACATGACAATTAAAGGCTGCAACTGACATGGGTAATATATATACACACATACACTGCGTTTGTCAAATAAGTTTTCATCGAACCCAGTCGAAGTGTTGAAAAACTCCTAGTTTTTGAACCGTGGCACTTGCCAATTACGCCAGTCAGAAAAGGAAATCTTTCAACGGCCCAAACCTATTAAGGTTTTCATTAAGTAGCATTATGAAAATGTGTTAGCAAATGATTCCAGACAATCGGTATCTAAGCCATAATGGTCGATGTACATACCTGAAAACATAGAAGATGCCCAGAAAGGTTGTAAATGATGGTAGTTTTCGTTTCTAGTTTGCTTTCGGTCTTTTTTTTGCCTTTTTTTTTTGCATTCCCTTTCGAAGGACCTGCAGTATGTGATTCTTATTCACCTTCACCTTCAACAACTGCTTCGTTTGATGGTTTGAGTTTCTCGCGGTTTTTGGGTATGGCATTTTTTATCCAGTGCAAAGTCAAACTATACACATATGAACCCCATGGAAAACCTTTGAAAGCTACGTCATCATCCACTAATGCAAACATCTATAACAGTACACGGTCACGTTCGTCGAGAGTGCTTAAGATATAGCCTATGACCAACAGATTTGCCATCTTCAAGCCATCTTCACCTTGATCGTCGGTGAGTCGTTTAAAAGTCTCGAACAAAGAAATGTACGTAGGTTGGTTCTGGAAATGTCTTCCGTTTAGGCTGTTCTCCGTTGGACTATAGTTCGCATTTATTAATCCTTTTGGCAATTTTCCCATTTTTAGCCCAAAACATAGGCAAAACTCAACTTGACCGAAATGATGTTGTTGCATACCCAGCCCAAACCACATTTCGTCATCTCGAGGTGGTGATGCATTACTGGACCTACTGGTATATTCGATCTGCCTTTTCAGTATACTATGCAAAACCCTTGCATGTATAGTGACGGGCAATCGCAGACCTAAGTAGTGGCCAAAAGGTCCTTGCTTAAACGCATCTGAAACTTGTAATCTACCTAAAACTTTTTCAATGTCAACAAGAATGTTACAGTGATGCCGACTTCTGGAGTTTATCCTTGCATTTTTCCATCCCTCGTGATCCGGATATAAGAAGGTTAACATCTAAAAATAATGGGCAGGTCGTGTAAATAAAAACATATTAGTCCTTTGGATATTCATCAAAGCATGGAAAATCAGAATATAGGCTAACATGAACATGTGATGAAAAAGTAAGTGAAAGGTTACCATTTGAAAATAATACGCAGGTGGTGTAAAATAAAAATATTAGATATTCATCACCAGCTAACATGAACATGTAATGAAATGAAAAGTAAGTGAAGGTCATGAGAGGATATTGTGGTCATGGAAATTCATGTCAACTTCATGGAATCGAAAGCATCATGGAAAGAAAGTCATGGAAATTCATGTAGGGGGGGGGGGGGGGATCATCGAACCATGGAATCATGGAAAAGTCATGGAAATTCATGTAAGGGGAATCATGGAATCATGGAATCATGGAAAAGTCATACCAACATCATGGAATGTCATGGCAACATAATGGATATACGCAACATGGAAATTGGCATCATGGAAATCGGCATGTGAAATCATAGGGGATATAAAAATATCATGATCAGAATATAAAGTCATGGGGCACATCATGGAAAGTCAAAATCATCATGATCACATCATGGAAAGTAGAAGCAACATGAAAGCAAGTCTTGGCAATATGTGATGGAAAACCCCAAAAACCAATGGAAAATCCCCTGATGTGCTCATGGAAAGTCATATGGGATGTAAAGAAAGACTTTCCATGTAAAGTCATGGGGCACATCTACTTTCATGTAATCTTGGTCTTGGATCCATGGATCACATCATGGAAAACTTCATGTATCGAATGCATCATCAGCACATCAGGGGAAATCTTCATGAGCGCTATTGGGGTAAATCATGATCATGGTAAAAATCAAGACCCAAATGGGCAAGTAACACAAATTAATTCCATATTGGAATTCCAGATTTCAAGTAATTCCAGATATCCAAAAAAACCCTATTACGACATTAGGGATTAACATTAGGGATTAACACAACAGAAAAAGGGATAGAGGACATAAGTCCCTTATATCAAGTCAAATGTTACGGAAATAATTCGGGATCGTGCCGATTAAGAGCATAGCTAATTCGATCCTACCTCGTCTTCAAACACTGTGGTTGTCGGGGTATCAGCTTTCCCGTTTTCCCTTTTCAAGGCTTTCCCGTTTTTCCTCACCTGCAGTCATCATTCTTCACTCCCGTTTTCCCTTGTCAAGGCTTTCCCATTTTACCTCACCTGCGGTCGTCGTTCTTCACTGTGGCTCGTTCTTCACTATGGCTTTCCCGTTTTCAATTTCATCGGTTTTGTTACAGACTCTGACTTTCCGTTTTCCCTTTTCATGCGAGAATCCATTACAAGGGGTAATTTAGTCATTTAGAAGAACACTTAAATGTCAGGTCCGAACAGTTAAATAGGGGTACAATTGTAAGATCAGCTATTTAAATACAGTGAAGTGGTCAGAATTGGGTTTTTAATAACTTATGGCTATATGTCATTTTGGCAATCTTCTAGGTGGCTATATTTGAGAACCCCCCATAATAATATGATTATATATAATATATAAATATACTATACTATATATGTTTATATATCGTTATATATATTATAATAATATAATATACAATAATAATATATTTATATAATATAAATATATAATATATATTATTATACTATGTATTTATATTATATGTATATTATAATATATGTAATAATATATATAATAGTATAATAAGATAATATATTATATAATATACAAAAATTGTCTTTCTTGACAGTTAACAACTCTCAAGAAAAACCATCTTTATTGACAGTTTTTGAAAACCATCAAGAAAAAACTGTCAACAAAGGTGGTTTTTCTTGTAGTGCGGAGATTCGTTAATCTCAAGTATACATGACCTGATAAGCACTATATATATATAGGGTAGTGTTAACCTGTGCCCTAAGGGCACAGGATAAAAGCACAGTATTTATTGTAACAAAACAATAAATGCACCAGTTGACCTATGCTTTCATTTCCATAAATGGAAATAAAGTAGTTGTTATCATGTGCCCTAAGGGCATAGGTTAACACTACCCATATATATATAGAGAGAGAGAGAGAAAAAGTTTATCAGGTCAGGTATACCTGAGATTAACTAATCTCCGGGATCATGTGATCATACGTGAGATCATGTGATCGTATGTTTTGTAATGTCTATCACATATAAGTTACATGTGATCACGACAAAAACAAGTGATCACATTAAAATTTTAAGTCTTTTTTTTTTTTTTTTTGTGATCACATGTAACTTATATGCGATAACATTAGAAACATGTAATCAAATGGTCTCATGTATGATCACATGATCCCGAAGATCCGTTAATCTCAAGTATATCTGACCTGATAAGCACTATATATATAGGGTAGTGTTAACCTGTGCCCTAAGGGCACAAGATAAAAGCACTATATTTATTGTAACTAAACAATAAATGCACCAATTGACCTATGCTTTTATTTCCATAAATGGAAATAAAGTAGTTGTTATCATGTGCCCTAAGGGCATAGGTTAACACTAACTATATATATAGAGAGAGAGAGAGAGTTTATCAGGTCAGGTATACCTAAGATTAACTAATCTCCGGGATCATGAGATCATACGTGAGATCATGTGATCGTATGTTTTGTAATGTTTATCACATATAAGTTACATGTGATCACGACAAAAACAAGTGATCACATTAAAATTTTAAGTCTTGTTTTTGTTGTGATCACATGTAACTTATATGCGATAACATTAGAAACATGTAATCACATGGTCTCAAGTATGATCACATGATCCTGGAGATTCGTTAATCTCAAGTATACCTAACCCGATAAGCACTATATATATAGGGTAGTGATAACCTGTGCCCTTAGAGCATAGGATAAAAGCACTGTATTTATTGTAACAAAACAATAAATGCTCCAGTTGACCTGTGCTTTTATTTCCATTTAGTAATTGTTATCATGTGCCCTAAGGGCATAGGTTAACACTACCCATATATGTATATATATAGAGAGAGAGAGTTTATCAGGTTAGGTATACTTGAGATTAACTAATCTCCGGGATCATGTGATCATACGTGAGATCATGTGATCGTATGTTTTGTAATGTCTATCACATATAAGTTACATGTGATCATGACAAAAACAAGTGATCACATTAAAATTTTAAGTCTTTTTTTTTTTTTTTTTTTTTGTGATCACATATAACTTATATGCGATAACATCAGAAACATGTAATCACATTGTCTCATGTATGACCACGTGATCCCGAAGATCTGTTAATCTCAAGTATATCTGACCTAATAAGCACTATATATATAGGGTAGTGTTAACTTGTGCCCCAAGGGCACAGGATTGGGGCACAGGATTAAAGCACTGTATTTATTGTAACTAAACAATAAATGCACCAGTTGACCTGTGCTTTTATTTCCATTTGTTATCATTTGCCCTAAGGGCATAGGTTAACACTAACTATATATATAGAGAGAGAGTTTATCAGGTCAAGTATACCTGAGAATAACTAATCTCTGGGATCATGTGATCATACGTGAGATCATGTGATCGTATGTTTTGTAATGTTTATCACATATAAGTTACATGTGATCACAACAAAAACAAGTGATCACATTAAAATTTTAAGTCTTGTTTTTGTTGTGATCACATGTAACTTATATGCGATAACATTATAAACATGTAATCACTTGGTCTCATGTATGATCACATGATCCCGGAGATTTGTTAATCTCAAGTATACCTGATCTGATAAGCACTTTATATATAGGGTAGTGTTAACCTATGCCCTAAGGGCATATGATAAAAGCACTGTATTTATTGTAACAAAACAATAAATGCACCAATTGACCTGTGCTTTTATTTCCGTAAATGGAAATAAAGTTGTTGTTATCATGTGCCCTAAGGGCATAGATTAACACTACCCATATATATATATAGAGGGAGTTTATCAGGTCAGGTATACCTGAGATTAACTAATCTCCGAGATCATGTGATCATACGTGAGATCATGTGATCGTATGTTTTGTAATGTTTATCATATATCAGTTACATGTGATCACGACAAAAACAGGTGATCACATTAAAATTTTAAGTCTTTTTTTTTTTGTTGTGATCACATGTAACTTATATGCGATAAACATTGTAAACATGTAATCACATTGTCTCACGTACGATCACATGATCCCGGAGATTTGTTAATCTCAAGTATACCTGACCTGATAAGCACTCTATATATATAAGGTTATTCTTTGGTGCAACATTACACAATACAATAGTATATTTATATATATATATATGTGTGATCACATGAAATCATATATGATCACATACCGTTGCATCGTTGATCGAACCAAAATTGTTACGATTATGGCCCCCAACTATGTAACTTTTATCTTGTTTTCAAGTGTATTTTGGTGTCTAATAGTTCGTTTCTAGGCAATTATAGACATTAAGTGCATTTCGGGCAAAACATGAGATTTGGTGGCAAAAGGGGCTGAAATTGTAAAAAATGTGTGCAGATCATTTAACTTCAAAGAGGCATATCTCTCTCTTCAAATCGAATCACATTTCAATTTACATATATTCGGAAAGCCCCGGAAATCTTATTTCCAGCTTTTTAAGGATCGCGATTCCGAGTCTTCTAGAGAAAGTTATGCCCATTTTTGTAACTGCTACGCATTCCCTATCGCCACAGCGACACCACCGCGAACTGCACTTTCCAGAGTAGCGAAAAGGACATTTTCAAGCCAATTTTGAGGGGTATTCTTATCTTTTCATGCCTATTTCTAACCCTAGCCTTTACAACATATAAATACACCATTTTTATAGAGAATTGATAACTCTTGACAACTCTTATTCATCAAGAAACCTCCTTTCTCCACCATTCCTAATCCCACCATTCTCCTCTCCAATAAACACTTAGATTACTCCACCTAAATCACTCATGTCTTCCCATCTTCTCCACCCATTTCCTTTGTCACTTTCCATTTGACTCCACCTATCTAGATACATCCTCAACACCCAATCTTTGCACAAGATTCAAGCAAGAAAGCTCAAGGAAGGATTAAGCTTACAAGAGAGACCCAAGGTGATTTCTCTACATTTTACTTCCTTTTCTTGTTTGTTGTTGTGTGTAATTAAACCCCTATTTTAGGGGGATGATTTGAGAGACTTTTGGACATTGAGTATTTATTAAAGCTTTGAATATTATGTTACATAATTATAGTTCTATTTACTTTCTAATTAGATCTTGCACTTATGTGATTAAATGAGTATTGACACACTTGTTGATTAAAATTGATTGAGTTATTGACACACTTGATTGATTGTAGAACATAGTGAATAGGTTAGGTTGTTAGTGGGAATATCACCCCGATTGCCTTGGTCATTTGATCATCACTAACCGATCCCACCTTGACCCCCTTTCCTTAATCGGTTAGACATTTTGGTGGGAAGTTGTTTATGGTTTGTAGTGACGACCTAAACAACACTTCCGAATGAGATCGGTCCTTGATTATGTAAATTGCACATTAATAAAGCCATATATGAATTGCTCAATAGTCCATAGCTACTCTATCATCTCCCTAGAATTCCTATTAATTGTTAAACCCATTTTCTTATCTAAGTGGTGATATTGGATTCCAATCTCTATTCATTTTCTCTTTATATTGTTGTCATTTACTTTACATGCATTGTTTGGTGGTTTCTTAAACCACACACTATCCAACTAACCATGATTTACTTTATTGCACACTAGTTAGACTAACATAGATTATATAGCAAATCGATTAATCTAACCTAATCCATGTGGAACGAATCTTAAGCTTACCACTTTACTAGTTTTCAAAACTTAAAGTATATTGTGTAAGAATTCATTTATAAATATCATTTGATAATTCGTAATTTGGTAACGACACAAAAAGCGAGTCATCAATCGTTCAACGTTGCATTATAGAATGGCCCGTATATATATATATAGAGAGAGAGAGAGGTTCTCTTATAAGGAAAATTTGTGTGATCTAAATTTGTGTGTGGATGATATGTTCAATGAAATCTACCTAAGAAGAAAAATTTGAGAATTTTTCAAACATTAGAACTATTTTTCTTGAATTTTCCTATATTTCGCCCATTTTTTGATGCCTTCATATTTAACAAAATCGAGATAAATAGTTATAGAGCTTGAAAAATTCTTAAATTTTTTTTATTGGTAGATTTCATTGAACTTATCATCTACAAAAAAAAATAAAATAAAAAAAAAATAAAAAAATCAAATCAAATCAAAATTCATAGAAATTGACATAATTTCATCAAGGTTCTTATCGAAATTAAAATAAAGGATCTCTTATGAGAGAACCACTATATATAATATATATATATAGGCTGCTCTTGGGTGCAACGTTACATGATGCAACATACAAAATTTTGATTGTGATCATGTCTTCTTTGGTACAACCACATCAACTAATATGTGATTGTATGTTCTAACATGCAATCACAATAATTTAATTGTGTGATTATATACAATTCATATACAATACATTATATATATTTGTGATTACATACAATCATATGTTATTACATACTGTTACATCATGTAATGTTGAACCGAAGAATGACATAATACATATGTGATCACATGCAATCATATGTGATCATATACTATTGCATCGTGTAATGTTGCACAAGACTAATCTTGAAGTCATTTATGTAAAAAGCTGGTTAGCTACTCAATTAATTAATTGCTTCCTTCTTATTTTTGTGAATATGAGTAGAGAAATTTTAGGCATGCTTCTATCAGCAACGCCAAAAAAAAAAAAATACACAATAAATCACTCAAACCGTAAAGAGTGTCACCAAAGTGTTACATTTATAAAGAGGCTTACTTTGATAACAATCGTTAAGACAATAAGAATTCCATCTACAAATCAAAATGAGTAAACTTTAATTATTCTACTCTGGTTTTTCAATTAAGAAACACCGGTTTTTCCGGTATTTAGTATTTGTTCATACTCGAAAATAAGAAACTTCATGGAATACACGATTACACATCAAACATACAAAATACAAAGACCATATTGTAAGAATGTACATGACATAATGAGTTCTGCTCCATCTCGATCTAAACTCAAAACATACAACCTAAATAATATCCTTTCTAGATAATATGATGTACAACAGACTTTGAAAATTGATTTTGTTTACGAGTTCATCTTTGATGCACGGGCTATTCATATTTACAATTTCTCGAGGATGCTGGTGGTGGCTGCTTCAAAAATGTCAGCAGCTTGAATTATGGCAAATTATGCTTATAACATCATCATCTAGAGGTTCTGCATGTGTAAGCAATTGTCTTTTGGTATGATCACCCTCAGATTGTGCTTATAGATTCTTCCATAGTAAGACTAAGCGGGCTCACGAAGACGTGTAGCCCAAAGCAAGCTTAGAGCTCTAAGTCGTTCGAAGTACTCGCCCAAGGCAAGCAAGCCTCGAGCTGCCTGGCGAACTGTTAAAATGCGAGACATCTGCTGCAAGGTCTCCTGGCGAAGATGGTCAGCCTGTTTGAAGAAAAATGGTTGTATAGTTGGTAAACATGTCAAGGAAGCCAGACAAAAATAACAGCTCCATAGCTTGATCTATTACATGGATAGAAAGCGGTACTTTGATTTCAATACAGATGATTCACTTATGTAACTTACTAAAAAAGCATTCTTATTCTGCTGATAAAGAATAATTGATGGGTAAGAAAACCAATTATCAGAAGACAAATAAAATGCAGATAGAACGTAACATGAACATCAACTTTTAAGAGTACCGGAATAAAACAACTTGATTGAACAGTGGTAAGAAACAGTTCATTACCTGGTTCACAAAGCTGACTAGAGCTTCCAACTTCTCCATTGCAATATTCAATTGTGGGAGGTAACCTCCTTCTCCTAGCTGTCCAGCGGCTACAGTCTCAGAAAGAGTTTGTTGCAGTTTGTCCATGCCTTGTGAAAGAGCATCTTCGGCTTGTTGACAGGATTGTTTTAGGTTACAAACATCCAGTAATTGTTGGTCTGTCAAGGGGTCAAGCTGAGGAACAAGTACCTGTAATCAACATAAATTTTTTTGATAAGTATTATTCGACATTAGTCACATTACATAAAAAAACTTGGAACATAACTTTACCAATAATAATGATAAAAATAAGTCCTTTCACTTAAGCATGGAAGTAGAAAAGCTGATGCCATGTTATTAACCATCAAAACTAAAAGCTTAAGCTGATAGGAAATGGCCCAAGAATAGTATTTAAACACCATATCAGGGAAACCTTGTAACGGGAATAACCACACATATTCACATTTATTAAGCAAGAACACAGATTTAAATGATCAACTTAGGTCGTTTATGTGTTTAACTGTGATACATATACAAACACGTAATACATATTAAGTAGAGCTATTGTTTCTAAAATCTATGCAGGAAAATTCAGCCCAAAATTAACCTTTAGTACAATAAACCTTAATGGAGCCTTTAAATCCTGAGTTGCTACCACAAGTTCAACTCAATAATAACCCTATGTATTCAAATGAATGCACAATTCTTCATTCACCAAATATAACCAAATCATGCATTACCTTAAGAACCTCTGATGGGCGAAATCCTCCTATCCAAAAGAAAAAACGTTCAGATGATGTCTTCCACATGCCAGACATTACGTAAAAAACATCAGCTTTTGCAGCAGCTGCTTTCATGCGGAAGAGTTCATAATAGTGGGTCATGCCACCTTCTACAAGTATGCGGAGCTCTATATCGGTTCTGTGGGCATTCAGAGCAGTCCTCAGTTCACGAATTTGTCTAGTTTGTTCATCTACCCAGTGTCCATACTCCATCTCAAATGCAGCAATCCCTGCACAATCTTCAGTTAGGAACAATAAACTACATGCACGAATCAAGGCAAAGAAAACACATTCAGGAGATCAGATGATATAAAGCTTCATACTTTATAGCAAATTTCAGGGTCATCTCAGTTTTGCACATTAACCTTCTCTTTGTTAATGGACAGCCAGGAATCTTTTGTTATGAACTGGCTCGAGACATTTGATTATAGACTGATGAAAATTTGGATTAAAGAAAAAAAAAATATTTAACTATTTTTGGCAGACTGAAAGGAAGAGAAATTCTCTTGCAAGAATCATTAACTTGCTAATATCAGCAAAAGCCAAGAGAATTTCTCCCTTTTTGGTAGACTAATGACCATCAAAAACTTAAGATGCCTCAAAAGTATGATAAAGGAACTGTACAAGACTTTTCAGACTATTTCAAAGTACAAACGTGCAACTTTAAAATCAAAATTTACAGCAATATTCATATAACCTCAAAATAATTGCAGTAACGTATAAGTTGAGAAAATTTCAAAGCCTAATATTCCATATGGCCATCCCAATTGATATACCAAACAATCATGTTAAGACTCGCAATTTCAACAAGACATAGCAATGTCTATCAGCATCAATATCAATACCAACAATGGTAACTGCCAGCGTTTTGGGAAACAAACCTGAGTTTACAGTTCCGGAGAACCCCATATGCATACCGTCCACCCCACCACCTACAAACAGACCCTGCAGCACAGCATTCAGTGTTTGGATTAGTCAAACAACTTTAATAGGAAATAAAAAGGAGGGTGGGGGTCTCTAGAGTCAATGTAGCAACAAATTAAACAGACCATAGAAATAGCAAATCTCCTCCATACCTGTTGTCTAGCTCGCTCCAGCTCCTGCTCCAACTGAACTAGCTTTAATCGACTTGTTTCTAGCTGCTGAACATATGCCTACAAAACAAAACAAAACAAAACTAGATTAGTGTATCAAATTCAAACCTGTCTTTGCAAGTAGGCAATATATTTCAATGCAGACCCAGTCATATCATACCTTTTTCCGCAAACGGCTTTTACGAGCAGCCTCGCGGTTTTGTGCAAGTCGTCTTTGTATCTGCAGACATTTGTAAACAAAGTCTGAAACCAAGGTACATTTCATGCTAAAGGAAATATTATTCAATATAAACACAAAAGGAAAAGGAAAAAGAATAAGAAAAACATATTCTCTATCGGACAATTAATCAATCTTTAGCATGTATGCATCAAGTGGAAGAACCAAAGAAAGTCCATGACCAAATCATGCTACAATATCTTCAAAGTTGCTAAAACTAAAAGTTAATTTGCGGGATACAGCAAGAAATTTCCTTATCAATGATTTAAAGGAAAACAACAAAGGAACAAACAAGAAGCGATGTTACAATCAACAAATACCAGATAATTATTACCTAAATGCAAAAAAAGAAAATAAAAATAAATAATTTTGCTAGAAAGTATATGCATAAATGTACCTACATCAACAAGCAAGCATAAATGCATACAAGGCAAATTGTTAACAGAGGTACATTCCAATAGAAGGACAATATAATCTAAACTTAGAGAAATTTCCAGCACTGTTAGTTTCAGAGATAAAACTGGTATTTTGTTAGCTTTATCAAAATTTAGACTGTTTGGTGAACTTGTGTGTCAATCATGGAGAAATGGTTTATTTTATGAGTCAGAAAAAAATAAGAAAATGTATAAGCAGTTATCAAGAACTATATGGAAATTAATACACATACCACCTTCATTGCAATTACTAGTAGTAAGCAAATTTTACCTTCAAAAAAACATTATAAGATTTTAATACATGGGCCAGAGTTCAGGAGTGCAATATTTTCAAGCATAGTCAACCAATAGCTCAAAAAAGTTACAGGCAATCATGTTAACATGCAAAAACAGTGAGTTCAAAGAAGAAATAAATATAGTAGAATTTTAACAGGGGAATTAACAAGAGTTTGTGAGGGTGCAAGATACAGAATGCAAATATAGAAGTATAGAAGAGGTAAGATGGACAGAAGCCAGGACTGTAAAGAAAGGAACTTAGAAAACCAAAGCTGCACATTTTTTTTCTAAATTTCAACAGAATTCTCTGGACTAACCAACAGAAACTGTCCACACAACAAAAAAAGGTTGGTGTGGAAACTTAAATAAACAAAAATAAAATTAGAGAATAAATACATGATCAGTGACACAATCATACCTTGTCAGTAGGTTTAGTTGCTTCTTGTTCATACTTGTTGGAAGTGTCAAAAGCTCCAAGTGAAGTATCCTCGGACTAAACATATATTCAAATAAAAATAGATTAGAAACCAGAAGAATATGATCTCTTATTTCAGACCAACAAGAATAAATGTAAAAAATATTGCACCTGATCGTCTAGTTTTGTATCCACTTCCGCAATTATAGATGTAGATGTATTTGGATTACCATTATTCCTAAAGTTTTCTCCCCACATGCCAATCTGGTGGATGGTATCATAGATGCCCATTTGTCTTGGGGTGACAAACTGGGTGGAAGGAGAGTTCATGCTTTTCAAACTGAAAATGAGGATATACTCTCAGTAAGCTTTTGGTATAAATACAGAAATACAGTTATTAACATAAAGATAACCTGGAGGAGTAAAATCAATATAAGAGGAATTCAAGAACCTACAAGATTCAAATAATTGCTATCAGGCCTAAATGGGAAACTAAAAAGAAACAGGCAACATGGTATGCAAAAGCGAACAGTAATATCAAATCAATAGAGCTAATTCCACTTTTGCAATAGATTGATATTCCAAGAGTTTAGTGTGAGGCGGATCTAAAGAAGTCTTCAATCAAACAAAAGGTTTTTCTTTCTCAAATGAAACAACCATAAAGTCCAAAGGTTTATAACAATGCGAAAAAATGTCAAAAGTTAAGCCAGTGTGTGACAACCCAACTATACTAATCCAGTATCCCAAGACACATTTTTGATGCACATCAAGATTCGCACGCTATTCCTGACCAAAGAAGAGTTGGACATACAAGAGAAGAAACAAAAAGGATATGACAAATTTAGCCATGAAAACCTCAAAGGCATCAAAACCTCAATGTCTGTATGATGTAAATCAAAAATCACCCAAAATTTAGATTTTGGTAGGAAATAAATAGTATGATTTAAATGGACAAGATGCAAACATGTGCAACAGACAATACATTTCTACAAGCCATAAATCTTTATTTCATCATATTAGATTGTTTAGTCTAGCTATTCTAAACACATAGTTCATTTCCCCTCTCATGTATTTAGCTAAGTCGTCATCCATTGATGAAAAATAATTCATGAAATTCTTCCAAGTTACCTGTTATTGCCTATAAATTAACCCAAAAGATGATGCTAGACGTGTAAATACAGCTTTTCACAAAGCTAAATGCCAATTTATGGTGGCATTGGCATTCTAAGAATTCTGGGACGGCACTGCATTTATAAACTTTCAAGGAAACAAGGAACAATCATTGACTTCCCAAATTGCTTACGTTTCAACCAAAAAGCACCCAATAAGGTAGAAACAACTGGACCTAGTATGCTTTTCCAGAATGCTCAGTTTGTAGCCTAGAGTAAGAAAAGTTTGGACAATAATCATCTTTTTGTTCCGATTTTTTTTAAGTCCAGATCAGGTCTACACAGCAAAGTCATCCCATTATTGGAGCTCACTGTTAGCTTGTCTCCTTTTATGTGATAATGGTGGACCTATTTAGACCTCAAATTCGTTATTGCCATCAAGACTAATATGAATATGACATTCTAGTGGAAAATTATGATATCATAACTTTTAACAGATAAAAATAAACTACCATGATTAGAAAATGAACATAATAAATTTCCCCGTCAAGTAAAAAAAAACCAAACCAACTAAACTACTCTAACTAACACCCGTTGAGTTGTAGGTGAAGAACATCAAGCCTACGACTGAAAAAAATCGAAGATCGTACTTGTGACAGATCATGATACTAAACAGACGCCAATCAAAGAAGCATAAGGACACCAACACTACTGAAAACGCCAATTCGGCTGAAGCCAGAAAAGGCATAGACTGTGAAACGTCTCTTCAAATTGTATGCTTCAAAGCAAATTAGGGGAAAAGGAAAAACAAAAATCTAAAAATACCATCACTACAAAGTACTTTTGACTGCTTTTAAATAAAGCAACCATAAAAAAATATATAAATAAATAAATAAAATTTGCTTTGCTTCAAATGAGAAGTTTGATTTCCAAAAGCCAAAGTAGTAAAGGAATTCAACCTTTCAACACCCAAAAGAACTCTAAATTACAGTTGAAAACATGAGAAAAAATTTCATAAACTACGAACGTGTAAACAATTACCTACACACAATGATCCAGAAACAAAAAATAAAAAAAGTAACTTTAAAGTCAAACATCCCCAAAAAGCACAATCAAACAAAGAAAATAGAAAGATAAGTACAAACTAAATAAGTTCCAGTGAAATGAAATGAAATTCCCCAAATACTCACAAAACGGAAATCTATTAACTTGTCAAGTGAAACCAAACAAACCCACTTAAAACAGAGAAAACAGAGCAGCAAAAACAGAACAAAACTTAGAATACCAAAACATACAACTTCAAAAATCTTTCTTTTCTCGGCAACCAAGCAGACACCGAGAAACAAAAGAAAGCTTAAAAGGGTAACAGAAGCTGCAGCACATGTATATATATATATATACACACACACACACACACACAAAAACCGAACCTTGAATTCAAAGTGGCATGTATGACCAGTGACTTTTCCCGCTAAATTCTTCAGCCTCTGAGAGTACAACCGTCAGAGCAGAAAACGACGTCGTTGAGCCCCAATCGAAAGGCCAAAACAACCAGTAGAAGTAGCTGATTTTGTTGCTGCTCTTCTTCTTCCTGTATCAGAGACAAAGCTCCAAGTCCCATCATTTCTAAGAAGAATCTAAAGAACAACACGACAGCTTAAAAGAGACCCCCAAACAGTTGCTCCATTTTTTAACTTCATGACACAGAATTATTATTAGTATTATTATTATTATTATTATAACAAATCTGTTTTATATGAATTTTATTTTTGGGTGGGCATAGCATAAATTATTAATAAAATTTTGTGTTTATCGTGTGCTACAGAAAGTCAAAGATTAGATACACTTAAATCCACTTTTTTTTTAAAAAAAAAATCTTTAGGCAGAGTCGATTCACAATATTGTATAACTAAGTAACTCTGTTGATCATGTAATTTCGATTCTGAAATAAAACATTTTGGGATCGACATAATCAGGGAAGGACCTTATCAATATTAAACATTTTAAAATTTTTATGACTCAACATTGTGCATGTAAATTATAATGTAAAACATTCGCATTATTTTTTGTGGCTTTCTCATTTGAAAATTTTAGTTTCGTTACTTGGACGATGGATTACTTGACCCAGATGATTTTCCCAACTTAAATATAGGTTTCGACGGATATATTGCAGGTCCAAATTTATGAAAATATGAGCATAAATAAATAAATAAAAATCTCTAGTTCCGATATTTTGATGATATTTTGACTATACCCTCTTGTTAATTTTATATGAATAAGAACAACTTGTTTAGATAATTGAATCAGTCGTTTTGACCTAGGTTACGGATTGAATAATCTAGATGCCTTAGTATAAATATGTGAACTAAAACTAGTTAGTTAGATTACGAAATCACATGTTTTGGTCTATGTTACAAACTCAATAATTTCGGATGCCTCGGACCCTCGGTGACCTCCTATGAACTTTATCAATTTCAAACGGACTGAATAATTGATGCAGCGGAAAACACAAAGAATACGACCAATGTTAATATTCTGTAATAAATTTTGGAATTTATCGGAAAATAAAGAGAAAACTCTTTAAAACGAACTTTGAAATTTTATTAATTGAAAGATAACTCAGTCTCGCGGCTTACAAGCATATTTAAAGCAAAAAAACCATAACCATAATACTTGTTGGATAAGAAACGAGATTACATAATAAAAAGGGAGAATCGCAAATACCCCCCCGACTTTTAACCAAATGGCAAATCAAACCCTTTGGTTTGAACAATCAGCAAACAACCCCCTACCGTTAAGTAACCCTTGCATTATTTGCTGCATGTAGGGGGTTATTTGCTGATTTGTAGGGGGTTATTTGCTGATTGTTCAAATTTGTAGGGGGTTATTTGCTGATTGTTCAAACCAGAGGGTTTGATTTGCCATTAGCTTAAAAGTCGGGGGGTATTTGCGATTCTCCCTAATAAAAATTATCAAAAATAGCAAAATTGAGATAATTGCGGAAATAAATACTATTAATGACCCTAAGCAAATGAGAATTAACGAAAGTCGATTCTTATTTGTAAAACTCAACTTATAGCAAAATCGAAACTTTCCTAAAATGGCAAAAACGATAATTTCGGAACCTAAACGATGGAATTCAGCTAAAAAAGGGTATGCCACAACAGCAATGCCGTCGATTATCTCCTCTCTCTCGCCGAAACGCTTCAACTATGAAAATTTCACATCATTCCAAATACGACGCTCTCTAATTGCCCTTAAATTTAGAATGTTCTCTCATCATCATGTAAGCATCAGTCACTTGTTCTATATCAATAATATAGATAGTAAGAACTGTGGTATAAACTGCACGACCAAATAAAAATCTACTCTTGTCAATTTGTCATCTTTCCACTATAAATTGCTGATGTGCGCACCAGATTGGACATTTCCTTCTTCTCTTCCCAACTCATTCATCTTAACCTACGCACCCTTATCTGTGAGTGAGAACGACTCCGTTTCAAGGAGAGAGCTTTCGCCGGCCACGATGTGTTTCTAGGGTTCCAGACGACAGTGAGAGGGCGGTGGACGTGAGGTTTCTCTGGTCTCCGGGGAGAGTGACTTGCACGCGACACAGAAGAGCGTGGAAGAGGATGATGTTACAGCGCGTGGGGACACGCACTCTGTTGTGCGATTAATGATTATGTGTGGGATCTTCTACTGTTTTAGTTTTTTATTGAAGACCTTGGGTATTTTTGGTATTTCGAATTTTATTTATTTAAAAATATAACAATAAAATAATAAATAACCCAAACTGCAAACCCCTTTCTAGTTCCCACACTGATTTGAACCAAATTCAAACTCAATACCTCTTATATCAAGGAAAAAAGCTTTATCAACTTTTTTTTTTTTTTTTCTTTTTGATAATTAAGAAATTCTCCAAGTCTCTTTAGGCACCGTTTGGTGCGCGGGATTGGATTAGACTATTTTATGGGATTGGATTGGATTAAGATGAGACTGGGATTAAATGGGATTGGACTGGATTGAACTGGACTAAATTAATACTATACTATATTTGGAGAAACATGAGACTGGACTGATTTAATACCGTGTTTTGTTTGGTCAAACATCGGATTGGACTAAATTAATAATTTTTGTTAAAGGAAAATATAATAATATTTTGAATTTGATAATATGAACACATTATTTCGATAAACCCAGATCCAAAAAATTGATAAACCCAGATCATCAATCTTCATCAACAAACCCAGTCATTTTATTATATTGTTTTTGCTCATTTGGTTTGCTTAGCCTCAACATCTCTCCTGTCAAAATAATGAGAACTAACCAAAAGTCAATTTTTTGTCAAGCAAAAAATTTGACAATTAACCCGGATCATAATTTTTGACAAAAACAAGATAATAATTTTTTAAACCCAGATACAAAAATTTGACAAACCCAGATCATCAATAATCATCAATAAATCCAGTTTTTCCAGTTTCATTTCAGTTTTTCGAATCTCTCTTTCAATCTCAAAACCCATTTCATTTCACTTTTTCTAGTTTCTTTCAACAAACCCCAGAATCACCACCACCACCACCACCAGCATCCACGGCCAACTTCAGAATCATCATCATCATCACCACCACGGCCACCATCTCACAAACCCTAGAATCATCATCACCACCACCACCACCACCATCCACGGCCAACTTCAGGATCATCATCACCACCACCACGGCCACCAGATCTCAGGACTATCATCATCACCACCATCACAACAACCATCCACGACCATCATCATCATCATAATAAAGAAAAAAAAAGTTAACAAAGAAAAAAAAAACCTAAGATCTGGTGAGAGGAAGAGAGGAAGAGAGAGAGAGAGAGAGAAAGACTAAGGCTGCCGCGGCGGAACGAGAAGAAGAAGAAGGCTGCCACGTCGTAAGGAGACGAAGACAAAGGCTGGTGTGGCGGAAGGAGACGAAGACGAAGACAGTGGCGGCGGAAGGAGACAAAGACGAACACAGCAGCGGCGGAAGGAGACGAAGACGAAGACAGCGGTGGTGGAAGGAGAAGGAAAGGTTGAAGAAAGAGAGATGAAAGGTTGAAGAAAGAGAGAGAGGAAGAAGAAATCTGGGTTTGGTTTCAGACAGAGAGAGAGAGAGAGAGAGAGAGAGAGAGAGGAAATGTTGGAAAAAAGTGAAGAAAATAAATTAAATGGGTGGGGTCCACTTATAAATTAGTCCTGAGATAAATAGAGTTGGGGTTGGAGGTGGGTTTATTTAATCCCACTATCATGGGATTATTTGGTTGGTGGGACTAATAATCCTTGTCTTAAAACTTCACCAAACGTCGGATTGGGACTAAAATAGTCCAATCCCAGTCTAATCCTAGGTGCCAAACGGTGCCTTAGTGTTTGAAAATGAAGTCCCGCACCCTATATTCTTTAGGAAACATTAAACTATAACTTTTGAACAAATGAAAAAAAAAAATAATAGTGAAAATGATGAAATGATTTTGGCTCTATATTATATTTATAGTACACACATCAACAAAGTTGTTGATTCAAATCATATTCTCTCTCCCAAACCTCAAAGTGAAAATGTTATTAGCAAATTATAGAACCATTAAAATGTTTTTACAATTCTACTATAATGCAAGAAAAATTAAGTACATTTCTAAAAATATGTTAAAATTGTTAAATTGTAGAAAAACACACCTTTAAAATACAATTTCTGAAGAAAAAAAATATGAAAGATGTAATTATTTAGCTTCTATTTCAAGTTATATTTTAAACCGCATGCAAAGGTTAAGAAGCCTATAATTTGGATTAATTTAGGCCAAAAGTGGGACAAAGCTTTTTTCTTGAGATGTCCTAATCTTTTTCTACGTTTAGACAAATAGGATTCATATTCTAACCAAATTATGTGAAACTGGCTTATACCAAACTTTCTGAGATTGGATTTTTTTTTTTTTTTTTTAAATAATTCTTAATTGTGATAATGACCATTATTGACAATACTATCCATATTATTGTATGGAATCTAATCAAGACATGTTTGAACAAATGTTTGTTTTATTAAAAATATATATATACATTTTTTGTTAATGTTAGACAATTAGAAAGTGTGTATATATATATATATATAGGATCAAATAATGTGAAATTGGTTTGAACTTTGATATGGACATGAAAGGGAATTGTTATACAAATTCGAGTCGCTATTATAGATGGAATATGAAAAACTTTGTTGTCAATATAATTGTAAATGAACTTATTTTTGAGTTATTTAAATGAACTTTTTTTTTTTTGAATGAATTAAAATGAACTTTTTAATTATATATATATATATATTGTTAGGTGTGACTAAAATAGGTTAAGAAAATAATTTCTAAAGTTAAAATACTGTTGAATAAAAACACTTTATAGAAAAATTATATTAATGTGTGTACTAACTTTTATATTTCAAGAACTATAACTATTTAACCCGATTTTGTTAAATGAAAGTATCAGAAAAATGGATGAAATGTAGGAAAGTTCAAAAAAATAGTTCTAGTGCTTAAAAAATTCTTAAATTTTATTCATAGGTAGATTTCAATAAACTTATTTTATACAATAAAATTCATAAAAATCGATGTGATCGATTTCACATCGATTTCATCAAGGTCCTTGCCAAAAATAAAGTAAAGGATCCCTAATGAGGGTATATATATATAAGGAAAAGGGAAGGAGGGAGATTATATATATATATACAATAATGCTAAACATTCCACCTAAAATCCCACTTTTTTCATCTCACTACATGTGATATGTGAGGTGTCAAGTCATAATTTGATAAATCATTAATATGTATCCACTCACAATTTGACACCTCACGTGACATATATAGTGGGATGAAAAAGGTGGGATTTTAGGTGAGATGTGTAGCATTACTAAATGATATATATATATATATATAAGGAAAAGGGAAGGAGGGAGATTTGAAGGCACGCTTCTAGTTAGACGCCTCTTGCATGATTTCAAATGCATTATGGTTCTTATAAGTAAGGGCTAGCTAACTCGACTCGAAAAGTTTAAATTGATAAACAATATTGATTCAATTATAGGGATTTAGCTACAATACAGTAATTGGATAGTTGTTGGGCAGTTATCAAGAATAAATATATTTTTTTTATTAGTTTTTTATTTTTTTTTCTTTTCTTTTTTTAACTTTGTGGACCTTTGAATTAAAATCCAAGGTCTATTATTTACCCAACAACTATACAGTTACGACGATATAATAGCTAACCCCTAATTATAGTATTTAAGAAATAAATCAATGAGATTTAATATGTTAACGTATATAAATAATGTTGGGTTTCTTGTGATAATTTAATATTCTGAAACGAATTAAGCAACCACCTCTTATCCGACCAAATTAATTTAAGAATAATAATAATAATAATATGCGGCTAATCCAATTGAGAGGCTCCCTAATCCACCACAAAAATTAATCTGCCTCTCCAAGTCTCTACGAAGACAAATATATTATTTAACAACTTTGGTTATCTTACCTAACACCAACCTTCTATTTTATTTTATTGTCTTTTTTTTTTCTTCAAAATTGGCTCTTCATATCCCACAGAAGACAAGAGTGAGTGACCTCAACACATATCCAAGTAGCTACTTACACTGTTACACATATATTAATTAATTCATTATGGGATTAACTTATAAACTTAACTCATTAATTGTCTTGTATATTTATTTATGCTCCCAATAATTTTTGTTACAAAATTAATTTGTCGTACAATCCATATGGGGAGAATACTTTACGGTTCATATCAAAGTAGTAAATAACAAAAGGTATTTGTTAAATATTTAAAAACGATTGTTCACGTTAAATGTAGGTATCAAATCACATCTTATTTATTGTTAGCATGTACACTTTTAACACTTTAAGTTTTTATGTTGAACAATTAGTGATATAATAGATCAAAAGTAGTGAAGTTTCGGGTTCAAGACATTATATAGTATAGAAAGATATGTAATGTATGTGTCATTTATCTCTAAATTATAAGTGAGAATAAGCATGCCACCAGGTCGGTTGGGCTTATAAAGGCATGACCCCTTTCACAAAAAATAAATAAAAGTCTCTTGAAAATAAAATTATAAATTTACTCCTAAATTTTATCATTTTTTAAATTTAATTTTAAGCCTTAAATTATTTATTTTAATGTAACGATCCTCTAGACAAAGATTTCTAACTCCACGTCTGCGTATCAAGTGTCAAATCTTTTCTTAAATGTCAAATTGGGTTAAAAAGATAGATTTGGTTACACGTTAGGCAAGATTATCATATAGAAACCCTAACACAATTTAATATTCTTATATTAATAATGCAATGCAAGTTGGATTGCATATTTAGAGTTAACAACACACTTTTCTTTTCTTAGTTTAATAATAAAAGACAAAAGAGACTGCGTGAGTTAATCACTTTTGCTTTTATCCATATCTAATTGGAATATCTATAAGTCTCAAAGTTCTAACATTGGAATCTCTTCTTCTCTTGTGGAATTAATTAGGTTCTGTAGAAGATATCGAAATTGCTTTTCAACTTTTTTTTTTTTTTTTTCTACTTTATAAAAGAAAAATTCCTTTCAACCTTCGATGGCAAGTACTAAGAATCCTATATACAGTTACAAAATGGGTTATGTAACGCTATGTAACTATAATCTTTAAAAATAATAATAATAATAAAAAAAAATAAAAAAATAAAAATTAAGGACCGACATGATCACTACAGAATTATTATTACATACAAACACATTGAGCTGATCAAGTTTGGGATTCTCGCATGTATTTCTATACGTGATCGACTATGTAAAATTACAAAGCTCATTGTCACGCTGTAACGTTACAGAGTGACATATTCACATTTAGTAGGAGTTCAAAAATTAAATGGCACCTTTTTGAGGTGGCTTTTTAAGACTATCACTCTTTTAATAAGTTGAATTTAAATGGCACCTAAAATGAGTTCCTTCCAAAAATACCCCATACAATAACCATCTTCACTATTTTTTTTTTTTTTTTCTTTTCAAAATCCTCTATCAATAGAGGACCTCCATCAATGGAGGTTTTCACCTCCATTGGAGGTCAAAATCAGCCTCCAATGGAGGTCGAACTACCTCCAATGAAAGTTGAACAATGTTCGACCTCCATTGGAGGTTTCAATGACGAAGATGAAAAATATATATATTGGAAAATTTCACTTTTGCCTAGAAAGTCTCGGAAATTACCAAAAATCTCAAATTACCAAAAAGTCTTGAAAATTACCAAAAGTCTCGAAAAACTGATTAATTAATTCTTTATAACGTACTCTATTTTTCTTTAACAAATAAGAAAGTAGCCGTTGGCGTTTTACTAGAACTTTCCGTAAACACCTCTAAGATAAATAGTTTTTTCTATGCAATTCCAAATGGGAAGTAAGGGGTCGTTTGTTTTTTCCACTTAAAACTTAATGGGTCTGAATTGAGTTCATTGAGTTGTTTTGTTTGTTTTCTTAAGTGGTCAAACGACTTAAAAATATCAAAAAACAACTTAAAATAAAAAGTAAAAAATCATGACTTTTAACTTAATTCTAAATCACTAGATTACAATTAAAATATTCACTTCCAATTCTATACTCCCAAAAAATATATATTTCCCAATCTATTCTAATTTGATATGGTGTAGAATTCTTTCTTTTAACATATTTCTTATTTAAATGGGTTTTAGAAAAAATAAATCCCCTAATCACTTCTCATACGGAAATTTTCATGAGATTGAACAATTGAATTTCTTTAACTCCTACCAAATCCTGGTAAGAACTCTGTATTTTTTTTATCTAACTATTCATCTAGTGTTCAATAAATTTGTCTACCGTATTGAATAGATTTTGTGGCTTGAAGATATTATAGAATAATTATATATATATATATATAGAGAGAGAGAGAGAGAGAGAGAGAGAGAGAGAGAGAGAGAGAGAGAGAGAGAGAGAGAGAGATGCATATAATTTAAGAACCTATCTCAAAAACAAAACTGAAGAACGTTTTTTTTATTTGGCTTCTGGTGATTATTGAACTTGAACTTTTTTTTAATAATAAATTAAATTTAAACATTGTTTGCAGAACATATAAAATTATATTCTTTGATAAGATTTCTATTTTGTTAAATTGAACTTTGTTTACTGAAGAACATACAAAATCTTATGAAGAATGATGCATGTTAAATTACTTCTTCTAATTAGTATGTGTATAAATGTAAAATTACTTATTTTTAGATAATTTTATTTTAAAAAAAACAAACATGTTGATGGCATATTCAGATGTGAGAAAGAAAAAAAAAAAAAACGTGTCATTCAGGTTCAAATTTTAGTCCTTATTCAATTTTAAAAAAAATTCAGTACTATTCAGTCTTCAAACAACAAAACAAATGACCCATAAGTCTTTCTATCTTAGTGGTGAAACTTAATAATTGAAATTCAGTAGACCCGCTATTTTTTTATTTTTTTATTTTTTGATTGACAAGTAACTAAGATGAATGAATTTTTTATCATAAAACGAAATCCTCTTTTCCCTTTCTTTTAATATGAAATTTATTGATCAGTATTTTTACCCAGAAAGTTTTGGAATTTACCAAAAGTCTCTGAAATTACCAAAAAATCTCGGAAACTACCTGAAAAGTCTAAAAAATTACTTGAAAAGTGTTAGAAATTACCTGAAAAGTCTCAAAAATAAATGACAAAGTCTCGAAAAAAATATAAAAAATCTTAAAAATTACCTGAAAAGTCTCAAAAATACATGAAAAGTATCGGAAAAAAAATATGAAAAGTCTCGAAAAATACCTAAAAAGACTCGGAAATACATGAAAAGTCTCGGAAAAAATATAAAAAATCTCAAAAATTACCTGAAAATTCTCGAAAAAAATATAAAAAGTCTCAAAAATACATAAAAGTCTCGAAAATTACTTGAAAAGTCTCGAAAATACCTGAAAAGTCTCGAAATTTTTTGAGACTTATTGGATAAAAATAAATTTTTCCAAATTTTTTTTCATCTTCTTCTTCATCGATCTCCAATGGAGGTCGAAATGGAGGTCAATTTCGACCTCCATTAAAGGTCGATTTCGAACTCAGTGGAGGTCGAACGACTTTGACCTCCATTGGAGGTTGATTTCGACCTCCAATGGACGTCTATTCAACCTCCATTCTTTTAACCAGACCTCCAATGGAAGCCGATGAAGAAGTTGAAAAAATAAAATCAAACAATGAAAAACTGAAAGTAAATAAAAATATATATGTAAAGTAAGGATATTTTTGGAAGTTCACATACTTTGGTGTCTTTAAAACATAAGTTATTAACGTGGTGTCACTCGCGCTACACCAAATCAAAAGAGTGTCAAAACCCCCTATTCCTACCATTTAGTAGAGTGTCAGGTCGCTCTATAACATTATAGTCGATCTCGAACGAAAAAAGTATAGAATTCCTGTAACTAATAATAATTATGAGTAATGCTAAGCTTCCCAAAATTTTCCCCAAATTCTTTCCCAAATAATGTTGGCACGAGAGGTGTCAAAATCATATCACTTACCATATAATCTCATGATTTACAAGATGTTGACACCACACGTGCTAACATCATTTGGAAAAAAAAAATTTGGAAGCCTAGCATTACTAATTATAAATATACAGACACACATTAATGATCATAAATCTGAAGAAACTAATGACAACCATGAACTCGTTTAGATTATTAAACTGTACTGTATATTAAATCCATCCATGGCATTATTGTGACACACCAATATTATTAATAGTGGCCGTAATTTTGATAAAAAAAATTTTCAAATAACTAATGATTACAAATACTCAAATGTACTCTAATTAGAGATCTCAAAATTTGTAGAGAACAACTATGTTTCATAAGTTGTAGTACCAACATGCCATGGTGATTACCAATCACAATTCCTTCCTCTTCTTTTGGGTTTTTGGAATCTCAAACCGACAATTGGGATCTCAAATGGAATCTCTTGGCCTACAATTCTTTAGGTCTCATCACACTAATGTTAAATATTCTATTCGGGTCGTGTTGCTATCTATGTCAGAAAATATTACCGTTGGTTAAAATATTCATTAGGTTTCAATCTAATTGTTCTATATATTAAAATAAAAATAAAAATAAAAATAATTCTTTACCAAATGTAATTATACAGATCTCGTATAGTAACGGGATTCCACGTATTCTCCTGAAATAAGTTGTTTAAATTAATGGATTATCTACATGGAAAATGCAATTGAAGAAAAGATAGGATAAGCTTAAAATGATTATAATAATTAGGTGATGGTGGGAATGATGTGTGAAAAGTTTCAATGATATATGGACTGGTGGGGATGGTGGACTGGTGGCCTGGTACTCTGGTAGTGGCTGTTGGTTGTGACTGTGCTTGCCTTTTCAATGTTTGGTTGATTCCATTAGTGATTTTCCTTTTCATATATATATATATATATATATAATTCTGATTCCTCATATTTTTTTTATGTGTGATCTTAAAAAAAAAAAAAAAAAAAAAAAAAAAAACAAACAAATATAATAGAGTCTAGTCTCATATGTAATGGTACAACAAATAAACTTGTGATAGATATAGCTTTATGAATCAAAATGGAACTCGTCACTACTCATTATTTTAAATCTTTGAAATCATTTATAATCGAATCTATACATATTTTCTCTGTGATTTCCCTTTCAATATGCATGATCAAAGAGTTTGTAAGAAAGTTCTATTCTATCTAGCACGAAGCACCAATAATATTGACAATAGAAGTTAACTTAGGTAAGAAAAATGATGAATATGAATAATTTATTTTGATGCTGCAACTAGTGCCAATAATGAATATAATAAGCATACAGACAATCATGTATAATCAAAGCTTGTAGCTCATTCCACTCACTGTTAGGAAAGCTGACATTTTGTATTAGGAATGTTATTATTATTAGAGATTAGTTACCTTTGTATAGAGATTTGTTATTATTGTATTCCTAAATTGTAGAGTCATAGATTTGTTGAGTAAGGAAATCCTTTGTATAAATCTTCTTGTATTGATTCAATAAAATAATTCCATTGGGAAATTAAATTATACATGGTATCAGAGCAAGAACAAGATTCCTAGCTCTTAGTTTTTCTTCTCAAATCACATTTTCCTGTTATTCTTCATCATGGGTGAAAATTTGGATAGAAATAATGTTTCCAATCCTGGCAAAGGATCCCAATCTTTGGGTGGAAATAATGTTTTCAACCTGTTCTTCATTCATCACTCTGGTCATCCAGGGTTGGTACTGGTTACAAAACCCCTTGTTGGGGATAATTATGCAACTTAGAGGAGAGCGATGATGGTCACTTTAAATGTGAAAAATAAGTTGGGTTTCGTTGATGGAACTATTAAACCTCCTTTGTCGAAAACCAACCCTAATGATCATGTAGCATGGTCGTGTTGCAATGATATGGTTCATTCATGGATCGTCAACACTTTGGTCACCGATATCTCTGACAGTATCATCTACTACACTACTGCTCGTGAAATATAGGAGGATCTTCGCGAGCTAGACCTGACACCGGTTCAATTTGAACCGGTGAACAGGAACCGAAAAAACCAGGACCAGAACCGATTTTTTGGGTTTCGATTTAGGAATCGAATTGGAACTAGGATCGGGTAGGATTGGGATCGGGACCAGGACCAAGGCAGTTTCAGTTCCGGTTTCGATTCTGTTTTTTACAGAACAGTCCGGTTCGAATCAAACTGGAACCAACGGTTCCAACATAATTTTTTTATATATAAATCCTAAAACCTAAATTCCTAAATTCCTAAATCCTAATGACCTAATATCCATTCTCTCTTTCTTCGATTGATTCTTTGTCTTCTTCTTCTTCGATCTCTTCTCCTTCTTCTTCTAATCTTCTTCTTTGATTAACGAAAGTTGAATTGGTGGTGGTTTGGGGTTGATTTTAGATTTGTGAGAGAGAAACGAGAATCAAAGATTCACATGAACATGATATCATTGATGACTGATCTAGGTTAGGGGGTTGGATATATCAGAATGTGATTGGGTTTTTTTTTTTTTTTTTATCAAAAAAAATCTGGTTTAAAACCATCAAAACCGTGGAACCAGAACCAGAACCGAAATTGACGGTTTCGAAACTAGAACCGAAACATCCAAAGGTCGATTTCGGTTACGGTTCCCCTAAACACAGAACCAAAACCTTAAGTTTCGAACCGGAACCAGAATCGAAAACGGTGTCAGATCTATCGCGAGCACTTCTCTCAAAACAATGATCCTCATATCTTTCAGATTCAACGAGAGATTACTTATCTCATTTAAGATCAGCTTTCAGTTGCCACCTACTACACCAAATTGAAGAGTTTGTGGGATGAGTTATCCTTATATATTGATGCAATATCCTGTGCATGTGAGGCTCAACAAGATTGCCAATAGTTGATGCAATTTCTCATGGGGCTTAACGAGTCCTATAGCATTGTTCGTGGACAAATTCTCTTGAAGAGCCCATTGCCAACAGTTCATCATGCATACTCTTCAATTTGCCAAAAAGAGAAGCAACGTGCCCTTAGAGCTTCCCAGAGTACACTTAACACCGCAACCATGATACATGCTAGAAGCTTCATGGTTATCAACCAGGCCACTGAAACCATAAGCTAAACCGATCCAAAACTCAAACACACTCACCTACAGCCAACCAAGATAAAGGTCTAAAAGAGAAGAAGATGCAATTAGTTTTACCTGGTCTCTCCGATAATGAAGAACCCACCCCCCCTCCCACCTAAAAAAAAATGCAAATACTACAGCAGTTAAAGGTTTGTCAAATTTACCTTTTCAACGTTGGATTATTGATAGTGGAGCGATGGATCATATCACCTCTTTTTCTAGATCGTTGATTCATAATAATGGTCATAAATCTATACCGCCAGTTCGTTTATTGATCAAACCAAAATTGGTATGATTTTGACCCTCATTTCCTTCTTTTTATGCTTGATTCTCAGGCAATATTCGTGATTTAATGGTATGAATTAAGTGTTTTAAGGTATTTACAAAGTTCAAGAACATTGGAGTAATTTTGGTCATTTAAGGGCAAAAGTGTAATTATTGAAGGAAGATTGAAGTTAGTGTGATTTTACAAGAGCTTAGGGGTATATTCCATAAATGACCACACAAATCAGCTAAGACACGTCACGTCATTAATGTTGTGTGTTTTGATTAAGTAAAGAAATTGGGCAAAAGCCCAATGCATAACAGCCTAGCTTCCTCAAGAGATCAAAACTGTGTGTTTTGATTAAAAGTAGATCAAGATTGGGCTCAGGCCCAAGTCAGCGACCCAACGTGAAGTGCTGACCAAAATGGTGCGTTTAGTTGAAGCTTGCCTCGCTTCGTGCACCCTTGCCCTTTTCTAAATGCACCCTAGTATAGACTAATAAACCCACAACTGCATGCACCCCTGCTCAGTGCCAAATGCACACCATTTGTCTTCAAACTTCATCTTCTTCCTTATGTGCAGACTGCCAATAAAGACCAAACCAAGCTTCTTGCGGTCGTCGAAAATCGAGCTACTATCAGCCGTTTTTAGACTCAAATTAACTGTGAACCCAACGCCAACCTGGTCGTAAACTTTTTGGTCCTCCAATCGGTCGATATCTCTAAGCCTCCATCGCCTCTAGTGTCGCCACTTCACAAACCGTGACAAAACCTCGTAAATCAATGTCGCGGTTTGCATTTTGATGTCGCCATGGCCATAGGGAGTTGTTTTTTGCCCAAATGATGTCGCCCCAACGTCGCCATGAAACGTTCATTGCGACCTCCATTCTGTCAATTGTGATTGGGTGGGAAAATTACAAGAAGGCCCCCTAGAGGGGCCGAAATGGCAATTTGACTAGTCTAGCGGGTGTTTTGGTAATTGACCATTCGTGACCTAATTTGAAAACCCTATAAATACATCACTATTTTCCCCTTTTGAACAACTCTTGACAATCAAGAAACCTCATTTCTCCACCATTCATAATCCCACCATTTCTCCTCTCCAATAAACATCTAGATTACTTCACCTAAATCACTCATCTCTATCCATTTTCTCTACACCTTACCCTTGTCACTTTCCATATGACTTCATTTATCTAGACACCTCCTCAACACCCATTCTTTGCACTAGCCACAACAAGGAAGCTCAAGGAAGGATAAAGCCTACTAGAGAGACCCAAGGGTGATTTCTCTCCATTTTACTTCCTTTCATTGTTTGTGATTATGTGTAATTAAACCCCCTTTCTAGGGGGATGATTTGAGAGACTTTTTGGACAATGAGTATTTATTAAGACTTTGAATATTATGTTGATTCAATTACAATTTTATTCACTTTTTAATTAGATGCACTTATGTGATTGATTGAGTCTTGACACACTTGTTAATTGCAATATGTTGTAGGATTTACTTGCGATAAAATTGATTGAGTTATTGACACACTTGATTGATTATAGCACATAGTGAATAGGATAGGCTTTTGGAGGGTAAGCCTACCATGATTGCCTAGGCCTTTGATCGTCACTAACCGATCCCACCTTGACCCCCTTTCCTTAATCGGTTAGGCATTTTTGTGGGAAGTTGTTTAGGGTTCATAATGACGGTCTAAGCAACACTTTCAAATGAGATCAGTCCTTTATTGTGTGAATAGTACGTTAATGAAGCCATTGATGAATTGCTCAAAGTCCATTAGCTACTCTATCATTTCCCTAGACTTCTAATTAATTATTTAATCATTTTCTTATCTAGGTTGTTGATATTGGATTCTTATCTATTCATAATCTCTTTACATTTTATTGTTTTTATTTTCCATGTATGTTTGACACCATTCAAACTATCATGATTTATTTTATTGCATTTTAGATTTGTTAACTAATTCAACTAATAACTCTAATTCCATGTGGAACGATCCTTAGCTTGCGGCTTTACTAGCTTTCAAAACTTAGAGCACATTGCATATGATTCCTTTATAAACATCTTTTGATAATCCGCAATTTGGTAATGACACAAAAAGCGAGCAATCACTTACCTAATGGAGAGACCACTTTTATTGTTGGCACAAGAACTTTACCCTTGAATTCTACAAATCATTTACGTGATGTGGTTTGTGTGCCGACCTTCAAAGTTGATTTAATGTTCGTAAGTAGATTAACAAGGAGTTTGAATTGTTCAGTGACTTTCTTTCCGTATTGGTGTATTTTGTAGGACCTTGCTACGAACAGAACAATTGGTTTGGGTAAGCAGTGTGGCGGGCTCTATTATTTGGTGGCGTTAGTGACTGAGAAACCCCACAACTCACCACATAAACCTTCTTGCAACCTTACAACCTCCTCCAATAACTGGCACCATCATCTAGGACATGTCTACTTATCTAGATTAGGTTTCATGGCTAAACACATGTTAAATCTATCTCTTACTTGTAATAATGTTTGTCATGTATGTCCATTGGCAAAGTAGAGTCGTCTTCCATTTGGTGTTAGTTTTATTTCTAGTGTTAAACATTTTGATCTTATTCATTGCGACATTTGGGGTCCTTATAAACATCCATTTCTTTCTGGTGCTCACTACTTTCTTACTATTGTGGATGATTATTGTCGTTTCGTCTGGATTTTCTTGATACAACATATACATGAGACCCAACATTTATTAAAACAATTTTCTGCTCTTGTTTCCACTCAATTCAATTTCAAAATAAAAAATATCCATGTTCATACCGGTAGTGAATTTTCCTCTCTTCAAAATTTTTTCATGAACATGGAGTTATTTATCAACATTCTTGTGTCTAAACTCCTTAACAAAATGGGGTTATAGAATACAAACGCTGACACATTCTTGAGATGGAATGAGCTCTAAAATTTCAAGCCAATCTTCCTCTAAAATTTTGGGGAGAGTGTGTCCTTTCCTCCATCCATATCATCAACCATCTTCCCACTTCACTTTTCTTTTTCAAAACACCTTTCGAGGGTCTTTTCTCCAAACGTCCTTTGTTTTCTCATCTTTGGGTTTTTGGTTTCCTAGCTTATGCCACTAATACTCATGTCTGTCATAAATTCACTCCTCGTGCTATCAAAAGTATCTTCATTGATTATCATGTTGGTCAAAAAGCCTATAAGCTATATGATCTCTCAAATCATCGAGTTTTCACTAGTAGGGATGTCATTCTATGAGTCTAGTTTCGCTACTAATCCCATTATAAGCCTTTCATCTAGTACAAACATTGTGATCATATAAAAACCGTGTGTCTAAACAACCTAGAGGGGAGTGAAAAGGTTATTAATCCAATTAGTTACTAATTTTTCAGATTAGTCAATATTACAAAAATTAACCCAAAACAATCAAATACAATCAACGTAATTAAAGTGTGGAAAATAATAAATAACACGTTGATTGATTTACGTGAGAAACCCACAATTGGGAAAAACTCACGAGCTATTTTGCTAGCCACACACGGTCCTCAAATCTACTATATGTAATGATGTTTTCAACCTAGGTTGATATCTAGTCACACCATTCTCAATCACTAACCTACCACTACTACCCGCAGGCTTGTAATAGTGATTCCAGACCAAAATGCTTATCCACTACACATCGGTAGTCACAATACATAACTCTCAATGAGGAGATCAATAACCTATGTGAATATATGATAATATTTGAAATGCAAGTAATGCTAGGCTACACTAAATGCTTATCTAAAGATTAAATGATGGCAATAAAATCAATTCTAGATATCAATATGTCTATATGAATGTTCATAAAGACCTAACTAGATGAAGACATGCAAGTCTAAGACCTAGTCATCAAACAAAGCCAAATTAACACAAGTTGTCATTAAACATGGCAAGGACAATAAATATGCAATTAATGAATGCAATCATTGAGTCCTAATCAACAGTGTCTAAATGCAAAGCATAGAGACTTAGCTAAAGGCCAATATGGTCCTAAATGCTAGCTATCACAATACAAACTCGATCATACAAGGAAACTCATAAAGATATGCAATAAGGAGAGTCCTTGCATTTAATCAACTAATAAATGCAATAAAAACACAATCTTTGAAGGTTTGAAAAAATAACAAAGATAGGGTTTTTGTTCAACTTACCAAGTCAACTCAAGGTGAAGACCCATGCCAAAAGAATGCTTAACGATGCATGGAGATGATGTGATTTGGGTTTGGATGAGCAAAGATGAGTTCTTGGGGGACTCTCTCTTTAGAGGATTCTTTTTCTCTCTTAAAGAAGAAGAGAAGATATATATATATATATATATGAAGCCCTAAGAGAACGACGTCGTTTTGTCAATCAAACTACAAAAACACATCATACTGCCATGCATGCCGCGGTATAAACAAGGTATCCCGACCGCGGTACACACTGCATGGAAGCTTTGGGAAGCTTCACGGTGGGGACCATCATGGAGGCAAGATCACCAACCGTGGTACCCTACGCATGAAACCCATTGGCTTCTACCGCTGTGGGTGCCGCGGTATAGGCAAGTGCATGTGGAGCGACCTGCACCGTGGTAAGAGAGAAAATCTCTTTTCCTAGGTTCTCAAACACACCTAAACTATATGAATTTTGTGCAAGTGTGAAATGAGTAAAAATATGCATAGGAATAGATAAAATCATGAATAATCACCAAGCATGTGACACACACAAAAGTATACAAGATATGAAAATGCAAAAGTGTGATGATAAAACATAAATGTACACAATTAAGAGAAACACAAAAGCAATCATAGAAATGCAATATGAAAGTGTGTGAATGTGCAATTAAATCTCTTCCAGAGGCAAGTCAAGTGATTTACCTTTCGCTCTTGAAGTCATGGAGATACTTGGAAGCTTGTCATCAAGAACCTAAGCTACTCAATACAAACTTATCCCCAAATGTGGTTTGTCACGAAATAAGCTAATTAAAATTGAGGAACTTACACATTCCTACACCTAGTCCTTCCCAAATTGAAACATAAAGCCCGATCATCAATCATCAAACTCATGTTAATCGATTGCACAAAACACCAGCAAAGATAAAAAGCCCAGCGATCGTTCATCCAGTATTTGGTGATTGATCACAAGAAATGTCAGATGTGGTCGAAGGCCAAACTCTTGATCGCCAGGAAACCAATTATCAATCTTTATTATTTGCTCCAATAGAATCTGTCCTACCCGCTCCACCACCTTTACTTCGTAGCTCAGAATGCACTCTTACGCCATCTATTCTACTCCAATATTTTGTCTGCAACCAAGTCATGCTACCTATCTCTGATCAATCATCTTCTTTGTTGTCGGGTTCCATCAAAGGTACACGATATCCTCTCTGTAATTATTTATCATATCATCACTATTCTCCTACACATTTTTCTTTTGTTGCTAAAGCTAGTCAGGTTGTTGAGTCCCAGTCATATGATGAGGTTGCCCATCACCCCAAGTGGCAAGCAGCGACGAAAGCAGGATTACAGGCCCTCCAAGACAATAATACATGGACTTTAACTCCATTACCACTTAGCAAGAAGCCAATTGGTTGTCGTTAGGTTTACAAAATCAAGCATCTTTCTAATGGATCAATTAAATGCAACAAAGCACAGTTAGTGGCCAAGGGTTTCACTCAGATGGAAATGGTTGATTATCACAAGACTTTTTCTCATACTGCTAAATAGTAACTGTTCGCTGCTTGTTGGCTCTTGATGTTGTCTGCAACTGGCCTCTTCATCAACTCAACGCCAACAATGTTTTTCTTCATGGTGATCTCCAAGAAGAAGTCCTTATGTCCCCTCCTCCCGGTCTTCGGTGACAGGGGGAGAATATGGTGTGTCACCTTCATAAATCCTTGTATAGCCTCAAGCAAGCTTCCCATCAGTGGTTTACAAACTTTTCAGATGCTATCCAGGAAGCCAGCTATGTTCAATCTAAATCCGGTTATTCATTATTTACGCGACAACAAGGCAACTCTTTTACCTTACTTTTGATATATGTGGATGACATTCTGATTACTAGTAATGATTCTCAAGCTATTTCGGCACTCAAAACATTTCTTTCACAATCATTTTCATATCAAGGATCTTGGAGACTTGAAATTTTTTCTTGGTATTGAGGTTTCACGTTCACAAAAGGGCATATACATTTCTCAACGTAAATATGCATTGGAGATTATTAAAGATCTAGGCTTATTAGGAGTAGCACCTGTGGAATTCCCTATGGAGAAGGGTCTCAAACTTTCTAACAAGGGAGAATTGCTTAAAGATCCTTCTCGTTATAGGAGACTCATTGGGCGATTGATTTATCTTACAATTACTAGGCCAGATATAGCCTGTTCAGTACACATTCTTAGTAGGTTCATACATTAACCATGAAAGCCTCACATGGAAGTTGCTATTCAAATTCTTTATTATCTTAAGAGCACTCCAGGTCAAGGTATTTTATTTTCTTCACATGGTGATCTAACCTTGTGTGCATATTGTGATTTAGATTGGGCGGGTTGTCCAATCACTCGAAGATCTACTATAGGCTATTGTATTTTTCTTGGATCTTTGTTGATATCTTGGAAGTCAAAAAGACATAAAACTATAGCACTTTCGTCGGTAGAAGTTGAATATAGAGCCAAGGTGTTTACATGTTGTGAACTGTCATGGATTTGATATCTTCTTACAGACTTGCACATACTTCACCCAAAACCTACATTGTTATTTTGTGATAATAAAGTAGCGTTACATATTGCAGCTAACCCTGTTTTTCATGAAAGAACCGACACATAGAAATAGACTTTCACTTTATCAGAGATAAACTTCAACATGGATGGGTAGTTACAAGACACATTGGTTCTCCACACCAATTGACGAATGTTTCATGGAAGCTTTGGGAAAAGAAAATTCCATTCTCATAGTTTGCAAGTTGGGAGTTCTTGACATTCACTCTCCAACTTGAAGGGGAGTGTTAGGAAAGTTGATCTTTTGTATTAGGAATGTTATTATTATTAGAGATTAGTTACCTTTGTATAGAAGATTTGTTATTATTGTATTCCTAAATTGTAGATTCATAGACTTGTAGAGTAAGGAAACCACTTGTATAAATCTTCTTGTATTGATTCAATAAAATAATTCCATTGGAAAATTAAATTCTACACTCACCATGCATATTATTTGCACCATCGTAGCATTGCCCTCGAACTAATAATTTCAATCTAATTTAAATAAATAAACGTTTAAATTACAAATTATTATAATAAATGTAGCAAAATCATATTAATAACCTAAGAAAATAACAAATATAAAGAAAATAAATATAAAATATTTATTAATTTGTAATCTCTACTTGAAATTATTCAGATAGATGACTTGAAAAATAAGAAGTGTTTATTTATAGAAGTAGGAATAAAATTGTTTAAGTGGAAAACAAAAAATAATAAATATATATATAGTAACTTTTTAATGCGGGATCCCGAACAAATTTTTCATGCGGGATCACTAATTCCTACCAGTGGGATTCGGTGATCCCACACAAAAAATTTGTGCGAAATCCTATACTTGATAATTTTTTTTTTAATATATATATATACAGATTTTCTATTACTAGTTTGAAATGACAATAAATATATCAGGACGAAGAATGTGGACCACTAGATTTACATACTTTGACTTAAAGTGTATGCATTTGTCAAAACTTCTCCATAATCTGTGGTCCACATTCTTCGTTCTGATATATTTATTATCAGTTCGAACTGATAATAGAAATACTGTATATATATATAGTCTTTCTATTGTTAGTTCGTTCTGACATAAAATATATTAGGACGAAGAATGTGGACCATAAGTTTTGACAAGTGCATACACTTTGGATCAAAGTATGTAAATCTAATGGTCCATATTCTTCGTCCTGATATATTTTATATCATAACGAACTGACAATAGAAAAATTGTATATATATATATATTGGACTAATTCATGATGTATAGGAAACCAAATCCTAAAAGGAATATATTTTTTCTTTTATATAAAACAGGAATACATACAATTAGATATAGTTGACTTTATAATTTATAACAATAATATTTTTTAATTAAAATGGTAATAGACTAACAGAGTAATAGTCAAAAAAACAAAACAGGAGTAACGTGCTGTAAAAATCCAAGACTAATTAGAGGGGCCATATACCTTATTAACAAATAAATGTTCATTAAACATTTGTGAATCATTTTTTGGCAGGGGGTTGAGGGGCCATGGCCCTTATCAGCCCCACGTTCCTCTGTCCCCTTATGTAAGATAGACAATGGGATAGAAAAAATATTTTCAATGTAATTATCTAACTTCATTATGGATTTGATGAGGCAAAAAATATTATTTTAGAGAATATGTAGATAGGTTTCTTACTTTAGAAACACTCATACAAAACTATTTATCTCATCTGATAAATTAAGAGCATCTCCGATACTATTATGCATTTGAAGAAAATTTATTATCACATAGGATAGATAGATAATGAGATAGAAAAAAAAATCTCCAATGCAATTATCTAACTTCATTATGGACTTGATGTGACAATTTTTTTTTTAGAGATTATGGAGATAGGTTTCTAACTTTTGAAATTCTCATGGAAACCCTAGTTAGCATTTCTAACTAATTCCACCAATAATTATCGTCAATTTATTTATAAAATAAAAGAGGGTAGAGAATGAGACAAATGTTTTATGTTAATTGGTTATAAAATGGATGCATGTTTAATTTTAGATAATTGCTTCTTCTTCTTTTTTTCAAAGTGGATTCAACTTTAAGAGAAATTTTGAGGTGTCACTACTTAGAAACACATAAAATGTATATTAGCATGGAGATGCTTTGATCAAGCCAAAATAAACATGATTTTGGCCCCCATTTCCTTCTCTCTTCGCTTGATTCTCGGGCATTTTTCCGTGTTTTAACAATGTTAATCAAATGTTTCAGGATTATTAGGGCCATAATGGCATTTATGAAGATAGAGAAGAAATGGATAAAAAAAAGATACAAAAAGGTGAAAAATAGGGCATCGTCGCGGTTATGTCGCTTTCAAGCCAACAGCGACTCAACTTAGAAGATGATGAGTTGCTTTTTGTGTCGTTACCAAATTGCGAATTACCAAAAGAATGTTTATAAAATGAATCTTTACGCAATATATTTTAAGTTTTGCAAATAAGTATTGTGGTAAGCTTAGAATTCGTTCCACATGGAATTAGAGAAATATGTTGATTTAATTAGCTAATCTATAAACAATAAAATAAATCATAAATGATGAATGAGTGTATGGTTTGTCAAACCATTAGACATACATACAAAATTAACCTAACTAAAAATATGGTGATATGAAAAATAGAAGACTCACAATCTTGATAAGAAAAATGGATATAAACAATTAATGTTAATGCTAGGGAATTGATTGATTAGCAAGTAGGTATGAGTATTGCTTTTTAAGCCACTTTAAGGACCAATCTCCACATGTTAACCAATTTAGGTTTAGATTAATGTGGTTGATATACCCTCCACTAATCTATCCTATTTATTGGGTTCTTAATCACTCAAGTGTGTCAATCCAAGAGTGATTATATAACATGTTATTCTAAACAAGATTGTAATTAACAAGTGGGTATACAAGTCAATCACATAATGAATAGAATCTAATGAATTAATAAATAGAAAACATATAGAGATTCATTACAAAGCTTAAGCAAAAACCCACAACCAAATGTTTATCAAATCAATCCCCTAGATTAGGGATTTAATTACACATAGTAGCAATCAAATAGAAACAAGTAAATGGTAAGGAAATCACCCTTGGGTCACCTTCTTTAGTGCTTGATCCTTGTTCTCCTTTGATGCTCCTAGATGTAAAGAATGGAAGAGGAGGATGTGTCTAGATAGGTGGATGGCTTATGGTGAGTGACAAAGGATTTGTGATGGAGAAAATGGTAGGGAAGGAATGGTCTAGGGAAGTAATCAAGATTTGGTGTGAGGTTTTGGATGGAAAAGATAAGTCCAAGTATAGAAATGGAGGAGTTTGGGAGATGATTAATGGAGGAAAGGGAGATTGGTAGGAGAGAATAGGCTTGGTAAGGCTTGGTAAGTCTTGGTTTTCAAATTGAAAAGAGGGATGAATTTATAGTATTTTTGAATTAGGTCATGGATGGTAAAATTACCAAAACACCCCTGTACTTGTCAAATTACCATTTTGGCCCCTCTAGGGAGCCTTTCTGTAATTTTCCAGTCAATTTCAGCCAATCAGCTCCAAACACAGGGGAGGTCGCGGTTTTGGTACAAATGGCGACCTTGGGGATGTAAATGGCGACCTCATCAGGTGTGGGAATCAACTCCCTGTCGCCATGGCGACCTAGGGGCAAAATGGGGAGAAATGGGAGAGAATTGGAGTGGCCGGATTCCGGCCAGTTGAGGGGCCGAAGTTGGACAGACCGGCCAGCCGGTCGGTTAGCCATAATTTTGGGCCCAAAACCGACCGGAGATAGGTTCGGGAAGAGTGGTTTCCGGCCGGCGGTGCAAGGGTTTATGGAGGGGGGTTGTGTGGCTGCTGCACGTTGAGAAATGGAGGAGATGATGAATAGTGTATGGTGTAAACAGCAAGGGGATGGGGTGCAATTGGGCTGTTGTTACTTTGACTTAAATGGGGTGAATTTAGAACAAGGCTGGGGTGCGTTTAAGGGCCCATCCCCTTAAACGCACTGTTTCATTTAACGGTGAAATGGGCTGTCTCATATGGGCTTCAATTTGGGCCACGCGTGTTGGGCTTCTCTTTGCAAAACGCACCGTTTTGGATTGCTTGTGGGTCTGCATGGGGCGCGCACAGAATTGGGCCGGGGTGCAGTTAAGCTGACCCAATCTGATATGGGTGCACGTTGGACAGCCTGCGCTGGGATGCACCTGATCGCCTCTCACTTAAGCCAAACGCACCATTTCGTGATGCTGACGTGGCACCTGCTGACTGGTTTGTGTGGCGAATTGCAGATAGGTCCCCTAATCTCTTCCAATATCACAATAAATTCAATTCTTCCTCCAATAATTACTCTTTTACCCCTATTTCACCAAAATTACTCCAATGCCCCTGAATTCTATAATTCCTGAAAACACTTAATTTACACCATTAAATCACAGAATAATGCCCAAGAATCAAACAAAAGGAGAAGGAAATAGGGGTGAAAATAAATACTTGCGTGTGTCTAAACAACCTAGAGGGGGGGGGGGGGGGGGGGGGGGGGGGGGGGTGAATGGGTTGTTAATCCGTTATTACCAAATTTTCGGATTAGTCAATATTACAAATAAAACCCCAATCACACAAACAATAAAATCAAGTATAAAATGCGGAAATTAAAGAACACTTGATTTTTACGTGGAAACCCACACGGGGAAAAAAACCACGGGCTGTTATGTGCGCCACACATGGTCAACGAAATCCACTATATGAAAAGGAATTTACACCCTCAAGTGATTCTCGGACTCTCACCCTAGATAACCTCAGGCTATGGACACTACCACTCGCCACTCTTGGTTCAATCCCTAGTGATATCCCCTGATACACTACTCTTGGCGTGAGCAACTCCTAATCTACCCAGCAGGCCTTTTACAGTGGCACTCGACCAATTGCTTGAGCACTACACACCGGTAGCCACAAGACTTTCCTTGCTTGTGCAACTTCACCTAGAAGCCACAAGACTTTGACTCATGAAGAGAATCAACAACCTATGTGAATATGTGATGATATTCAAGATGCAAATAATGCTAGGCTACACTAAATGCTTAACTAGATGTTATAATGCAAATCAACATCCTAGTTATCAACAAAGCCTACATGCACATACATGAGGTCTCAATTAGTTGTAGAGATTTCTAACAACCTAATTGTCAACAAACAAAGCCAATTCAACACATGTTGTCAATAATCATGGCAATGACAATAAATGCAATTAACAAGTGCAATCAAGGAATTGTCAATCAAAATGCCAATCAACCCATGTTGTCAATGAACATGGCTAGGACTATAAATGCAATAAACAAATGCAATCAATGAGTCCTAATCAAGAATGCCTAAATGTAAAGCATACATACTTAGCTAGATGTTATCAATCACAAAACAATCCTAGCTATCACAAACAACTCATCTCAACCAACAATTAAAGTCTCAATCATGCTAGAAATAACAATAAGCAAATGAGACATGCATTTAATTAACAAATAAATGCTAAACCTAGGCAAACATGTCATAAGAATGAAATACGAAGTTCTAGGACATGTAGAAGTTACCTAGTCAAAGAAAACAAGAAATCCCATGCTTGAATGATGTTAGGAAGAAGCTAGATGCACATGGGAAGTGGTTTGGTTGAGTAAAGGTGAGTTCTTGGGAGCTTCTCTCTCTAGGGTTTGAGTTTCTCACTCTAAGTTCTGATTTTGAGCTCACAAAAACGAGCTAGGAAGAAGATGATACTTATATAGGACCCCTAGAAGAAATGACGTCGTTTTGGCCTTTGGAAAACAAAAAGACATGCACGACCGCTGCCAAAGCCGCAGCTGTCCGGCAGCGGTCCGGCAGCTGTCCGGCAGCTGTTTTCCCTGTCAAGCCAAAACGCTGCGGAAAAATGGCAGCGGTCCGGAAGCGGTTCGGGAGCGGTTTTCTCTGTCCGAAAAACGCTTTCCTAGCGCTGGGAAGAAAATCACAGCGGTCCAGGAGCGGTTTGAGGTAAAAATTTACCTCTAGAAAAACCTTCAAGCAACTCTCAAGGCCAAAAAACATGCCAAAGAATAAATGCACAATGATAGAGTGATCATGCATGAAAACTAATATGCAACAACACAAATCACACAACAAACAATATAGAACATAAGATCATAAAAATGTGTGTGTGTGTGCAACTAAATCTCTTCAAAAAAGGGTTAAGCACATAACTAAATAAAAACACAAATACAATCATATAAATGCAATGAAAGGTGTGTATGTGTGCTAAATGACATAGATGCACAAAATCAATGAAACACACATGCAAGGTAATAAATGCAAGATAGGTAAAGATGCATGCAAGTGTGTGTGTGCTCCTAATCTCTTCAAGAATCAAGGTCAAGTGATATACCTTTTGAAGCTCTTGATCTTGAAGTCACCGGGATGCTTGGAAGCTTGCCTTGATAATCATCAAGATGACTTAAGCTACCCATTACACAATCATCCCCAATGTGGTATGTCATGAAATAAGCCAATCACAAAATAGAGGTCCTTACAATGGGCCAAAATCATACCAATTTTGGTTCGATCATAAGAGTGTCGATGTCTAAGTGTCGTCTTATAGACACTACAACAGAGAACTTGAAGATATGAAAGGAAGGCCAAGGAAATGTCATTGTTGAAGTGTCGCTATTAAGGATACTGCGATAGAGAGTTGTGAAACCTAATAAATCAAGCAGCTCTTCTGTCGTGGTTGTGTTGTCGCTATGAAGACGACAGCGACAAAGAAGAGGAAAATCAAAAACCAATCAGGTCTAGTGTCATTGCCTAGTGTCGTTGTGCTGTCAAACAACGACAACTCATATAGATCTCACATTCGAATATGTCGCTGTGTAGATGTCTCTGTCTCCAAGACTGTGAAAAAGATATAAAAAAAATGACTGTAACAACTAGATCGAAGACCGTATAACCGTCTATTACGGCCATTGTCATTGTCTCCAAAACTGCGAAACCATGACTGTGATACATGACACCTCAACATTTCTAGCAGTTACAAGACAGAATCTTGAGCCATATAAATAGTTGTCTTCTTCATTTGTGAAGGAAAGCTGAAACCAGATACGAAATTCTAAGATTGAATAGCATTCTCTTCTCCATTTTTCCCTAACTCAACTTCATCCATCTCTAATCTTGAACTACCTATTCCATCCCAAAACTCAACACCAAATCTAGATTACTTTCACCCAATCATTCCTCTCTTTCCATTCTCTACATCCCTTACATTTGTCACTACCCATTAGACATCCATCAATCTAGACACCTCCTCATCTACCACTCTTTGCACAAGGAGCAACAAGACAAGGAAGGATTAAGCACTAAAGAAGGCAGCCCAAGGGTGATTTCCTATTCTTTTACTTTTTTTTTTTCGTTTGTTGTAACTATGTGTAACTAAACCCCAATCTAGGGGATTGATGTGAGGAACATTTAGATGTGGGTATTTGTTTAAGCTATATTATATTTGAATCTCTTTTTATGTTCTATTCACTTGTTAATTAGATCCTATTCATTATGTGATTGACTTTGTATGCCACTAGTTGATTACAATCTTGTTAGGATAATTAGTGATACAATTGATCTTGGATTGACACACTTGATTGATTAGTCCACATAGTGAATATGATAGATTATTGGAGGGTATATTAACCCCAATTATCTAAGCCTTGGTTTGTAATAAACCGATCCCAACTATATCCCCTCTATTTAATCGGTTAGGCATTTTGGTGGGAAGTGTCTTGGTTTTGTTTCGACGACCATTTCACACTTAAGACTACAAATGGTTCATAATTGTGAGATTGGTTCATTAAAGTAGCTAGAGAAGCATTGCCCAACTCCATTTGCAACTCCATCAACTCCTTAGTTTCCACTTAATTGATTAAATTCCATTATCTTACTTAGGTTGTTGAGCATTCTATTTTTCCTATCATTTTTGTTACATTTTAGTTTACATGTCATGTTTGATGGTTTCTCAAACCATACACTATCCAAACAACTATGATTTACTTTATTGCAATATAGATTAGTTAATTAATCCAAGTATTATCTCTATTTCCATGTGGAATGAATCTCTTGCTTACCGTTTTACTAGTTTTTACACCCTAAGTAGATTTACAAGTGGTGAAACTTGGTTTTCAAAGTGAACTATAAATGTAACTATAAATGTACATTTTTGTTGAGTACAAACGGCCTCTTCATGCTCTAAGATCTTGCACAAAGATACATACAGAATATCCAACATGATAATTCTCTAGTGCGGACATTCTAGACAAATTTCAAACATATGTTGTAAAACAAAATGTTTGTTTTTGTAATGTTGCGAAACTAAGGGCCTGTCTTGCAATTGTTTTTCAGCCTGTTTTCCTTTTTGTGTTCCACAATAGATTTTGAATTTGCGTTCGTTAACTGTTTTACATTTTTTTTTCAAGAAACAAAAACAAAATGAAAAATAAAACCAATGTTAAAAGTGAAAATTTTGAAAAACAACAAATACCTGGTTTTTTTTTTTTTGAGTGGTGCTATTGACACACCCCTACTGATCTATTTTTGCTCCACTTTTTAAATTATTTAGTATTTTTTTCCTTTATCAAAATTACTAAAAGAGACATACAATTTAAGGAAAAAAAAAATTCTATAAAGTAAATCTAATAAAACCCCACATTCCTTAAAAAAAAAAAAATACGTTCTTTACTTATTTTAATCCTTTTCATGATTATTTTTTTTCATAACTCTTAAACCCTAAAAATACTTGTACCAGATCTTATTTAAACAATAAATCAAACACTTGGGGTGTATTAGACAAATGAGATATTAATTATTATTTAATCTCATTACTCTTTTAAAATCTGAAAGTGAAATGATGATAACCAAAACAAATGCTTGCTCGTTGCTTATTTTTTTGTTTTGTTTGTGGGTTGTTTTGTGTTTATCTCTCTATGTGTTTTGTCTTGGGTTGCTCTATTTTTTGCTCTTTTCTTGGGGCAATTTGCTTGTTATTTGTCCTGTGACTTCATGGCATTTTCTATAAAGCTTGATATTAAAAAAAAAGAACACTAAAAAAGAAATAGGAAGAAAAAAAATCGTTCATGGGAGGTGAGAGAAAGACGAGACTAGAGATAAAGAGATCTGATATTGATAAAGATATTAGAAATGAAGTTTATTAAATTTGAAAAATAAGTAAAAGGGTAGTTTTGGAAATGAATAAAATAAATTAATAAAAACATTTAACTTTATTTAATTAAATCAAAATTTAAACAAGTGGGACGTAAATAGATCTGTAGGGGGCATGCCAATAGAACAACTTTTTTTTGTTTTTGTTTTTGTTTTTCACTTTATTTTTTTTATAAAATAAAAAACTCAAAATTTTTTTACTTTCTTTCTTCTTCTTCCACGATTTCGACATCATTCTTCTTCTTCGATCTGCTCCTTTATAGCCCTTCTTCTTCTTCAATCTGCTCCTCCATAGCTGATCTTCTTCTTCATCTTATCCTTCTTATCATGAGACTCCAATGAAAGAATAGATCTTCTTCTTCTCTTCTCATCCAATGCCGATTGAATTCAAGAACAAAAACAAAACCATTCATAATTTTTTCCACAAAGTTGAGATTTTTAGGTTTTGATGTTGTGAGTTTTAATCTGAAATTTTGAATTGGGTTTTGGATTATAGAAAATAATTGAAGTTCTTGGATTTGTTTGGTTGAAGATTGGGGTTTGGTTGGAATTACAATACTCACATTCTCTGCATCTGGGGAACCATCGATTTCCAAGATCAGATTCTGAAGACTCTCATCCTTCAATACATCATGAATTTCACTAGAAGAAGTGGCAAGAGAAAGAATATGAAAAATATACATCTTGTGTAATACCCATGATGGCCTCAAGATTCAGTTTTAGAGATCATGTCCCTGACTAGTATCAAAACCATACCTATAGACTCTAACTACACTTTCTGTAGCACCTCACTTGGTTCATTGGTAGCTAAAGACTTAGAAAATAGTGAGATTGAAGTTCTGAAAATAGTTGAGATTTGTTTGGTTGTAGATTGGGGTTTCGGAAAATAATTTACTCTATTTTTTTTTTTTCAATTGAAAGACTTTAATTTTTTTAAGTAAAAAATTAATATTTATTTGTCAATTATAAGATTTTTGATAAATTATTGACTCACTTTTTATTCAAATTAAAAAAAAAATTATAGGAAAATTATGATTTTTTATATTTTTCAGTAAACCTACTAGACGCATTTTTTCCGTTATCATTTTTAGAATCCAACTTTTATCAAATATTACCAGACGCATTTTCAGATTTTGAAACTGCAACCAAAAACACTGCTTTCATTTTCATTTTTCATTTCGAAAAACAGTTAACGAAAAATGCTTACAGGACACAGGACAGTCCCTAAAACTCCAAAAGTCATGAATTTTATTTCAAGACGTCCGCACCAAGAAGCACTCCCTCCTCTATGTATTTGGCTGTTCGGACAATTTTTATTTTTATTTTGAAAAAAAGGGACAAATAGAAAAGAAAGAAAATATCATCCAGACACTTGATTTTGCATTTTTGCTTGCCCTGTTTGTGGTGTTATTCTACAAGTGCAATTTAAAGTGGATTGCCACTAAGAATGGCTATTGTTGTCGTCACAATCTTTTGATCTTTCAAGTTTCAACCCGGTCATCATCATTTTTCAGATTCTCTCTTTGCTTCCATTTTGATGATTCAAATTCATTTTTTCAAGTAAATTTTATTGATCTCTCATGAAACATATATAATAACTCAATTATAAGTCCCCCTACTCAAACAATTTTCGAAAACTACTTCTTTTGAAATTTCTACAATTTGTTCGAAAAGGAAGTAAATATATCAATACTTTTACCAAAACATATTTGATATTTTCCATATTTTTTGGAGTCCATTTTTGCTCACCCCCTTCAAGGGGGTAAGCCAGGGGCGGCTCAAGTGTATCCGGGGCCTTAGGCAAAATTATAAAATGAGGCCTTGGATGTGTATGTCAAAATATATTAAATATACAATAAAAACAGTTTATTTAAAATTAATTTTTTTTGAGTTTTATTGTATCCGGATTCTTATTTTCTATTGGATATGTCTTATGTCTATTATCTAATAAAAGATTATCAATTATAAACGCTTAAAAAAGTAAATAATTAAAATACAGGTGAAAAATAAATAATAAAAAAAAGACAAAAAAAAATTAAAGTAACTGAGTTTAGAATAATAAAACTTGGAAAGCTAGAATATTGACAGAAAGAAGATATAGTAAGAGAATTTGATTGAAGCAGGTTTGATTTCAATTTGCAGACTGCAATAGAAGGATTTGATTGAATATAGAATATATAAAACAATAGATTTTATTAACAATTTATAATTAAAAAAATTAACCGTTGAAACTTGAAAGAAAAAAAATTACATTAATGAGTATTTAAGTCCACTTAAATAGGAATCTTTTACTTGAAAATAAGAATAAACAGAAATTCAAAAGTAAAAAAGAGATATTTTTTGAATAATAAATAGAAAGAAAAATATTGAATGTTAATTGTTAAGATATATATACATATTTTTTGATAATGAAAATATGGGGCCTTGATTCTAGGTGGGGCCTTAGGCAACTACCTTAGTTGCCTATAGCTTCAGCCGCCCCTATAGCTTCCTCCCCAATACATGACATGTGTCCAAGGAGGGGGTATTTTTATCTAAACAAATGATAGTTTTTGGACAAAAATATCTTTCCTTGACACATGTCAAGTGTTGGGGAGGGGGGTAATACTCACCTCCCTTCAAAGAGGGTGAGCAAAAGTAATCTCTATTTTTTGGGCATCAATATAAAAACTATTCTTGAATATCGACGATATTTTGAAGAATTTTTTTTATATTTCCGATAATTCCACCTGAATTTCTAAAAAATTTAGACTCCTTGTAATTACCGAAACTGATATTAAATTTTTTGAATTTTACAGTAAAACTATTCATAAAGTAATTAAAAAGCTCCATTCCAGTCGAGGTCATTGATGATAAACAACATTAGTTAAATTTTAATGATGATCCTGAAATCATTTTTTTTTTTCAACCATGAAAATTAAACTCTATCTTTAGTAAGATCGAAACAAATTTGAAATTATATAATGCAAATATTACATTTTAAATAAAAAAACTTATATATTAATTAAATGTCTAACTATAAAAATTGGGTATAGAAGCTTCAAGCTTTTCCCATATATACTTAACCGAGAAACTTATACTATTCTTTAATCGTAAGTAAAATACAAAATTGATACATACAATATGGAGATAGATGTAATAAACAAGTCACGTCTCATGACTATTATAACTATTCAATTATATTTATTTTTTTGGCTATTTATTTATTTATTTTGAAGTATTTTTCTATTATATAAATTTGAGGTTTTTTTAAGGAATGACTTGAATCTGTAATCTCGTGGTGTAGATGTGAAGAGTTTTACCACCAAATCAACTGTTGACGGTGAATTTTGGATTGCCACGCTCAACAATTATATCTTAATTAAAACAAATAAAAAGAGAAATAAATCAATGCATGCAAAATGAGTTTTACGTGGAAAAACCTTTGAATGGGAAAAAACCACGGCGCCCTTGAGGCAAAAGAATAACACTATTGATTATTGTAGTTTTACACATTGGGATCCCTCATACAATTGCCTTTTTCTCTCTTATCTCAAACCCCCTTTCCATGGGATATACGATCCTATTTATACTATGTTAGCTAGGTTTCCCTTGCTTATGCCGTGTTAATAGGGGAGTTCCTATTTTGATTTGTACGAGGAATCTGGTGTTGTAGATGATCTTAGGGTTTGTTTCCTGTTCGGACTCCTCTGTCAAAAATAGTTTGTGTCTTATCTTCGTGCCTTGTATCTGGTCTAATCCTTGCTGTAGAAGGTATACTGAAATAAGGTTGCTTCTTGATGGCGTAAATCTGGATGATCAATTTAAGTTGGCGAACACAATTTTTATATCCTTGGTCGGCCTACTTCGACGAGCATGTTTCTAATTTAGATTGATTCTAAATGAGGTGGCCAGTTGGCACGCTTTTCAGCTAATATTTCCCTTCGTTGACTGGTCAAAGGGTGACGTGGTTATACATTGATCCGCCTTTTCTGTACATTCTGCTGACGTGTCCCTTGGCCGAATATATACATACAAAAATACCCCTATAAATACTTCGAGCCGATCAAAATAGGTTGGGCCCCCTGACTTCTTTGATTCTGCGAGCAGTATTTATACTTTTACTTGTGCCTTTTGGTTTCTTTCCTTTTTCCTTTTCTTTATTATTTTATTTTTCAGATGCATGCCAATTTCAATGTTTGAAGCTTCCACGACAAGCCTTTCATTTTCAGCCACAAGATTTCAAACGTTTGGTTTTTGACGTGATGTGGTGAAATGACGGCGTGCCTATTGAGTGTCCCTGTGACGCCACGTGTCTGTTTCCTGGTGGATGTTTTCCGTCACTGCCTGTTCATAGACAGTTCACTTTATCAGCACTGTTTGTACTTATTATTTTTCTTGAATTTTGAATTTCCCCTTTATAAGAATGGGACTGTTACACTGCCCACCACTTCCCTCTATTTCGCTTCGTTTCTTCTTCTCTTTTTGTAGAAAAACTTCTCTAAGATCCTTTGAGCTTCCGATTCCGTGTCAAGTTCTTGACGATTCTTCTTGTTCCTACGTCACGGTCTCCTGGGTTATTCCAAGTTCTTGTTTCTCTGCATATTGGGGTCTTCTCGTTCGCTTTAAAGTGCGATTTTGCTGCAACCCCCTATTGAGAACATTTTCGGTGAGTTTTTATGGATCCTTCTTGACACTCTTTTCTTTTTAACCAAATAATGCAAGCTCTTGAGCTTGGCAACAAAGAGGTTGCAGATAAAATTGAGTCGTATTTGCGTAATTTTGACCCAAATTCCCCTGTTCCAATTTCTCTCTATATTCCCACTGCTTTTGAGGCTAGTGCACCTGATTTTGCTTTCTCTTTGTCTGTTAATAGCGATTCTTTAGACATGTCACAGACTCTAAGAACCAGTGGTAGCAAGCAGCGGGGTCCTAGAGTCCTTGTTAGGCGCTCAGATGGTGATTGATTCGGACGTTGAGGATCATCAACGTGACAGTTTACGTTTCTCTTTCGACCGCCCGAGCACTTTCGATACTGAGGTAAGTGTGGTCAGCGATCGAGAACTCCGAAGGTACAGAAAGAGGTACGATATTCCTGATTCTGTTCTTTTTATACCTTCGAGGGAGCGGGCCGCGTGGAACCCACTGAGCAATGCCGTTGCAATTTATAGATCGATGTTAGGCTGTGGGGTTACTCTTCCCTTTCAGCCGTTCATAGCTAGGTTTTTGGCCAATGCAAAGCTTGCTCCTGCTCAGCTCGTGCTGAACAGCTACAGGATCTTAATGTGCTTGTGCTTGATGTGGAAGACGATGGGTCGTAGGTTGCCGACCCCTCGCGAGATCTGTTATTTTTACGTTTTGAGGTAGTCAGGCCATAGTGGCATTTATTACCTTCAATCTACTGCCGTGGAGAATTGGATCCCTGAAGGCTTGACTAATCCCGGTCAAGTAGAGATTTCCAGTGATGAGAAGAAGAAAGGTTTTATCTGGGGGTTCCCTACCTCGAACAAGAGATGGAAGAACAGCTGGTTCTTCGTTAGCAGCGAATGGGGAAGGAATACATCTGTGGATACTCACCATAATCTTCTGGCGAGGAAAGTTCCAAGACACTTTACGTCTCCTGATTCTTGGTCGAAGACCCTTCCTATTTTGTCTAATAATGAGATAAAAAATATGGCGGATGATGCTGTTATCGAGTTGGCCAAGAGAGGTCAAGAGTATCTTCTTGATGAAGATAAGATGATTGCTTGCCACATCTTTCCGTGTTTGTCCGCTAGGCGACGCCGCTGTAAGTTTTCCTTATGATCCCTTCCTTTCAAACTTTCTATTGACCTGTGTTTAGTAACACTTTGTTTTGTTTCATAGTCAGTGACTTTGACGTTGTTTGCAAAGAGCAGGCCCGTGCAGTAAAGAATTCTAAAGCTGCTAGTCAAAGGCATGCTGCAGGTTTATCTAAAGATGGAGTTGCACCACCAGATGGTGATGACTCTCAGGATAGCGAGGAGGGAGGTGATGTTCCCACTCTTATCGTGGAAATCATTCAGCCTCGTGGGAATGATGTTATTAACCGCCAAAATTGGCAGAGGACCAAAGAAGAATATTCCACCTTGATACAAGGAGAACATGGGAATCCAGATACCATCTGGCTACCCCAAGAAGGGAGGGATAAAAGCTCCAAGGAAAGACTTGATTCTGACGATAAAAGCTCCTACGAGATTGTCTCCTTATAGGAAGAAAGTCCTGTAATTGCCAAACCCTAGATTGAAATTGTAGGAGTGCATGGCAAGCAACGGGACCTATATATAAGACATCATACTCACCAAAGAGGGATCTGAAAATCACCTCCCTAAACCCTACATTCAATTCTACTTATCAACATGTACGAGTTCGCCACCACCATCTCCATAGCCTACTAAAGCTCCACACTCCACCTTAACCTAGAAAAATAGAACTCTTGTACTCATGATATAAAGTGACAATTAATAAAAATCCTATTTGTTTACCATATTTTTCACATTCAAACCACACTTGTTTTGTCAGGAACATTGTTGGTATCGAACTACGTGATACCCCTCCGGTTGGGATCTATCATGATCTTGGTCCCTTAAAGTTGTTATTTGGAGATTCATCCCAGTGAAGATTTTCCGGTAACACTTTTGGCGTCGTCTGTGGGGAGTTTATTTTCCCAACCAATCTCAAAACAGCCTAGTTCTACCCAGAAATCTTCAGAATGAGACTTCAATCCTCCCAGGGCCATCTCGATCCATCAGGACCCCAGTCCTTCGCTTCCACCGAGTGAGCCCAAAGGCAGGGTAAAGGCATTAGGAATGAGAATCCGACACCAGTGCCTCCTCCAGCTGCTGGTCCTTTGCCTCAGGATCTCGCCAGGCAAGAAATCAATCGGGATGTCCTAGAACAATAAGCCGCATCATAGGTGGAAGCCATCCAGCTCGGAATGATGGCCCAGGGAATCCTTTTTGAAGTAGCCGGGATCCCAGGAAATATTGGCCCGAGTACTCGGGTACTAGTGTTTGACCGACTAGGACCACCTCTCCCAGTCCGTCAGGTGGATCTCAGACCCAGACTAGTGAAATCCGCAATTGAGATTTCCCCTAGGAAAGCCCTATCTCCACCAAGAACAAGGGCAAATGAGAGGGATTCACATCCCGATTCGGAAGGAAGTGCCAAATCTTGAAAGAGCCCTAGAGGGAGACATCAGAGAGCTAAGCGGAAGGAAGTGGTCATTGATTCAGAAACTTCAGACGAAGAAAGCTCAATAGCCTGATCCAAAAATAAGAAATCCTAGCACCTGGAAGATCAGATGGCCAAAATGGTAAAGGAGCTGGAGGAATTGAAGAAGGGAAAGCACCAAGAATCCGGAGGAACCCCCCGGGTGAGATGAATGCACCCTTCTCTAAGAGAGTTAGGGAGGTGAGGTTACTGCCCAAGTTCAGAATGCCCTCTGAGAAGTATTCTGGGACAGAGGACCTCATCAACCATTTGGAAAGCTTTGTCCACTAGATGGAGGTCCAAAACGTAACCCGGTTAGCCATGTGCAAGATTTTCCCTTCAACCCTGACCGATTGCGCCAAGACGTGGTTCAGAAAGTTACCACCAAGCAGTGTTGATTCCTTTTCTAAGCTTACCACGGCTTTTTGTACACAGTTTCAGGGGATCAAGCCTCGTCCCAAGGACCTTATCCTGCTTCATTATGTCGTCTAGAAGCGGGGTGAAACTTTGAGATCTTATGTGGAAAAGTTCTACAAAGAAGTCACCCAAATGGGAGTATTCGACGAGAAGGAAACCTTAGCCAATTTATGAAGAAACCTGTGGGCCGGTAGACTATTTCGCTCCTTTGCTAAGCATCCGCCAGAAACTTACCAAGAAGCCTACAACTGGGCTCTGGAACAAGTTGATATAGAAGAATAGCTCCGGATTAAGATCGAGTACGATGAAGCCTGATTAGCACCATGTCATAAGAAGGAGGTTCCGAAACTAGCACTAGTTAAGAAACTCCATAACCAGCCTCCAAACCGGTCCACCTACCGGCCGCCTCTTATTCCATCGTACCAGGAATGATATCCGGCTAGGAGATCACCTTCTAGGGTGGTCCCTCTGAAGGAGGTAGCCAGGGTAGCAAGAGAGGAAGATGAATATAATCACTACACCCCTCTCAATGCTTCAAGAGAAACCATCTACCTTGCTATCCGGGATAAAGGCCTACTCAGGAAACTAGGTCCTATAAAGATACCAGCTAACATGAGGAATCAATACAAGTACTATGATTTCCATGAGGACGTAGGACATGACACATCTAAGTGCTATAGCCTTCGTAACAAGATCAAAGGATTGGTAAGGGGAGGCCTTTTAACTGAATTTTTACAGCATGTGCGGGACAACATCAAGGAAGGGAAACAGGTACAGAGCGGGATGCAGGAGGCAGTAGAGAGAAGGAGAGATGGTGAGAAGGATTTGATGCAGTAGATCTAGGTGATTCACACCATTAGTGGAGGCCCTACTCTACCCAGAACCTCCAATAATTCAAGAAAGAATTACACAAGGAAGATTCCCAGGCTTAATACTGGTCATGAGATACTTAAAGTCAGTAATGGATCCCGAGATCTACCCTGCTCTACCAAGATTATTTTCATGGAGGAAGATGTCTACAATACATTTCAACCACATTATGATCCCATGGTAATCTCAGTACAGATCGCCAACTGCCGGGTACACCGCGTCCTAATTGATACAGGAAGTAGTGTTGACATCCTGTTCAAAAGGGCCTATGAACAACTTAACTTGAAAAACTCCTGTTACAACAGCTACACCTCGCTTTTGTATGGATTCACAGGGGACTCTGTAATGCTAATGGGGACAAAAATCTTGCCAGTGATAGTTGGAGAAGCTCCTCTTCAACAGAACATAATGACAGAGTTCATCGTGGTAGATATCCCGTCTGCTTACAATGTAATTCTGGGTAGGCCATTCTTGTCAGGGATTATGGGGGTATTGTCCATCTACCACAATGTTTTGAAATTCCAGGTGGGAACAGAAGTAGGAGAAGTTAGAGGGGATTAGCAGGCAGCCCATAACTATTACTTGGTATCCACCAACCCCGTTGCATTAGCTAAGTAATGCGCACATGTGACCAGTGAACCAAGTCAGGGAACACCGAAGCAAGATCACTATGTCTTGGAAGAAGGAGAGGTACCAGACATAATCGTGGAGGAGCCGAAGGAAGAAGAGCGAGGTTAGGCTAGTGGAAATCCCGTGGATCAGTTAGAGGAAATACCTATCAGAGGCAAAGATCCAACAAAGGCAGTGAAAGTTAGAGGAGGATTGGACCCCGAAATCAAGAAGGACTTTGTAAAACTCCTCAGGGATTACAGCGACATCTTTGCTTGGAGCCATGAAAAGATGCCCGGCATCACCCTTAGTTTGGCTACTTATAGGCTGGCAGTAGATGTAACCTTCAAACCCATAAAACAGAAACGAAGACATTTCAATGCCGAACAGAACGCCGCGATCCAGGAAGAAGTAGACAAGCTTCTAAAGTCCAGGTTCATCAAGGAATCCCGGTAACCCGAATGGATCGCCAATGTGGTCATGGTAACCAAGTCTAAAGGGAAATGGCAAATGTGTGTGGATTACACCGATCTCAACTGGGGTAGCCTCAAGGATAGTGTTACTGGAAAATCGTAACCGGGGTGAAATTCCAAATAACGACTTTAAGGGGACCAAGATCAAGATTGATCTCGGTCGGAGGGGTATCACGTAGTTCGATACCGACTAAGTTCTCTACAAAATAAGTATGATTTGGATCAAAATATGATAGAAAAAACGGGTTCTTTATTGATTATCACTTTGCATTACAAGTACATGAGTTGTGTCTTTCTAGATTAACTGTAAAATATGGAGATTCAGTGAGCAATAGAGATAGTGGTGGTGAACTCGTACGAGTTGATAAGTAGAACTTAACATGGGGTTTTAGTTGATGATTTTCCGATCCCTTTCTAGTGTATAGCATGTTGTTTATATAGGTCCTGCTACTTGCCATGCACTACTATAGTTTCGGTCTAGGGTTTGGCAATGGTAGGGCCTCCTTCCTCTTAGGAGACAATCTTGGAGCTTTTGTGTGCAAGATCCAGACTTTCCTTTCTAGGAGGAATCAATCTCGAAAGCAAGTCTTTCCTTCCTAGGAGGATTCTAACAGAGTTGACTTGTTTAAAATAGAACTCTTAGTTGACGGGAAGGAGTACACTTCTTCTGTTTTGACTGAACGGTGGCATTTCAATAAGTCTTTATGGAGTTTTAGAGTCCTGCTATTTGGTATTTTCCTGCTTGGCGGGCTGATTATACCAGGAGGTGAGAACCACTAAGTATCATGTTGCTACTTGAGGATTGAGATACCAACCGAATCAGTAGTGAGGTGTCCTGCTGATGAAGAGGGATGTCTAGATGTTACAGTAATGGGATGCTTGGTGGAACTCCGTGTCGGGGTGTTACGGGGTCCATAAGAAGCCAGGGAATAGCTGGGTTAGACCCCGTTGGAGGGATTTGCGAATAGCCCGGCTTGGGGCAATGTTGGCGAATCGGGATACAGTGGGGTCCATGAGAAACTGGGGAATGGCTGTGTAGGATCCTATTAGAGGGGGTATGTACTCGGATCAGTCTGGATCCCTCCTTTTTCGGGGTAGCTGGATGGTGTTTGGATCCCCATGTCTTCCTTGTGTCGAGGTGGAAAATTCTTCTTTGGTCCTCCTCCAATTTTGGTGGTTAACACAATTACTGCTCCGTCTCCTACATCCACAAAGTTGCCTACCAAGGCAGCAGTTTCTACTCTTACTGCACGCTGCTCTGTAAGTACAATGCTAGCTCGGGCGTCAAAGGCTCAGGGTTTATCTAGCCAAACTGATGTATAAAATCGTGTTATAAAAACCTAACTCGCAAGTGCACGAATCGTGAGATAAGTACAGCGACAAGTAAGGATCGTTCCCACGAGGAAAAGTGATTTATTGACTGAAACTAATTCTAATTAAAGCTAAGCAATTAACAGTAACCAAGAGATTTGGGATTGATTGATTGATTTGATTAAAACTATAGTAAACTAAGAAAGCAGTTAACAAGAATATGTGAATGTGATTAAGAGGTAAGAGAACTAGGTCATCAATGCTCCCCAACTACGTTTACTCAATGCTTCGAATTGACTTTTACAAAGAATGTTAATCAAGTTAAGGGTTCGTTCTTAAATTATGTATAATTAATACCATGTGGTCCTGGAGTGAATCAAGTATTCTCCACTACAGTCTACCTCAAAACCTGCGTATAAACTATAACAGAAAATCCATCAACCACAAACCAAGTGTTCTCAATTAAGTCTACCCCAAAACCTGTGTATAAACTATAACCAAAACCCCATAAAGCACAAAATCAAGTATTCTCAACCACAGTCTACCTCAAAACCTACGTATAAACTATGATTGAGAATCCATTAAGCACAAGAACAAGAGAACCGAAAATTACGTGCAATATCCTGCTACAATAAATTTCATTCATTCAATTAAATATTGGCTGAGAATGGTGAAACCCACTCGCATCTCAACCTTTAATATATCAAACCCTAAATTCAAGCCTAGCATAAACCATGCATCAACAAGAATAAATAATCATAAATTGAATGAATCGAAACTTGAATTAAGAAAATATAGTCAATTCTAACAAAGAGCATTCATAGATGTTCACATTGATTCCCTAGTATGGAGTTAGTTACACATAGATGAAATAAAAAGACAAGAGTTAGAAAAGATAAAACCCATTGAGGCCTTCAATGAATTCTTCAAATCTTCAATGATAAGACTTCTTCGTCTTGCAAACCCCCGATGTGTAAAGATGGATGATGGTGATGGGGGATGGCCCCTTTGGTGGCTTGGGACCTCCTTTGTATGGCTCTCCCGAAATTAGGATTCAAAGGGGCTTAAATAGGTGTAGATACTAAGCCAAGTCCTTTAACAACAAGGAAATCAATTCCCCTTTAGAACTCTACCTTTTTGGGATTCTATTTCTTTCCTAATCCATCCAAATTGATTACTTATTAAAGGAGGATAAGGATTAGATGTCTAATTGCTTTTCAAGACTCTCACACATGTCCAAGGAGGTAATATTTTCCGTTCCGACAACTTGTGAAACAAATCCCGAAAGTATTCGCGGATTTAATACCTGACTGATCTGACCTTTGGGCACTAAAATGGGCATAACTTCTTCTAGAAAGTTTGGATTGACAAGTCGTAAATTGAGTTGGAAACTAGACTTCCGGCGCTTCAAATCTATAGGTGGAAGGATACACAGTTCAATCGGAGCTGAGAGTTATGGGGCCCGCAATATGGATCATCTGCACCGTCAGGGGCTACCGCTGCATGTACCGCTGGGTAGGTAAGTTGCCTACCTCGCGGAAAATATAAGGTGACACTTCTGGAGTTGACCGCTTGATGTACCGCTAGTTAGGTAGGTTGCCTACCCCGTGGTAATTGGAAAAATTGCCCTTTTTAACATCCTTTGACACCATTTCTTCCATAATCAGATTCAACACCACTTTTGTGACCTACACATGCTCAACAAACACATTAAACAACCTAATTCACTCGAGAACAAAGCATAAGTAATAGGAAATAGGGGCCTAAAACATGTATAGAAATAGACCGATCAAATACCCCGAAACCTATCTTTTGCTAGTCCTCGAGCAAAATTAAATAAAAACAAAACCTAAAAACCTAAAAACAAAAAATTTAAACTAAGCCACTTTCGTAGGGAACACGATAGCATTGAGCATATACTATAAGCCTTTAAACCTCTAGGTGTCCCTAGTAGGAGGAGTGTTGTCTCCTGAGGGTTTACAGCTATGCTACCCACAAACATATTTCTGCAAAGAATCAAATAATCAAGATACAAACTCACATGTACCATTCAAAGCCAATGCATGCTAGAGCCAATAAGTAAAGACTAAAATTAAGTCACAAAACTGAATGCATTGCTAGTTTTAATGAAAAGCCCAAGCTCAAGATATTCTAGCTTCAAAGACTCATTCGTCAAACACCATGGATATAAATTCGCCTTGACTCTAACTCTCACAAGATATCGCTCATATTTTCACATAGAACCTAGGCTAAAACACTCATCAAGCATACGCAAATGGAATTTATGCACAAGAAATTTCAAGTTATTATCGCATATGAATATATCATTGAAAGAACGCTTGATTTGTTTGCAAAAGATCTCATGAAAGAATCAAACATTAAGAACAAGATAGAGCATATGTTTTCCTTACCCTTGAGCTAGCATCCCTAAAAGATCAATTAGGTCTTTTCTTTGGTTGTAACGGGGCCATTGGGTGAAGGTTAAGAAAAAACAGAAAATTGGAATTAAAAAACCTAGGATCATACCATGAGAATCTTCCATTACCTTTTCGGCTTCACACAAGTCTCTTGGTCTCCTTTACAAGTGGGATGATGCCACTTGTTGTTGTTCAATTCTTCAGCATTCACCTTTCTCTCTTTGTCAAACTCCTTTTGAGTAGATACAAGCTTTGTAATTTAAATTGACTTTATTGCACCCATTAACATTCTATTTTTTTTTTTATCAATACAACAATTTTTCAATACATTTCTTCTTGACACCACTTTGGTGTTTGTCTTCTTGCTTTTTTTTTTCTTGGTACATGCACATCATAAGTCACCCATTTCCAACTCCCTTCAGTCATCTTCATCACTTCCTCTATATGATCCCAAGCTATAAGGTATGGCTAAATTATGGTTTATTGGGGTTAAGTTAATGTGGGTGATGAAAGAAAAAGGCTTATTGTGTTTGGCTTCAAACAGGGCTTTGGAGCACACACATAAGGTAGGAAATATTTAAGGCCTTTTAAGTGAGTTCAAGCACACATTGCCTATATCACTTCTAATGGTTCAACCAAATCAAGAGCAAAGTCCACATGTGATATCTTTTTTATGAGAATTGTTCTTTAATGCTCAATGTACAACCTATAGAGATCAAATCTAATGCTAAGAACCTACCGAGTGTTTAAAAAGTAGAAACAACAGGACCCTCATAGTATGTCATTTATGTCCGCTTTTTGGTTTAGTGAACTCCCAAGGGTAGTCTCCACTATTAATCATGACAATCCAACTAAGCTTCCTATCCACTATCATATCAAGAGCATGTCATGAGTTTTGAAAAATGCAATGCACTACTCTAAGTGGCAAGAAGTTGGTTTAAAATCAGTGAATAAAGCATATACTATAGCTCTTGAAGCACACAAAAGAAGTATCTCAACATGGAGGACAAAAGTTCAAAAACTGATGACTTTCGAAATTGACCTATGGAAGTATACAAACAAGGTTAAATTGCTTAAGACGTACCTAGAGAGGGGTGGGGGGGGGGGGGTGAATAGGTTTTTCGCCTAATTTCAATCCCTTGAACAAACTTACGTTTGTCCCTCAAGGTAGCTTTACATACAACACAAACATCACGGAATCATACTAAGACAAGTTATCATGTGATCATTCATACATTGTCTAAGTATCAATAAGTTGTATGAGGTATAAAGAAAATACAAAAACAATTAATAAGAATACTTGTATATCAATATATGTTCAATCGTTACAAGTATATACAAATATTGCTATACATAAAATTCTAAACAATATACAAAAGAAATGTAATTACAAATATGATCAAAAGAATATATTTACAAATCACATTTTACAAAATCTTGTATCCAAAAACATCATAAGTGAAGATTGTACTAGAAGATTAAAACATACACAAAAACAAATATAAAAGATAAAGATAGAAAGAATTAACACAAGGGATTTTTTAACGTGGTAAAACCTTCAAGGAGGAAAGATCCACGGGTTGAATTACAACCATTGGGTACTTATATATATTTGGAAAGTAAATTAGAAATTCCACAAAGTGACCAATCCTAGATCACCAACCCATGTGGAGTCTATGTTTACCCAATCCCTATTGGAAGATACAAAATCCCTCAATGATGTAAACCACATATTGGAATTCATACCAAACCAACATCATTGGAAGATTAGAAATTCCTTAAGAGTGCATACATATCCCATGTACCCCGCTTTATCGGACTCTATGTCTAACCAAACACCCGGGCCTACCAATATATAAGCCAACTCTCTATATAAGGCACACGTGCCTCTAGAAAGCCTCTCATGCATGTGTTAGGATTATGTTCAATAGCAAGAGTGTAATAATGTAATTAACAATCTTTTTCATATTAATAAAGTGATTTCTGTTTTTTTAAACAAATCTTATAGCATTTATAGTTTAATAATTGTCAAAGTAAATAATCATAAGGTCTAAAGACTATGAGAAAAGAAGAATTGTTCATACATCTGGATATGTATGTGGTAGACACAATTCTTTAGTTAGTCTTGAATATCGTTCACAACTTAAGTTAAATGTTGGGCACCTTTATCTTGTTAAAGTTGTAGAATTCTTTTGCTAGCATTTGAGTGGGATCAAATGAGATATGATGAGTCTAAAATCATCGGAGTGTCTTCGAGCAAAAGAATCTAGTGCACTGGGTGCATTGAACAGGATCATAATGAAATACTTTATCTATAACCGTCAGTAGATAAAAGTAATTTCATTATCAGGACAATCGGAGAGTCTATCTTAATCCTGAGATAAATGATGGACTTATAGTTGCAGGTGATATCATTTGAGCTATCAATGAGTACGATTATATCGCATAGTCTATCCTCGATAGTTTGGTGATATTCATTTGTTAATCGATAGAGGACTTCATTTATAGATATGGACATCGTGGCTCCATTAATTAAATGAGAGTATAATATCATCATATGGATGTTTTGAGGTAATTGGATATTAAATCTCAACGTTGAGTTTTCAATAGTGTCTATTGAAAACATGGCTTCTGGACAAGTCAAAATATCCAAGTTCAAAACGTGGTCATATGAGTAAATATGGTAACTTGGAGAGTTATAGGCGGTCTATGAACTCTTGGCGATTACTGATATTAATCACGAGGATACACTATCTCCAATATGATTGTCTAGGGTATGAATGAGGAAACAACTTCCTTTTCTGTCTTTATTTAAGAGTTCAATTTTAGCTCTTTAGTGGAATGAGTTAAAATTAATGGATCGGACCTAAGTGAATCATTTGTTGATTGTGATTAGGTTATGTCTATTGAAGCTTAAATTTAGATAGCCCGCCAAGATCCCCAATCCACACGGACTTGCATGGATCACTTGATATATTCTACCGGACCAATTTAGGGTCCATCTAGAATTGCATTTAATATATTAAGAATATAATTTGCACATTATTTATGTAATGGGCTGCTAAATTATATTTATATATTAATGGATGACATGTGGGCTTGTTTTTTTTAGTAAGAATGGGTCTAGTTCACATGTGGGCTTTTTATTTAAAGTCCTATGGATTAAATGAAATAAGAAAAATAATATTTGGCCTAATATATTATATGGGGCGGCAAGGTGCTATAATAGCCTTAAATATTATTTTGTTTTCATTGTTTAATTAAATAAGAATTAATTAATTTATTAATTAATTGTTTAATTAAGAAACAAATCTTTTCTGATTAGGAAATATGATTCCTATTGGTATACTATTGGTAGTAGTGTACTTAAATTAAAAGACTTGTTTGACAAGGAAATAAATAATTAATTTTATTTATTTAATCAAATAAGAAGTCTTTTTATTTTAGTCAAATAAGGAATAAAAGATTTATGAGTTGGATTAGGGTTTGAACTCTTAGAAAGTGAATTAGGGTGCAACTAAAACTCCTATATTTTTGGAGTAAAAATTGCGGCAACCCTAGTCCATTTGAAAGAAAGAATTCGGCCACCCTTAAAAGAAAAAGAAGAGAATTTCGGCCATAAGGTTTTTGGTGCAGAAATTTTATTTTTTCTTCTTCTTCTCAACTCATAGATAGAGAGCTTTTATTCTACTAAAAACAAAAGGAACATAGATTATTCTTTGATGGTATATTGTTTGCTTATTCATCAATAAGCTTGTGTATACTACATCGATCTAGGTTCACGCGAGTTTCGATCATAAGATTGAGAACTCAAAAGTGACCGGAATAATCTTAGGTTTCTTTAGATTGTTTTTGGGACTAACGAATCAAGAAAAGTTTGTTATATCCGCTCTCAGGTTTGCAATTCAAAGAAAGGGAGACCACGCTCCTAGGTGATCCACGTTCGTGCTAGGATTGAAGATCTTGCGGATTACCATCGACGTAAGTCAATCGGATCACGCGACAAGAGGTATTAATCTTTTGTTATTTATTATATATCTTTAATTAATCAAAAGGGTTTAAGGTTCATAAAAATGGAAAAATTTTAAAAGCTACTCAAACTATTTTTTTTTGTCTCGCTTCCGCTGCGTGTAGATTTTTTCCATACAATTGGTATCAGAGCCTAGGTTAAACCCTTTTAATTAATTAACGTATATATACGTGGATCGATTTCTTTTTATTGTGATTATGCATGTTTTAGAAAGAGATGGCACTCTAGGTATTCGCATATATAATTACATGTGATGTATGGATTTATATATGTTTTATGTGGTTTGTTATTGCTCGATTTTGGTCCTAGATTTTCTATGTAATTTTGATTTCGGAATTGTAACAAGAAGGGTGGTCTATCATCGCCATAATTCCTTCTTGGTAGTTGCTATAATTTTTTTTTTATGTATTAAAAATTGCTGCAGTTTTTTTTAAGAATTAAAAATTTAGTGCAGTATTTTTTTACTGCTGTGATTAAAAAAAAAAAAAATTTCTGCAGTATTTTTATTTTGTTTAAATTAAATTGTAACACGTTCTACATCGAAGAATCGAAGACGTGAAGCAACCAGAACCGAGAACGAGCACCGTGCGCACCCTAGGAGTGGATTGGGCTGCGCATGGCAAGCCCAAAGCTTGGTGGGCTGCGCACGGCAGCCTTGCAAAGCCTAATGGGCTGCGCATGGCAGCCCCTTATGTGGGGTTGTGGGCCGTGAAATCCCAAGGGTGGAGGCCGAAGGATGAGCGTATGGTTGATGGGCCACTTGAAGATCTTGTATTCCAAATTCATTGTAATTTACTTGTTTTTCTAGGATGGGCCAAAATTGTTGCTATTTATTTTATGCTTAAATATTACAATATTTGTTATTGTATGATAACATGTCATGTAGAATAGGAGTGCCACTCATATATCTCTTTTGGTATGAACATGCATTGAATGATTTAGGTATCTAAATTGACATCTAGATAACTTGGTAAATCATTCTATGAGATTTAATCACACGCCTTAAATAATTGAGTGGGAGAAGGTGTTTTTGTAACACCTATGGCCTCCAAGGTTAGTTGAGCTTAATTATTTATTGGTAATCCCCCCAAGGGGCGTCCATGAATGGAATTTAGCAATATACTTCCTTACAAGGATAGACTAGACAATGGACTCAAACGAGATCTACTCCCCAAGGAGGGATTTTCGTGAGAGAAAGTTGAGGGTCGATATCTTGGTAACACACTCAATGTAATTTTATTGATATCCTCCCAAGAGTTCTTGTCAGTAAAATTGCAAGGCTAAAATTGAAAACGCTGGTTGTTATGTTAACAATTAGGTGGGACCTAGTCTAACTAGTAAATGATGCGAACTCCCAAAGGAGGCGTAACATTTATGGGTGTTAGATCACCGTTGAATTTTTATGATTGAGTTATTCATTTAATTCAAGATAAATATTTAAAGTGCTTTAAAATAATTATTTACTTATGTACGTTTTGTTTTTATTCAGAAATCATGACCCCATCACTTATGAACATCCTGAAAGATAACACCTTAACTGGAGATAATTATGTAAAATGGAAAAGGAAAATCGGGTTGTTGCTGCAAAGTGAAAAACATAAGTTTGTTCTAACTACTCCTAAACTACCTGCTCCTAGTGTTGAATCAAGCATAATGCAAAGAGATGAGTATGAGCAGTGGAAGACTTCAGATGATATGGCCAAATGTTATATTATGGCCACTATCTCCGACGTGTTGCAACAGCAGCATGAAGGAATGGAGTCTGCTGCTGATATAATGATGTCTCTAGAGGAGATGTTTGCTATGATGTCCAGGACGACTAAGAGAGAGGCAGTGACTGCTTTTATGAATCTTAGGATGAAACCTGGACAGGCTGTGAAGGATCACATGATGAAAGTCATAGCACATCTCAACATTGCTGAACTGCATGGCGCTGAGATAGATGGTGAGACAAAAATTGATATGGTTGTCAATTCGTTGTCAGATTCCTTTGATCAGTTCAAATTGGACTACACTTTGAACAAGAAGGAATACACCTTACAGAGCCTGATGCAAGATGTTCAAAGTGCTGAAAAGATCCTTGTGAAAGGCAAAGGTCAAGAGATTCATATGGTTGGTAAAGTTGCTACTGTTAAGGCCCGTCAAAAGGTCAAGAAACAACAGAAGAAAAAGCAACTCGGGCCAACCAAGAAGGAGACTAAGAAAGTAACCAAGATCAAAGGGAAATGCTTCCTTTGTGGTGAAAAGGGACATTGGAAGAGAAATTGCCCAAAGTCCCAGAACAACAAGGAAGAAGGTAATTTGAATTATCTTGAAACATGTTTTTTGGCTGATTCTACAGATTCTTGGATCATAGACTCAGGAGCCACTAATCATGTTTGTTATTCCTTGCAGGGGTTCCAAGAAAGGAGAAGGCTGAATAAAGATGAGATCAATTTGCGCTTGGGCAACGGAACGTTAGTGTCTGCAAGTGCAATGGGAGATATTAGAGTTTGTTTGGATTCTAGAAGGCATTTAGATTTAATAGACGTTTATTATGTACCTCAATTCAAGAGGAATTTAATTTCAGTTTCTTGTTTGAATAAATTTGGATATTCGGTTACTTTTAATAAAGTTTTTATTATTAGTAAGAATGACAAAGTTATTTGCAAAGGTACATTGGAAAACGGTCTATACTTCTTGCATAGAAATATCTCTCACTCGTTAGACACAGAAATAACGGAACCTGATCATAAAAGAGTTAAATTATCAAAAGATGAAACCTATCTATGGCATTTACGCCTAGGTCATATTAACCTTAATAGGATTAAAAGATCGGTAAGTGACGGACCTTTGAGTGACTTAAAGGTTGATGATCTACCAACTTGTGAATCTTGTTTGGAAGGTAAAATGACCAAAAGGACGTTCTCTGCCAAAGGTGCCAGAGCCACTGAATGTTTAGGATTGATACACACTGATGTATGTGGACCTATGAGCATTCAAGCTAGAGGTGGATATGAGTACTTCATCACTTTCACAGATGATTACTCAAGATTTGGCTATGTGTATCTCTTGCGACATAAGTCGGATGCTTTTGACATGTTCAAAGCATTTAAAGCTGAAGTGGAAAATCAGCTTGAGAAACGCATAAAAATCTTGAGATCTGATCGTGGTGGAGAATATCTATCTGGTGAGTTTCAGCAATATCTTATTGATAATGGGATAGTTTCTCAGTTTTCTGCACCAGGTACACCTCAACAAAATGGGGTAGTAGAAAGGAGAAATAGAACTCTTTTGGATATGGTTAGGTCTATGTTGAGTTATTCAACACTTCCTATTTCTTTTTGGGGGTATGCTTTACAAACTGCTATATACATTCTAAACGATGTACCATCTAAGTCTGTTCCTAAAACACCGCATGAGTTGTGGACTGGGCGCAAGCCTAGTTTACAACACTTAAGGATATTTGGTTGTCCTGCGCATGTGTTAAAAGGAAAGACAGAAAAGATGGAGTCCCGTTCAGAAACATGTATATTTGTAGGGTATCCAAAAGAAACTAAAGGATATTATTTTTATAGTCCTTCAGATCTTAAAGTATTTGTTTCGACAAATGCTAAATTTCTGGAAAAGGACTATATGAATGATTTTGTGCCTAGAAGTAGAATTGTCCTGTATGACATGTCAGGGGATACAATTCCACGAGAGGTTACACAACCAAACCCAATTGTAAGTTCCGATCCAACACAAGGTCAACAACCTACCATTCCTCGTCGTACTGGGAGGGTTAGAACACAACCCGAAAGATACATCAGTCTGGGAGAATCAGTGGAGAATCTCCCGGACGACGATGATCCCTACACGTACAAGGAAGCTATGGAGGATGTTGATAGTCGCCATTGGCAAAAGGCAATGCAATCTGAGATTGAATCTATGTTCGATAACAAAGTCTGGTCCCTTGTAGACTTGCCTAAAGGGATAAAACCCATTGGGTGCAAGTGGGTATACAAGAGGAAAAGAGGTATGGATGGAAAGGTGGAAACCTTTAAAGCTAGATTGGTAGCTAAAGGGTATACACAGAAAGAAGGTATCGATTACGAGGAAACCTTCTCTCCTGTGGCCATGCTTAAATCCATTAGGATACTCTTATCCATTGCAGCATCTTTAGATCTAGAGATTTGGCAAATGGACGTCAAGACAGCTTTCCTTAATGGAAGTCTTGACGAGAGCATCTACATGATGCAACCAGAAGGATTCATTGAAAAGGGCCAAATGGAAAAGGTATGCAAGTTGCAGAAATCCATATATAGATTAAAGCAAGCATCCAGATCCTGGAACATAAGGTTCGATCAAGCTGTCAAAGGTTTTGGATTTATTCAGAATCTTTACGAACCTTGTGTATACAAAAGGATTAAGGGCGACACGTTGGTTTTCCTGATTCTTTATGTTGATGATATACTACTCATCGGAAACGATGTAGGAGTATTGACATCAGTAAAAGAATGGTTAGCAAAACAATTTGATATGAATAACTTAGGAGAAGCAAGTTTTATTCTAGGTATCCAAGTTATAAGGGATAGAAAGAATAGAACGATTGCATTATCCCAAGCTTCATATATAGACAAGATCTTGTCTAGGTTTTCCATGCAGGATTCCAAGAAAGGTATGTTACCTTTCAGACATGGAATCAAGCTTTCTAAGGAACAAGTTCCTAAGAATGAGCATGAAGAACAATTCATGAGTAGAGTTCCATATGCCTCGGCAGTTGGAAGTCTCATGTATGCAATGCTCTGTACTAGACCATATATTTGTTTTGCTGTTGGCATAGTTAGCAGGTTTCAATCGAAACCTGGTCCTGATCACTGGACGGCAGTCAAGCATATTTTCAAGTATCTTAAGAGAACGAGAGAAAATATGCTAGTATACTCTGGAGGGGATTTAATTCCCGTTGGGTATACAGATTCTGATTTTCAATCAGATTCTGACTGCAGAAAATCCACATCAGGGGCTGTGTTTACTATTGGAGGAGGAGCAGTTATATGGAGGAGTATCAAGCAATCTTGTATTGCTGATTCCACCATGGAAGCTGAGTATGTTGCTGCATGCGAGGCTGCCAAAGAGGCTGTTTGGCTCCGCCAATTCTTGATTGACTTGGAAGTGGTTTCCAGTGCGAATAAGCAGATCACTATCTAATGTGACAACAGTGGAGCAGTGGCTAATTCGAAAGAACCAAGAAGTCACAAGAGAGGTAAACACATTGAAAGAAAATATCATCTTTTAAGGGAGATTGTTCAAAGAGGTGACATGACGATTACCAAAATCGCGTCAGCAGAAAATCTAGCAGATCCCTTCACAAAGGCTCTACCTCAGAAGAGTTTCGATGGGCACCTAGAGAATATGGGCTTGAGAGATATGACACATTTGCTATAGAGCAAGTGGGAGATTGTTAGGATTATGCTCAATAGCAAGAGTGTAATGTTGTAATTACCAATCTTTTTCGTATTAATAAAGTGATTTCTGGTTTAAACAAATCTTATAGCATTTATAGTTTAATAATTGTCAAAGTAAATAATCATAAGGTCTAAAGACTATGAGAAAAGAAGAATTGTTCGTACATCTGGATATGTATGTGGTAGACACAATTCTTTAGTTAGTCTTAAATATTGTTCACAACTTAAGTTAAAGGTTGGGCACCTTTATCTTGTTAAAGTTGTAGAATTCTTTTGCTAGCATTTGAGTGGGATCAAATGAGATATGATGAGTCTAAAATCATCGGAGTGTCTTCAAGCAAAAGAATCTAGTGCACTGGGTGCATTGAACATGATCACAATGAAATACTTTATCTATAACTGTCAGTAGATAAAAGTAATTTTATTATCAGGACAATCAGAGAGTCTATCTTAATCCTGAGATAAATGATGGACTTATGGTTGCAAGTGATATCATTTGAGTTATCAATGAGTACGATTATATCGCATAGTCTATCCTCGATAGTTTGGTGATATTCATTTGTAATCCATAGAGGATTTCATTTATAGATATGGACATCGTGGCTCCATTTATTGAATGAGAGTATAATATCATCATATGGATGTTTTGAGTTAATTGGATATTAAATCTCAACGTTGAGTTTTCGATAGTGTCTATTGAAAACATGGCTTCTGGACAAGTCAAAATATCCAAGTTCAAAACGTGGTCATATGAGTAAATATGATAACTTGGAGAGTTATAGGCGGTCTATGAACTCTTGGCGATTACTGATATTAATCACGAGGATACACTATCTCCAATATGATTGTCTAGGGTATGAATGAGGAAACATCTTCCTTTTCTGTCTTTATTTAAGAGTTCAATTTTAGCTCTTTAGTGGAATGAGTTAAAATTAATGGATCGGACCTAAGTGAATAATTTGTTGATTGTGATTAAGTTATGTCTATTGAAGCTTAAATTTAGATAGCCCGCCAAGATTCCCAATCCACAAGGACTTGCATGGATCACTTGATATATTCTACCGGACCAATTTAGGGTCCATCTAGAATTGCATTTAATATATTAAGAATATAATTTGCACATTATTTATGTAATGGGCTGCTCAATTATATTTATATATTAATGGATGACAGGTGGGCTTGTTTCTTTTAGTAAGAATGAGTCTAGTTCACATGTGGGCTTTTTATTTAAAGTCCTATGGATTTAATGAAATAAGAAAATAATATTTGGCCCAATATTATTATATGGGGCGGCAAGGTGGTTAAATAACCTTAATATTATTTTGTTTTCATTATTTAATTAAATAAGAATTAATTAATTTATTAATTAATTGTTTAATTAAGAAACAAATCTTTTCTGATTAGGAAATATGATTCCTATTGGTATACTATTGGTAGTAGTATACTTAAATTAAAAGACTTGTTTGACAAGGAAATAAATAATTAATTTTATTTATTTAATCAAATAAGAAGTCTTTTATTTTAGTCAAATAAGGAATAAAAGATTTATGAGTTTGATTAGGGTTTGGAAGTCTTAAACAAAATAGGAATTAGGGTGCAATTCGAACTCTTTTTTGGTTAAGTATTGCGGCAACCCTAGTTGATTTTGGACTAGAGATTTCGGCCACCCTAGTGCATAAAGAAAGAGAAAATGTTTGGCCACATATATAAGGATACTTATAATTTTCGGCCAGACCTAGATTTTGGTGTGCAGAATTTTCTTTTTCTTCTTCTTCTCAACTCATAGAAAGATAGCTTTTATTCTACTAAAACAAAAAGAAACATAGATTATTCTTTGATGGTATTCTATTGCTAATTCATCAATAAGCTTGTGAATACTACATCGATCTAGGTTCACGCGAGTTTCGATCTTAAGATTGAGAACTCAAAAGTGACCGGAATAATCTTAGGTTTCTTTTGATTGTTTTTGTGACTAACGAATAAAAGAAAAGTTTGTTATATCCGATCACAGGTTTGCAATTCAAAGAAAGGGAGACCACGCTCCTAGGTGATCCACGTTCGTGCTAGGATTGAAGATCTTGCGGATTACCATCGACGTAAGTCAATCGGATCACGCGACAAGAGGTATTAATCTTTCGTTAATCTTTTGTTATATATATTATATATCTTTAATTGATTAAAAGGGTTTAAGGTTCACAAAAGGAAAAATTTTAAAAGCTACTCAAACTATTTTTTTTAGTCTCGCTTCCGCTGCGGGTATATTTTTCCCTACAGGGTGTCTCCTAGTGGAGTTTCTTTCTGTCGTTCAGTACGCCCATAGTACCTGTGGTAGTTTTTCTGCCCAATTTCCCTTTTTGACAGCTAGTTTGGCTTTCAGGTTATGCTTGATGATTTTATTTACCGCTTCAGTTTGCCCGTTTGTCTGTGGGTGAGCTGGGGAGGCATAGTAGTTGCTGATCCCATACTTCTTGCATAAATCTCTGAATTTCTTGTTATCGAACTGTGTCCCATTGTCAGTGATGATGGTGTTTGGTATCCCGAACCTGTATAGAATATTTTTCTTCACAAAGCTGGTTGTATTTGCTTCTGTTATGTGTACCAGCGATTCGGCCTCTACCCACTTAGTGAAATAATCCACTGCTACAATGGCGTGTTTTGCTCCTCCTGGTGCTGTGGGCATTGGACCGATCAAATCAATTCCCCACATGGCGAACGGCTATGGGGAGGTGATGCTTTGTAGGCGCTCAGGTGGCTGGCGAATGTTATTCGCGATCTTTTGACATGCCTCACATCTGGTCGCTATTCTTTTTGCATCGGCGAACATGGTTGGCCAATAAAACCCTTGCCTTAGTGCTTTATGGGCTAGACTGATGCTCCCAGCATGATTCCCACAGCTTCCGCCGTGTATACCTTTCAGGATTCCTTCTGCCTCTTCAGGTTCAACACATCTTTGCAATGTTCTTGAAAATCCTCTCCTATACAGTTCACCGTTGAGGACTGAATATCTTGTTGCCCTATATTTCAGCCGCTTGGCTTCTAGCAAATCATTCGGGAGTACATCATTAATCAGGTACTCTTTGATTGAGGTCATCCAGTTGGTTGATACATTCATGATGACCCCCACTTCGGTCTGCTCGGCTGTGCTGGGTCGAAGCAGGTGTGCCATAAGGATTGTTCGGGGCCAGATGTTGACCGTGGCGGATGCCAATTTGGCCAAAACATCTGCCTGCTCATTCTTTTCTCTTGGGATCTGAACAATCCTGTATTCTTTGAATCGCCCAAACAATTCCTTTGCTAGTTTTAGGTAGGCGATCATGTTGTTGTCCCTTGCTTGATACTCATCGAGTACTTAGTTGACGATGACTTGAGAGTCGCTAAACACTTCAATCTCATCGGCTCCTAGGGATGTACATACTTTCAGTCCTGCTATCAACGCCTCGTACTCGGCTTGGTTATTGGTTGCTTTGAAATCAAACCGCAAGGCACATTCTACAGAATCTCCTTCTGGGGTTGTGACCACTATCCCTGCCTCGCTGCCATGAGTGTTTGATGAGCCGTCGACACAGAGTTTCCAGCGAAAGTCTTTCCTTGCTTGATCTATCATCATCTTTGCCACTTCAGTATCTGGCTCGGTGAATTCTGCTACAAAGTCTGCTACTGCTTGGCCTTTGATCGCCGTTCTTGGGATAAATTCTATGTCAAATTCGCTTAGCTCAATGGCCCATTTTGTAAGTCTACCCGACACCTCTGGCTTTTGTAATATCATTCTTAGTGGGCAGTTGGTGTATACTCCTACTTTGTGTGCTTGGAAATACGGCCTCAGTTTTCTCGCTGCTGTTACTAGTGCGAGCGCCATTTTTTTAGCCGGCGAATATCTTGTTTCAGTCGGTAGTAACGCTTTAATTGTGTAGTACACTGGCTTCTGTATTCCATTTTCCTGCCTTATTAATACAGAACTGGTGGCTGCTTCTGTGACTGACAGGTACATGTATAGCACTTCTCCTGTGATAGGTTTTGATAGTAATGGTGCTCGGCCTAGGTATTCTTTGAGGGCGAGAAAAGCCTGTTTGCAGTCTTTATTCCATTCAATCCCTTTCCCTTTCTTAAGCGCTTTGAAGAATGGTAAGCATCGGTCTGTTGATTTTGCGATAAACCTGTTCAGAGACGCCAAGCATCCTGTGAGTTTCTAGACATCCTTCAGGTTTTTTGGGGAAACCATGTCGGCTAGTGCTTTGATCTTGTCAGGGTTCACTTCTATCCCTCTTTGATGTACCTAGTACCCGAGAAACTTACCAGATGGCACGCCGAACACACACTTTGAAGGGTTTAGCTTCATCCCGAATTTGGTTAGCACATCAAAGGTTTCCCGTATGTCGTCTACATGTCCGTCGGCTTTGACGCTCTTGGTTAGCATGTCGTCGACGTACACTTCCATATTCCGGCCTATTTGGCTGGCGAACATCTTGTTGACTAACCGCTGGTATGTTGCCCCAGCATTCTTCAAGCCGAATGGCATGACAGTATAACAGTATAACCCTTGGTCCGTGGTGAATGCTGTCTTATCCTCATCTGGTTTGTGCATCTTGATTTGATTATAGCCTGAGTATGTGTCCATGAAGCTTAATAGCTCGTGTCCGGCTGTTGCGTCAACCAGCTGGTCGATTCTTGGCAATGGGAAACTGTCTTTTGGGTAGGCTTTGTTCAGATCAATGAAGTCTACGCACATCCTCCACTGATTGTTCTTCTTCTTTTCGAGCACAACGTTCACTACCCATTCAGGATATTTGAATTCTCTGATCGATCCTGCTGCGAGCAGCTTGGATATTTCTTCCCTTATTGATGTACTTCTCTCAGGGTTGAAGCTTCTCCTTTTCTATATTACCGGCTTGCATTCTTTGCTTACTGCTAGGTGGTGTGTGGTTACACTCACATTGATTCCCGGCATATCTTCGTGGCTCCAAGCAAAGATCTCCTTGTACTCCCTCAACAGATTCACCATACCTATTTTAACCTGCTTCGTCAAACTCACTCTAACCTTGACTGTTTTATTAGGCTCTTCTTCATCCAAGATGACAGTTTCGATTGGTTCTTCTTTTTCTCTGTTGGTTTCATCTCTCGGGTCTAGCTCAAACGTTTCGGGGTTTTCCTCCCTCGTCTCTTGGTCGAGTTGAAATATGCTTAAGGTTTCCACTCCAGTCTTGTCTTTAAAGATTGACAGGTTGGCCCGGCGAGCCATTTCCTGCAACCCTTTAAGTTCTCCAATTCCAAATTATGTCGGGAATTTGACCTTTAGTTCATGGGTGGATGTGACTGCTCGCGCCTTGTTCAAAAATGGTCGGCCGAGTAAAGCATTGTATGGCCAGTTATAAATATCAACCACCACGAAATCTAGAAGGATAGTCCGTCGACAAGGTGCTGTCCCAAATCTCACAGGTAGTTTCACAGTCCCTAAAGATCTTACTTCTGCGCCTCCGAACCCTTTTAGAGGCACATGGAACGGTTCCAAGTCTTTCCTGTCTAGCCGAAGTTCGTCGTACACTCTAGCGCTCAAAATGTCAGCGGAGCTTCCGTTGTCTATCATCACTCGGAGGACATCCCTGTGTGCTATTTGTACTCCCACAACTATTGCATCGTTGGGTTTGGCATCAATTCCTTCTGAATCTTCGGCTGTGAAGGTTATCGGATCATGTCCTTCTCTAAGTTTTTTGTGGTTTCTCTGCACAGAGTTTACTTCAAAGTCCCTATTTTCGTACATTACTTCCCTGACTTCCGACATCCTTTCTCTATTGCTTCTACCAGTGTGAGGTCCTCCAAAGATAGTATTTATAGCTACGCTGGGGCTGCCTTTCCTCGGGCTTCTTCTTTCTTGCCCACCTCCTCGATGGCTACCTTGGCGACCAGTGTTTTGGTCTCCCTTTAGGGTGAAATCTTTAAGGTGCCTTTCTCTGATCAGACTCTCGATATGATCCCGCAATTGAAAGCATTTAGAGGTATCGTGGCCATGGTCTTTGTGGAATCGGCAGTATTTCGTTGTATCCCTCCGGGCATTAGCTGACTGTTGTCGGGGATATTTGGCGAGCCCTTTGTCTTCCACTACAAATAGTATGTCCTCCTGTTTGCCATTTAGGGGAGTGTAATTGCTATACCTGCCTCGGAACCTACTGGTTCTGTTACTACCCCGGCTCTCTTCAGGTTTGCTCCTCCGGCTATTCTCTTCTTTTTGGCGATTGCGAGATTGACCCTTTGTCCTCTTATCCTTGGACTCGGACTTTATGTCTGGTTTATGACCATGGACGTAACTACCCCCTTGGGCTACTTCTTCTTTCTCTGCTAGCGTATAGTCTCTAGCTATATCCATCATCTCTTCATATGTCTTCAGACGGTCCCTCCGTAGGTCAAAAGACAGACGTCCGCTTTGCAGCCCATTGGTGAAGGCTGCTATGACAGTTACATCGCTTGCATCTTCTATTTGGGCGACCTCCTTCCCAAACCTGGCTAAGTACTTTTTGAGTGACTCATTGCTTTCTTGTTTCAAGTTCGATAGATGAGCTAGTGACTTTCTCCTTTGTACACTTCCCATGAATTGCCTTATGAACGCCTTGCTGAAACTAGAGAAGTTGTTAATACTTCTGGCTGGTAGGTGTCCAAACCATCTGGAAGCGAGATCGCCGAAGGTTTGTGGGAATGTTAAGCACAAGAGGCCGTCATTGGATGCGTACTGAGCCATGACATTGCGAAATCTACGGACATGCTCCTTTAGATCCCTATTCTCCTTGTATTGTTCGATAGTTGGCATTCTGAATCTTTCAGGGAACCGGGTGTGAGCGATATGGTCGATGAACAGATTGTCTGACTCATCATCTGAAGACATATTGTGTCCGTACCGCTTAGCCATTGCTGAGACCTTCTTTGAGAGCTGTTGGAGGGTAACGCTTCGATGACCAGTTGGTTCCCCCTCATGGTTGAGCCTGCTTTTGATTGTCATCCTCCGATAATCATCTTCCTTGCTATCGGTACTTCTGTTACCTCCTAGATCATATGTACTTTCGGATCTCTGCTGCCGCGCCCTTTTTGATCACAACCCCCTTCTCGGTTGGGGACTCCTGTCTTCCGACGAGATCGATAGCCGCCTTCTACGGGCTTTGTTAGTCCTGTCGTTGGTTGGTTCCCTATGCGTTCGCCCATGATACCGTTTTCCTGGGAAATCCTCGTCCAACAAACATTTTCCCTTCTTTTGCCCTCTTTCTTCCAGGGCCTCTGGCGAATCCTTGGGGGCTTCTCCCACAATTGGTTTTGCCTGAGTACTGGGAGTCGCGACATGGACTTCTGATCGCAGCCTTCCTGTAGGATGATTTCCGGGCGTGCTGGTCGTCAGCTCATAACGAGAAGAGGCTCCCAACCCTATAGGAAGCGTGAGTCCAATCTTGTTGGCCTCATTGACCAGATTCACCAATGCGGTATGAAAGTGCTGCAGAGTCTCATTGGCTGCTCTAGTCCCTAGAGTTGCTGTTGACTGTTCCCCTGTTGCCAACGTTTCCTCTCCTAGTATCACCGCTGCTTCGAGGATCTGATCATTATTGGGGATTTCATCTCTATCGCTACCGTTGCTCATGCTGTGCCTGTTTTGTGTTTTTTAAGGATTCCTGGAAGCTTTTAATTCAGTTACCCCCTCCTTCTAGCGCCAATTGTTGACGGTGATTTTTAGATTGACTCGGTCAACAATAATATCGTAATAAAAAATAATCAAATAAAGAAAATCAATCAATGCATGCACGACAGATTTTACGTGGAAAACCCTTGAATGGGAAAAAACCACGGTGCCCCCTGAGGGCGAAAGAAATCACTATGAATCGCTTATGGTTTACACACTCAGATCTCTCATACAATTGTCTGATTACTCTCTCTCTAATCTCGAACCCCTTTTCATGGGATTTAGGGTTCTATTTATATTAGTTTTTCTAGGGTTTCCCGTGCCTATGCCATGTTGATAGGGGAGTTCCTATTTTGCGTTGCGTAAGGAGTCTAGGGTTTGTAAACAACTTTTAGGGTTTGTTTCCTGTTTGGACTCTTCTTTGTTTGAAGAAGATTGTATCTTATTCGGAATAGGATTTGATCTTTGGGCTTTGTATTCGATTGAATCCTCGCTTGACGTGGAAAATATACTTGGAATTGGATTACTCTTCTGGCTGTATGTTCTTTGGCGAACACCTTGGATCGGCGAGCGCCTTTTGCCTTTCTGCTGGTCAACCAGTTGTGGGGAGCACACTTCTTCTTTAAATCGGCGAGCGTGCCAGCTGGTACGTCTTTGACTGATCTCCTTTTGTTGTCGGGTCAACGGGTGACGTGTTTATTTACTTGTCCCGTCTTTATTGCCTCTTTTGCTGACGTGTCCTATTGCCAAATTTACACATACAATAGTACGTTTCCCCCACACAAAATTAACATCATCACAAAGAGTTTTACCCATCAAATCAAGATTTTCTTCAATATCAACATCTAAGAAATCCGATACAATCTCATTGGGCAATCCTAGAAACTCATTCAATTTCCAAGCACAAACTCTAAATGTTACACCTCTTAAATCCATGATGGCATCTTCAATATTGGTACTCTCCTTGTACTCATAATAGAATTCTCTAACTAATGTCTCATTTGCAATTCCCATTGAGTCAATCCAAGAGTTCCACTTTCTTTCACATATAGCCATATGAACATAAGAGTTAATACAAGAATCCAAATCAATACCTCTTTCTTGAATGAACTTTTTGCACCCAAATATCCCCAAATCTTTCACCTTGATTGCTTTGGATATCTTGGATGAAGATGTAGGCTTTGATTTGTCAATAGGATTAGAAGAAACGTTACCACCAACTTTCTTAGCTTTTCCCATGACCTTGTATCATACAAAAATACTAAACACAAATATGAGAGGAAACAACAAACCAAGTTAGTGACCAATAAACATATACAAGGCAAAAACATTATTTTTGAACAAATCATTATGCATATCAACAATAGCAAAGCATCTTAAGATTTATCAAAAAATATGAATTATGCCAACAAACAATTTCTTGAAGAATCATGTGAACAAATCACAAAAGAGAACAAAAACATAGCATATTATGCTCCCCCTTGATAAATGTCCTATCTAACATCTAGATAGACAATTGTTCACAAAAATCATCACACATTCATATCTCAAGCAATATTCAAAAGTTTTTCCAAATAAGCTTCATATAACAAAGAGAGTTACATCGAGATTTTCAATCACTCTCATATATCTTCAAAAAAATTGCTAGAGAACCAAATATACCATATAAGCAAAAGTGAGTGTGTGAAGATTTTGCTTCAAGAATATGAAATGAATTAGTTTAGTAATCAAAAATGCAAACATTTTCCACCACCATCCATCCTTAAACTTTCCATAAAAAAGTCAAACCGGTTTTCATCTGAATTTTGCTTTTAAAGAGAATAGTTTTCAACATGTGAGCGATGTGTGTGCAAGTGGCTCGTTTACCCGTTTCTATTTGTCAACCCGAGCTCATTTGATTTTTCAACTATACTCCATAGCCTTTTTGTTTTTGTTTTAGGCTTGAATCAAAGTTTTATTTATTTATTTATTTATTTTTATTTATTTTTATTGATTCTTTTCAACTCTACTTTGATTTTTCTAACAAAAACTTATACACCTCTTGGTGGCTTTCACTCATCACTAAGGCGTAGCCCTTTTCAACATTGGGCGGCTTCACAACCAATGCGTGTAGCCCTTTCCAAGAGGGTGCTCGTTGAGTACTATATTACCGAAGCAAATGGATACAAACCAAAGGTCATTTTTAAATGTACTAATTATAGAACATCAAGAGTATCCAACACTTACACATATATCAAACTCAACAACATAACAAACCATATAAGAGAAGCAAAGTGCATTTTTTGAAACCAATTTTTAAGGCTTAAAAGCACATGATCAAAAAGCAAGTAATGAGACTTACTTAAGATCTCTACTTCTTAAGAGAGTAGCTTTCAAAGAATATGAAGCATATTTTTTCAAAAACTTGCCACTCAACAATTATACAAATAATAACACACAACACGAAAAGATCAATGTGAACAATTATAACCAAAAGATCTTAGACAAGTAAATGTCAACGAGGACCATATAAACACTATATTAGTTCACAAGTATGACATGCTACATGAAGTGGTAAAACAATGAGTTGAAAGATGAAATATAGATAAACAAGCAATGTGATACTAGATATACACCTTCGCAAGCTATTTTCATCAAATGCAAGACCTTCACCCTTTTTATGAGTCCTCTTGGCTTGTATGTCCTCATGACTACAAGTTATAGTTGTGTCGATTCCAAGAGACTAAAGGCTAAGCATATCAACTCAAACAAACAAAAAAAATGACTTTCTCTAAAAGCCTTAACAAAAGTTATCACCATATAGATATCATGATATGCAACTTCTCTATAGTTAAACAACAAATTTGACAATCATATCAACGAATGTGAGATAGCCAAGTTCATGTCAAGTTGTATAGATACAAAGCAACATATGCTAAGTTTCTTAACAACAAGACACTAATCTCAAAGCTAACTCACATGTGCAACTTACACTATTAGTAAGATCACTCACCCTTGACAAATTTTGTCTTGGGTGAATTAACATAAACATCATCAAGATTCTTATTGACAACAATGTTGAATCTAGAGTAAAGTTCTTCTACAACTTGATTCACAATAATATCACTAATACTCTTCTTTTCAACATTGTTAGCACCATATGCATTGTCAATATTAACAAGGTTTTTATTCTTCACATTCCGGGAATTCTTAGCATGCATTGTATCATTAACATGCTTTCCATTTTCAAAAAATTTAGCATGCTTGAGCTTAAAAGCAATCTCTCTATTCCTAGATGCATTTTCTATATTGTAATATTCAATAAATTTATAGCACTTGGGCTTAATATGACCTATGGTATTGCAAAAATGACATATGGGAACAAAAGAAGAGATTTTACCTTCCGGAATGGGAGAAACACATGTGGAAGTGTAAAGGAGTACATTGTTCTTTACTTTGTTCTTGATTTTGGAACGTCTCTTCTTAGGAGCTTTCTTGTCAACTATGACCTCGCTTGTAGGAAGTGATGCTTCTATGAGCTTCTCCTCAACTACCGCGTCACTTGAGCCTCCTAGTTTCAAATTAGAGATGATCCTATCCCTTTCAAGAACAACCTCTTCAACTTCTCTAAGCTTCTTGGCAATAACATTCTTTTCACTCAAGAGCCTTCGAGTTGTAGCAATAAACTCATCCACTTGTATATTGATCAAATCATTCTTCTCATCTACCTTACTTAAGGCTATCTTCAAACTCTCTTCAAGACACTTTATCTTAGCCAAAAGTCCATCATAGGTAGGATTCTCACTCAAGCACACTTGATGATTTGTATCAACCTTATCTTCAAAAGAATCTTGACTAACATCATCTAGTGATGAGTAGGAAGCCATGAAGCCAACAAAGTTGCTCACTAGCTCTTCTTCACTTGAAGACTCATCACTTGAGCTCTTCTCATCACTAGATTCATCATTTTCACTCCAAGTAGCCACCATAGCCGTTCCTTTCTTGTCCTTCTTAGAATCACCACTTGGACAATCCGAAGCAAAATGTCCAAACTTCTTGCACTTGAAGCATTGGACCTTCCTATTGCTCTTGACATTGCCACTCCTCTCATGAGGTGGAGTAAAGGATTTCTTGACCTCCTTGTCTCTTGAGTACTTGCCATTTGGCTTGGCTCCTTTCTTCAAGAACTTCCTAAACTTCCTAACTAACAAAGCCATCTCCTCATCTTCTTTGCTACTACTAGCTTCTTTCACAACCTTGAGAGCTAAACCCTTGTTCTTGACCTTTGGTTTCATACACGCTTCAAAAGTTTGAAGAGATCCTAATAATTCATCTAAGCTCATGTCATCAACATCTTTGCTCTCTTCAATAGCGGTAACCTTGGCCTTGAACCGTTTTGGCAAAGATCTTAGAATCTTCCAATTTAGCCTCTCACAGGAGATAGGAGTACCAAGTGCTTGGCACTTGTTAGCGATGTCTAGGAGCTTGTCTTAGAAGTCAACAAACTTGTCTTCCTGACCCATTTGCAAAACCTCAAATTGGGAAGTGAGCAATTGAAGATGAGACTTCTTCACCGCTTTAGTCCCTTTATTGGTGACTCGGAGTGCATCCCATGCCTCCTTTGCGGTTTCTAGATTTTGGATGTAGCTAAACTGTCTACTATCCACACCTCCAAAAATAGCATTCACCGCTCGATGATGCCATTTTGCTAACTCAAACTCATTAGTAGACCACCTACTCCTAGGCTTGGAAACGGTCACACCATTCTCAATCTTATTGGGAGCAAGATAACCTTCTTCCACAGTCATCCAAGCTCTCTCATCAATAGAGCGAATGTATGCCTTCATCCTCAATTTCCAAAACCCGTAGTTGTGACCCTTGAGAAGAGGAGGCCTAGAATTCGAAGCCCCTTCGGTCATCACATCATCTTGGAAAACCATACTAGCAAAAACCTAAGCAATTCATTTGTAAGTATAACCCGGATCTCATCGAGTGCCGTTCGATGACCCGCTCTGATACCAATTGAAAGTATACAAACTTACGTTTGTCCCTCAAGGTAGCCTTACATACAACACAAACATCACATAATCATACTAAGACAAGTTAGCATGTGATCATTCATACATTGTCTAAGTATCAATAAGTTGTATGAGGTATAAAGAAAATACAAAAACAATTAACAAGAATACTTGTATATCAATATATGTTCAATCGTTACAAGTATATACAAATATTGCTATACATAAAATTCTAAACAATATACAAAAGAAATGTAATTACAAATATGATCAAAAGAATATATTTACAAATTACACTTTACAAAATCTTGTATCCAAAAACATCACAAGTGAAGATTGTACTACAAGATTAAAACATACACAAAAACAAATATAAAAGATAAAGATAGAAAGAATTAACACAAGAGATTTTTTAACGTGGTAAAACCTCCAAGGAGGAAACATCCACGGGTTGAATTACAACCATTGGGTACTTATATATATTTGGAAAGTAAATTAGAAATTCCACAAAGTGACCAATCCTAGATCACCAACCCATGTCGAGTCTATGTTTACCTAATCCCTATTGAAAGATACAAAATCCCTCAATGATGTAAACCACATATTGGAATTCATACCAAACCAACATCGTTGGAAGATTAGAAATTCCTCAAGAGTGCATACATATCCCATGTACCCCGCTCTATCGGACTCTATATCTAACCAAACACCCGGGCCTACCAATATATAAGCCAACTCTTTATATAAGGCACACGTGCCTCTAGAAAGCCTCCCATGCATGACTATCCAAGTCCTCCTGACTCTAGCCATGACTTCTTGCTTGTATATCCAAGTCCTCCCGACTCTAGACAAGACTTCTTGCTTACCTATCCAAGTCCTCAAGACTCTAGGCAAGACTTCTTGCTTGGCTATCCGAGTCATCCCGACTCTAACCAAGACTTCATGCCTTTTACAAGGACTTCCTAGTGTGATCATGTGAATGCAAATGATGCAAACAATCAAAACAACATAGAACATGTGATCAATACATTCCATGGAAAAACTAGATCTATAGATGTGAAAACACAAGCAATAGAAATCTAGATGCAAAATCATGAATGAAAACCTAGAGCATGTGAAATCAACTAACACATAAAACTCCTAGATTCATTCATACAAATAACACTTGAACAATTCATATATATGAGGCACAAGTTCAAGATATCATAAACATACATAAAAATGCTAGAATCACAAAATGTATTCAACAAGTATTCTAGCCAAAGATTTAGAGATAGGAGATATTGTTAAAAACAAATCAATCCTAAATATCTCTAAAAACACATACAAAGGCTCTAATCCTAGATATCATCAATCAAGGATCAAAGACACATATAAAGGATTATTAATCATAAAATGCATCAATCAAGTCTCAAATAATCCTAGATATCAATCTAATCACAATACAACTCCCAATCATGTTAAAAACAAAGAATCCAAGATTCTAGTCAACATGTGTCTCTAATTAGACTTTTCAATTAGATTGATTGTGAAGCTATCTTTCTCAATAGCATTCACCAAACATACATATACATATAGAAGAAGAAACCCCAAGCAAATTGAAGGTTTAAAAAGATGAAATCACCAAGATATGAACTCTACCTTGATTTCATGAGCTGGTTCGGTTTTCTGAGTGGATCACTCTGAAAATCTGATGCAAGATCAATCAGAAAAGGTAGAGGACTGGATTACAAACAATCTCCAACTTGAATCACTCAATTCCGACTTCGTATGAGAAAGTTATGGTGTTTGGAAGTTGAGAAAATTGGAGAGAAACTCTAGACTGGATTTCACAAATTTTCTTCTTTGAAAACAAATGGAGGGAATTGGAGAGATTTAAAAGGAAGGGAAGAAGGGCATTTTTGTCCAAAAAAATAGGCCAGCCTTGCCCACGTGTGGGGCGTGTGTGCCACACGGGACCAGAGGGCTGGTTGGGCCGTGTGGCACACGGCCTCCACACGTGGATGCCCATGCCTTGGCCTTTGGCCACCAAGCTTCTCCCGCGCACCTCTCATGTTCTTCAGGCGTATTCGGGCATCCGAACTCCGATTTTGAATCCATTTTTGGATTACAAACTGTGACTCCCTCACACACAACAAAGACTATGAAACTTTGACAAATGGTTGAGAATTTATCTCAGAAAACGATGACGAACACAACTCAACGAATGAGGACTAAAAGTAGCGTAGCTACATCGTTTGGACTCGAAACTTAACATTTGAGTAACCAAAATGACCAGGACTCAATAAGGAATCAATTAAGAACAAGAACAAGTCCAAAACATAAGAAACACAAACATACAAACACAAGTTCACATATGAATGCCATTTCCTAGACATAGTCATAGAACATGCAACTCTAAAATGTATGAGCATTTGAGTTCAATGCATGAGCATACAAAATCATGTGAATGTGTTATATAAATGGTGCAAAATGATACAGGGACACTTATGAATGATTTGTGTGTGTGTGCCTATGCCTTGTAAGAGGAATGAGGTCAATTATACCTTTGATGAGCAATGAAGCTAATTCCCCTTATCAAGCCATCATCTTGCATGTACCGTAGTCAAATCTTTCTTTGAAGCTTTATATCATCATCAATATGACCACATAAACATTACAAGATAAACACGTTTTGATATGGAATATATGCCAACAACAACCAAAAACCTAACAACATATGTCTATTCGTTAATGCATATCTCTCAAATGAATCAACAAAAGTTAACCAAATTTTAGCACAAGATAATAGACATGCAACTCACACTTTTCATTTAGAAAACATTTCAAAATTCACACTAGAAAAATGAGAAAACTGACGATGAAAACAGTGCACGCACCGTTTCGCAATAACAGGGCATCGCCCATGACCTTTGGCTGAAGAAATAATCATAACTTTTAAAGCGCCACCCAGAATTTTTCATTCTTTGTATCATTGGATTCGTATCGAAAAAACGAAGAACCTAACATGGACGGAAAATTTATTTCCTCACTGATCAATACAGTTTTAATAAAACGTTTTCCTCAAAGATTTTCAAAACAGGGCATTTTTTTTCGCAGATTTGACAAAGAATAAAACAAACATGAATTCACACCCCCAAACCTAATCTAAACATTGTCCTCAATGTTTGTATGACATGAAAAGCATGGACAACGAACAAAGAAAAAGTATGGAAGGCAAGAACTTGAAACTCAAAACAAAAGAAAGAAAACTAAAAACTAAAAAGACATTACCTAGGTGGTTTGTCTCCCACCAAGCGCTTAATTTAACGTCTCGGCAAGACGGGGGCAAGGACGAATCATCAACCAAACTCCAATGTCTCGAATTTGCACCAATATGTGATTAGGTCTTGGAAAACAATTTCACGCGCCGGCATGTTCCTACAGACAATAAGCAAAGGCAAGTAAATGTTCACTATAAAGTGTGGTGAAATAAGTTCAGAAAACCACTTATTCCACTTGCTTTTGTGTAGGCGGCTCGGAAAAGTAATGGGAGGGACATAAGGCTTGAGTTCCTTATATAGGAGCGGTTCCTCGAAAGGGACAACTTCCGCTTCCTTTGTTTTTTCTTTCGTCTCCTTTTTTTCTATTTCCGTCTCCTCATCTTCATCTGCAACAATAGAAAAATCATTAGAAAATTCATGACTCACTATGTTATCAACAATCTCACCGTATAAAGGTATGGTGGCAACATCCTCTTGCTCCAGTTCAGCCAATTGCCTAATTTTCACCTCTATCTTCCTCAGTGAAGCATGAATATTCTGAAAATGTACCTCATTCTTTTGTTCGGTTTGCGTCATACGCTGCTCTAATTGCTGGAATTGCTGCTGCATTTGTTGCAGTATTTCTTCCATTGATGGTGAGATCGGCTGCTCATAGGTATTGACTTCATTGTGGCTCCATGAGAAGTCTTGATGATTCCTCCACTCCGGATTGTAGGTATTGTCATATAGTTCATAACTCGACCACTGATTGTGGGAATTTCCATATGGTTCATTGATAGGCCACGGATTGTAGGAATGTTCAAAAGGTTCATGCATAGGCCACATATTGTAAGAATTCATTGCTTGGGCTTGTTCTCTTGAAGGACAGCTCCACATATAATGCCTAACCATTCCACAGTGCATGCAAACCACAACTCTTACTTCGCTTTCCTCATCATAAGCATGTTGCTCATAGAAGTCCATTGTTCCTGAAAAGAAAGAAAACAAAAGAAAATAAAAAGAAAAATTAAACTAAAACTATTAACTAAAACTAAAACTAGAAATAACCAATAAATTCACTAATCCTCGGCAGCGGCGCCAAAAACTTGATGTATAAAATCGTGTTATAAAAACCTAACTCGCAAGTGCACAAATCATGATATAAGTACAACGACAAGTAGGGATCGTTCCCACGAGGAAAAGTGATTTATCGACTGAAACTAATTCTAATTAAAGCTAAGCAATTAACAGTAACCAAGAGATTTGAGATTGATTGATTGATTTGATTAAAACTAGAGTAAACTAAGAAAGTAGTTAACAAGAATATGTGAATGTGATCAAGAGGTGAGAGAACTAGGTCATCAATGCTCCCCAACTACGTTTACTCAATGCTTCGAATTGACTTTTACAAAGAATGTTAATCAAGTTAAGGGTTCGTTCTTAAATTATGTATAATTAATACCATGTGGTCCTGGAGTGAATCAAGTATTCTTCACTACAGTCTACCTCAAAACCTGCGTATAAACTATAACAAAAAATCCATCAACCACAAACCAAGTGTTCTCAATTAAGTCTACCCCAAAACCTATGTATAAACTATAACCAAAAACCCACAAAGCACAAAATCAAGTATTCTCAACCACAATCTACCTCAAAGCCTATGTATAAACTATGATTGAGAATCCATTAAGCATAAGAACAAGAGATCCGAAAATTACATGCAATATCCTACTACAATAAATTTCATTCATTCAATTGAATATTGGCTGAGAATGGTGAAACCCACTCGCATCTCAACCTTTAACCTATCAAACCCTAAATTCAAGCCTAGCATAAACCATGCATCAACAAGAATAAATAATCATAAATTGAATGAATCGAAACTTGAATTAAGAAAATATAGTCAATTCTAACAAAGAGCATTCATAGAGGTTCACATTGATTCCCTAATATGGAGTTAGTTACACATAGATGAAATAAAAAGACAAGAGATAGAAAAGATAAAACCCATTGAGGCCTTCATTGAATTCTTCAAATCTTCAATGATAAGACTTCTTCATCTTGCAAACCCCTGATGTGTAAAGATGGATGAAGGTGATGGGGGACGGCCCTTTTGGTGGCTTGGGACCTCCCTTGGATGGATCTCCTGAAATTAGGGTTCAAAAGGGCTTAAATAGGTGTAGATACTAAGCCAAGTCCTTTAACAACAAGGAAATCAATTCCCCTTTAGAACTCTACCTTTTTGGGATTCTATTTCTTTCCTAATCCATCCAAATTGATTACTTATTGAAGGAGGATAAGGATTAGATGTCTAATTGCTTTTCAAGGCTCTCACACATGTCCAGGGAGGTAATATTTCCCGTTCCGACAACTTGTGAAACAAATCCCGAAAGTATTCACGGATTTAATACCTGACTGATCTGACCTTTGGGCACTAAAACGGGAATAACTTCTTCTAGAAAATTTAGATTCATAAGTCGTAAGTTTATTTGGAAACTAGACTTCCGGGGCTTCAAATCCATAGGTGGAAGGACATGCAGTTCAATCGGAGCTGAGAGGTATAGGGCCCGCAATATGGATCATCTGCATTGTCAAGGGCTACCGCTTGATGTACCGCTGGGTAGGTAAGTTGCCTACCCCGTAGAAAATATAAGGTGACACTTCTGGAGTTTACCACTTGATCTACCACTAGGTAGGTAGGTTGCCTACCCCATGGTAATTGGCAAAATATCCCTTTTTAACATCCTTTGACACCATTTCTTCCATAATTAGATTCAACACCATTTTTGTGACCTACACATGCTCAACAAACACATTAAACAACCTAATTCACTCGAGAACAAAGCATAAGTAATAGGAAATAGGGGCCTAAAACATGTATAGAAATAGATCGATCACAAACCTAGAGGCAGCGAAAGAAAGTTGTTGTTCAAAAACCTGCTGCGACTACTCCTCTTGCTTCTCCTTCCTCATCAATCCCCACCAAGGTCCAAGCCATGATGGAAGAGCAGAGAGACACTGTTTCAATCCCCTCTCAGGCCACCAATATTCCTTCGGGGTCAAGATGCATTACCCAAGATAAGGTAGTGTCTCGTTTTATCACCTCTAGTCCTGAAGGGAGCTTGGCGAGCATGGCGAAGATTCCTTCTGAGATTCTGGCTGCTAAGGGTGCTTTCGTCCTAGACAAGGTAGAATCCCGCCTTCATTATTGTTGATTATCTTCCCCTTGTACATTTTTTGTTGATACTAATCCCCTTTTCTTCCCCTTGTAGAGTTTCAAGTTTGCCTTAGCCATGGAAAAACAACTGTTAACCTTGAAGGAGGCTTACATCGGGCTCCAGGCTGAATTGGAGAGTACAAAGCAAGAGCTATCTCAAGCTCAGCAGTGCGTAGCCCCTCTGATTTAGGTTGCTGTAGAGTCTGAGGAGGGTATGCAGGCCGTTTTAGTGGAAGCTAGGCGTTATAAGCGCTGCCTGGATACTAAGACGGTCAGGTCATTGCACCGTCGGGAGGAGAGGGAGTGCTTGAAGAGAGAGAAGAAGCTGCTACAAGATGAGAACCAGCTTCTACGGGATACAATAAGAAGCCTGGAGGCCCAAGAGGGTCCTTCTTTCGAAGATGGCTACTTCACTGCTTGCTACGAGGTGGCCATGGCCCTGCCTCCTCCTTTCAATCTTCAGGTAGCCTTGAACTGGGATTGGGATCAAATTATGGCGAAGGCTGCTCAGCTAGCAGACGGGAATCAGGAACAAGAGGTTCCTTCGCAGGACACTGCTCACTCGAATCAAGGGGCTGATATACCTGCTGGGGTTCAATCTGAAGGCACTAAGAAGATGGTCCAGGATCCTCATTCTATTCAAGAAGAACAAATGCAGGACCCTCTACCTCCTTCAGAAGTTGTTTTGGTGGAGAAGGGGGATGGTCTAATTGAATCCGGGGTTCCAATAGTTGAAGGGACCCAGAATGAATCTGTAGCTATGGAAAAGGATGATCCGGCTAGACCGTAGGTTCTGGCAATTGAGGGGGCCCAGGTTGGTATTGCAGTGGATGCCACAAGGGTGGAAGCAGCCAGCTAAGAAGAGCACCTGGAGGGGGAGAATGAAGCATGACTTGGCACTTTATTGTACCTTTTTTATTTTTTATTTTTTATATATTTTTTTTACTCTTGTAACCCGGAAAGGGGGTTTGGTCACCCCGTTTGATCAATACAGATTTCCCCTTTTGTTGATTCACACATTCTCTTGCTTGCTTTTCTAACTTAGAAAAAATCTTAAAACAGACACGTCTGTGAATAGTTGGACCCAAATTGGATGCCTGTGCCTTGACAAGTTAGACCAGGATACTTGATAGCCAGATGATGTACACCCTTGTATCTTATAATTGTAAAAACTAGCGAGATCTATCAAGTAATCACGTCTCCTTCTCCAATCGGGCTTTTATGAATATGTAGTAATCTAAAGATTTGGGTATCCTGGAATGGAACCCTGATCTTTAGGCTGATCATCCTGGTAGGCCACTAAGGCCACTTTAGCACCAGTTTTTTTTGGAGAAATGGAGAAGTAAGGAATCAGGTACCTGGGTAAGGTATCCCGATCCTTCTGATAATCTGTCCTGGTAGGCAACTTAGGCCACTTTAACACCAGTTTTTTAGAGAAATGGAGAAGTAAGGAATCAGGTACCCGGGCAAGGTATCATAATCTTCTGATAATCTGTCCTGGTAGGCAACTTAGGCCACTTTAGCACCAACCTTCCTGGTGGAGGGTATACCCTGACCAAGGCAGCAAGAGCGCCATAAGACTATTTCCTGGTCTTGAGGATACGGCGGGCAACTAAGGCCACGAGTCCGGGTCCTTAGTTTGGTGAATCAGATTCCTCTCGGAGGAGGGTATACCCCGACCAAGGCAGCAGGTGTGCCATAAGGCTATTTCCTGGTCATGAGGATACGGTGGGCAACTAAGGCCATGAGTCCGGATCCGTAGTCTGATAACCCATAATCTTCTTGGAGGAGGGTATACCCCGACCAAGGCAATAAGAGCGCTATAAGGCTATTTCCTGGTCTTGAGGCGATTCAGTAATGGCGAAAACTTGCAGAACGAACATTGGAGAATCATGTAGGAGACACTGCATAATGAGAATAGGAGAATCATGTAGGAAAGAAAAGTGATTTTATTGAATTTTCCAAGCAGTACAATATGAATTCGGGGTATGTATACCGGACGATATAAGTCGAATTTCTAATAGTAGAACTTCTTGAGATGATTGGCATTCCATGTATGATCCACTGGGTATCCCTCTATGTCCTCTAGCTTATAGGCGCCACCCCAAAGCATTGCTTTAATCAGGTAGGGGCCTTCCTAGTTAGAAGCTAGCACCCCGTCAGACCTCCTTCATGTGTTCTGAGTTACTTTCCTGAGAACCAAATCTCCTTCTTTTAAATTTTGGATTCTTACAAAGAGTATTGAAATGCAAAGAGTGGATAAAAAGAAAAAAGAAAACGAAAACAAGAAGAAAAGCAAAAGAAAGAGAAAAGCAAAGAAAAAGAAAAGCAAAAGATTGAAATAAAAGATGTATGCAAAAGAAAAGAAATGAAAAGGCAAAGCCAAATAAAATGAAAAAAGAGAACCATGAATTAGGCACAAGTGGCCTAGATTGAGGGATAATAATTGAATAGGCTACTCAAGAAAAGTTGAGTAGTGAATATGCAATTGAAATGATATTGTAAGCAATGGGCGCCAAATGCGTGAACAAATGTGTGAAAGCAATTGGGATTCATTTTAGAATGTATGCCTTAAGTATAAATCATTGGGTTCCTTGTTATCTATGGCCCAATTTTATTGACTCACCATTCACCTAAAGCCCCATTACAACCTAAGAAAGACCTTTACGATCTTTAGGAATGTCCACTTGTGAATTTTGGTTTTTGCATGTTCTTTCTAACTCATGATTTGCAATTCCATTCACGAGACCTCATTTTCAGAAATTGCGCTTTAAATAACATCATATGCAATCAATTTGATATCCATGACATAAACTCATATTGCATATGTATTTTTGAGCGAAACCTAGGAATTAAAGAGAAGAAAAGAGAGAATCTAGTGAGGATTAGATCGAGGCGAATTACATTCTAAACCGAATAGCACATTTGCCTTGAAGCTTTGGCATTTTGAATGTAAGGTCGCATTGCGTACAATCATATCTAGAGTGGCATGCTCTTAATCTTTACTTGACATAATCCTACATGTTTAAGTCCTCATTATTGCATCATTGTGTTAATCTCCTCATTTTGGTTTCGCATGTTAATGATTGGATAGTAGATCCTTGCTTAAGTACGTTAGAACCTTATTGAAAATCTTTAAAATATCTTGATGCATGTCTTTGGGGGTTGATTTGAGATTGTTTTGCTCGAGGACAAGCAAAAGATAGGTTTGGGGGTATTTGATCAAACCAAAATTGGTATGATTTTGGCCCTCATTCCCGTCTCATTATGCTTGATTCTCGGGCATTTCCCTGTGTTTTAATGTTGTTAATTAAGTATTTTTAGGTATTTATAAGGTTGAAGGGCATTGTAGTAAATTGGAGAAAATAGGGGCAAAAGTGCAAATTATTGAAGGAAGATTAATGATATCGCAATTAGGGAAAAGATCAAGGGAGCATTCTGTTATTTGCCACGCAAAAAGGCTTGAAGCAGTACCACATCAGCATTAGCGAAACGGTGCGCTTTGGATGTGGGTGTATCTTCTGAATGCGCCCCAGCCTACCGCTAATTGCACCCCATAGAAGGTTAGGCAGTTAACTCCTGTGTGCACCCCAGGCCACTTCTATGTACACCCAAGTGCACAAACCCAAACCACAAGCCCAATTCCTTGACCATGCTTATGGACCCTTGCTGTGCACACCCCCTGGCCCTTCTAATTGCGCCCCAAAGAGACAAAGAAGGCAACAGCTAAATGCACCCCAGTCTATTGCTAAAAAAACCCCCTTTAGAGACAAGAAGACATCTGCTGTGCACACCCCATGCACTTGCTAAGCGTCCCCCATCTTCACCAAACTTCATCTTCTTCCTCTCGCCTAACCGCCATTAAAGAGCTTAAAACCCTAGCTTTCTAAACCCACTGAAAACGGACCTACCACCGATCGATATTAGTCCCAAATTTACGGGGAGGTCAGCGGGAGGCTAATCGGTGACTTCTCGACCCTCCTAGCAGCCGAGATCCATGGTATCAACCCCAGTTCAGTCGTGTGTCACTCCTTTGTGTCACCATGAAACTCTCCTGAAATTGTCGCCATTTGTCTTTCGATGTCGCCATGGCGACAGGAAGTGTTTTTGAAACCTGATTGCATCGCTCCGAGATGACGCCATGAAGGTCACCTCATGCCAAACCACAAACTTCACTGTGCTCAAGTCTGATTGGCTGATTTTAGGTGGCAAATTATGGAAAAGCCCCCTTGAGGGGCCAAAATGGAAATTTGACAAGTATAGGGGGGGTGTTTTGGTAATTTTACCATTCGTGACCTAATTCAAAAATACTATAAATCTATCCCTCTTTTCAATTTGAAAACCAATCCTATTCTCTCCTACCTATCTCCTTTCCATCCTAGGATCACCATTAATCATCTCCCAAACTCCTCAATTTCTATACTTGAACTAATCTTTTCCACCTAAAAACTCACACCAAATCTTGATTCCTTCCCTAGATCATTCCTCCCCTACCATTCTCTACATCACAAAACCTTTGTCACTCACCATTAGCCATCCACCTATCTAGACACATCCTCTTCCTCCATTCTTTGCACTAGGAGCTTCTAAGGGGAACAAGGATCAAACACTAAAGAAGGAGGCTCAAGGGTGATTTCCTTATCATTTACTTGTTTTCTATTTTATTGCTACTATGTGTAATTAAACCCCTAATCTAGGGGATTGATTTGATAAACATTTGGTTGTGGGTATTTGTTTAAGCTTTGTAATGAATCTCTATATGTGTTCTATTTATTAATTCATTAGATTCTATTCATTATGTGATTGACTTGTATATCCAATTTTTAATTACAATCTTGTTTAGAATAACATGTTATGCAATCATTCTTGGATTGACACCCTTGAATGATTAAGAACCCAATAAATAGGATAGATTAGTGGAAGGTATATCAACCACACTAATCTAAACATAAATTGGTTAACATGCAGAGATTGATCCATCAAAGTGGCTTGAAAAGCACTACCCATACCCACTTGCTAATCAATCAATTCCCTAGCATCTATATTAATTGTTTCTTATCAAGATTGTGAGTCTTCTATTTTTTATATCACCATATTTTTAGTTAGGTTTATTTTGTATGTATGTTTGATGGTTTGACAAACCATACACTCATTCATTCATTTATGATTTATTTTATTGCATATAGATTAGCTAATTAATTCAACATATTACTCTAATTCCCTGTGGAACGAATCCTAAGCTTACCGATTTACTAGTTTTCAAAACTTAAAAATATATTGCGTAAGAATTCATTTATAAACATTCTTTTGATAATTCGCAATTCGGTAACGACATAAAAAACGAGTCATCACCTTGCTTCCACTGAAAGAGCTCAAAGGTGAGGTAAAGGCACCAGGAATGAGAATCCGCCACCAGTGCCACCACCAGCTGTAGGCCCTCTGCCTCAGGACCTCGCCAGGCAAAAAGTCAATCGGGATGTCCTAGAACAGCATCATGAAGCATACGTAGTGTTAGGATTATGTTCAATAGCAAAAGTGTAATGTTGTACTTGACAATCTTTTCATATTAATAAAGTGATTTCTGTTTGTTAACAAAATCTTATATAGCATTTGTTATTATAATTGTCAAAGTAAATAATCATAAAGTCAAAAGACTATGAGAAAAGAAGAATTGTTCGTACATCTGGATATGTATGAGGTAGACACAATTCTTTAGTTAGTCTTAAGTAACGTTCACAACTTAAGTTAAAGGTTGAGCACCTTTATCTTGTTAAAGTTGTAGAATTCTTTTACTAGCATTTGAGTGGGATCAAATGTGTTGTGATGAGTCTAAAATCATCGAAGGGTCTTCGAGTAAAAGAAACTAGTGCACTGGGTGCATTGAACCGGATCATAATGAAATACTTTTTCTAGAACTGTCAATAGATAAAAGTCTTTTCATTATCAAGACAATCGGAGAGTCTATCTTAATCCTGAGATAAATGATGGACTTATGGTTGCAAGTGTTATCATTTGAGCTATCAATGAGTACGATTATATAGCATAGTCTATCCTCGATAGTTTGGTGGTATTCATTTGTTAATCGATAGAGGACTTCATTTATAGATATGGACATCGTGGCTCCATTTATTAAATGTGAGTAGAATATCATCATATGGATGCTTTGTGGTTTTGGATATGAAATCTTAACGTTGAGTTTTCAATAGTGTCTATTGAAAGATGACTTCTGGACAAGTCATAATATATATCCAAGTTCAAAGTGTGGTCATATGAGTAAATATGGTAACTTGGAGAGCTATAGGCAGTCTATGAGCTCTTGGCGATTACTGATATTCTTCACGAGGATTCATTATCTCTCATATGATTGTCTAGGGTATGAATTAGTATCGTTAACTTATTCCATCTTTATTTAAGAGTGCAATTTTAGTTCTTTAGTGGAATGAACTAAAATTAATAGATTGAACCTAAGTGAATCATTTGTTGATTGTGATTGGGTTATGTCTATTGGAGCTTAAATTTAGATAGGCCCGCCAAGATCCCCAATCCACACGGACTTGTATGAATCACTTGATATATTCTACCGAACTATTTGTGGGTCCAATTAGAATTGTATTTAATATATTAAGAATATAATTTGCACATTATTTATTTAATTGGCTGTTTAATTATATTAATATATTAATGAAAGGCATGTGAGCTTGTTTCTTTTAGTAAGAATGAGTCTAGTTCACATGTGGGATTTTTTTTATTAAAGTCCAAATGGATTAAATAAAATAAGAAAACAATATGTAGGCCCAAGTTCTAGTCATGGGCGGCAATGGCTAATTTTTAGCCCATTATATTGTTTTATTTTATTATTTAATTAAATGGAAATTAATTAATGTGTTAATTAATTATTTAATTAAAGATCAATTCTTTTTCTGATTAGGAAATATGTTTCCTAGTAGTATACTACTATTAGTATTATACTAAATATAAAAGACTTTATTTGTTTAGTCAAATTAGGAAGTCTTTTATATAGTCACAGATACATTAAAGAGTGGGTTTAGGGTTAGAATTCGGAACCATAGTTTTTGGGAAAGAATTCGGAACCATAGTTTTCGGGAAAGAATTCGGAACCATAGTTTTTGGAAAAGAATTCGGTACCATAGTTTTTGTAACTATGGATCCAGCCACCATAGTTTTTGTAACTTTGGAATTGGCAACCCTAAGTTTTTTTGCAATTGAGAGCTTTTTCTTTTGCTAGAGAAAAATAAGATCCAACTCTAAGACTAGTGAGTGATTCGGCCTAGAGGTTTGTGAGAGAAGAATTGTTCTTGTTTCGATAGTGTACTAGTGATCTTAACATCAAGAGATCTTGTACACACTTTCGAATTAGGTTCACGCGAATTTCAATCTTACGATTGTGAATTCAAAAGTGACCGGAACGTTCTTAGCAACCTATTGGAATTTTTGTGACTAACAGAAATCAGAAAAGTTTTGTTTGTCCATTCTCAAGTTCACAATTCAAAGAAGGGAGACCACGCTCCTAGGTGATTCACGTTCATGATCGGATTGGAAGATCTTGCGAATTACCATCGATGCATAGTCAATCGGATCACGCGACAAAGGTATGATATCTTTTGGTATATATTGTTTAATTAATTAAAGGGTTAAGGTTCAATATGGGAAAATTTTTAAAATAACTAAACTCTCTTTTTAGTCTCGCTTCCGCTGTGTGCACGTATTTTTTCCCTACATGTAGAAGCCATCCGACTCTGAATGATAGCCCAGGGGATCCCTTTGAACCAGTTGGGGTCCCAGGAGATGCTGGCCCAAGTACCCGGGTACCAGTGTTTGACCGGCTAGGGCCACCTCACCTAGTCTGGTAGGTAAATCTTAGACCTAGACTGGTGAAGTCCGCAGTTGAGATTCCTCCTAAGAGAATCCAATCTCCACCAAAACCAAGGGCAAAGGAGAAGGATCCACATCCTGATTTCGAAGGAAGCACCAGATCCCGAAAAAGCTCCAAAGAAAGACATCAGAGAGCAAAGCGGAATGAGGTTGTCATTGATTCAGAAACTTCGGATGAATAAGGCTTAGTAGCCTGATCCGGAACCAAGTAGTCCCAGCTCCTAGAGGATCAGATGACCAAGATGGCCAAGGAGTTGGAGGAATTGAAGAAGGGAAAGCACCAAGGAATACGGAAAAACCCCTTGGGTGAGATGAATGCACCTTTTCCCAAGAGAGTCAGTGAGGCGGGGTTGCCACCCAAATTCAGGATGCCTTCTAAGAAGTATTCCGGGACAGAGGACCATGTCAGCCACCTGGAAAGCTTTGTCCATTAGATGGAGGTCCAAAGCGTGACCCAGCTAGCCATGTGCAGGATGTTTCCCTTAACCTTGACCGACTGTGCCAAGACATGGTTTAGAAAGTTACCGCCAAGTAGTGTTGATTCCTTTCTAAGCTTACCACAGCTTTTTGTGCATAGTTTCAGGGGATCAAGCCTTGTCCCAAGGACCCTATCTTGCTTCAATACGTGGTTCAGGAGCAGGGTGAAACTCTGAGATCTTATGTCGAGAAATTCCATAAAGAAGTCGTTCAGATGGGGGTATTCGATGAGAAGGAAACCTTAGCCAACTTCCGAAGAAACCTGTGGGCTGGTAGGCTATTTTGTTCTTTTGCTAAGCACCCTCCAGAGACGTGCCAGGAAGCCTACAACCTGGCTCTAGAATAGGTGGATATAGAGGAACAGCTCCGGATTAAGATCGAGTACTACGAAGCCTGATTGGCACCACGTCATAAGAGGGAAGCTCCAAAGCCCGGCCAGTCAAGAAATTCCATAATCAGCCCCCAAACCAGTCTACCTACCGACCGCCTCCTATCCCCTCATACCAAGAAAGATATCCGGTTAGGAGGTCACCCCCAGGGGGAGGTGGCTAGGGTAGCAAGAGTGGAAGATAGATACAACCACTACACCCCTCTCATTGCTTCATGAGAAACCATCTACCTCGCTATCCGGGATAAGGGCTTGCTTAGAAAGCCGGGTCCTATGAAAGTCCCCGTTGACAGGAGGAATTGGTATAAGTACATAACACTTCAGAGTGCTACAGCCTCCGTAACCAAATTGAAGGACAGATAAGGGGAGGCCTTTTAACTGAATTTTTACAGCAGGTGCGGGACGTCATCAAGGAACTGAAGCAGGTATAGAGTGGGATGCAGGAGGTAGTGGAGAGAAGGCGAGATGGTGAGAAGGATCTGATGCAATAAATCTAGGTGATTCACACCATTAGTGGAGGCCTTACTCTAGCCGAAACCTCCAACAATTCAAGAAAAAACCACGCAAGGAAAATTCTCAGGCTCAGTGTTGGCCATGAGATACTTAGAGTCAGCAATGGATCCCAGGACCTATCCTGCTTTACCAAAATTATCTTCACAGAGGAAGATGTCTATAACACAGTTCAACCACATGATGATCCCATGGTAATCATAATACAGATCGCCAACTGCCTGGTACACCACGTCCTGATTGATACAAGAAGCAGTGTAGACATCCTGTTCAAGGGAGCCCATGAGCAACTTAACTTAAAAAATTCTTGTTACATAAGCTGCACCTCGCTTCTGTATGGGTTCACAGGGACTTTGTAATGCTAATGGGAACAAAGATTTTGCTAGTGATAGTCGGAGAAGCTCCTTTTCAACAAAACATAATGACGGAGTTCATTGTGGTAGATACCCTGTTTGCCTATAATGCAATTCTGGGTAGGCCTTTCCTATCAGGGATTAAAAGGGTACTGTCTATCTACCATAATGTTTTGAAATTCCCAGTGGGAGCAGAAGTAGGAGAAGTTAGAGGGGATTAGCAGGTAGCCCGCAATTGTTACGCGGTATCTACCAACCCCGTCGCGTTAGTTAAGCAATGCGCACATATGATCATTAAACCAAATCAGGGAACGCTAGAGCGAGATGATTATGTCTTGGAAGGAGGAGAGGTACCAGACATAATCGTGGAAGAACCAGAGGAAGAAGAGCGAGGTTGGACCGGTGGATATCCCACGGATCAGTTAGAGGAAATACTTATCAGGGGCGAAGATCCAACTAAGACAGTAAAAGTTAGAGGAGGTTTGGACCCCGAAATTTAGAAGGACTTGGTAGAACTCCTCAAGGAGTACAATGACATCTTCGCTTGGAGCCATGAAGAGATGCCTGGCATTCCTCTTAGCCTGGCTACCCTTAGGTTGGCAGTAGACGCAACCTTCAAACTAGTAAAACAGAAAATAAGACACTTCAATGCTGAACGGAACGCTGCAGTCCTAGAAGAAGTTGACAAGCTCCTGAAGGCCGGGTTCATTAGGGAGTCCCGATACCCCGAATGGATCGCCAACGTGGTTAAGGTAACCAAGTCTAATAGGAAGTGGCGAATGTGCGTGGATTACACCGATCTCAATTGGGCTTGCCCTAAGGATAGCTTCCCCCTACCTAAGATAGATCAGCTCATTGACTCTACTGCAGGAAACAAGCTCCTAAGCTTCATGGATGCCTTCTCGGGGTACAATCAAATCATGATGCACCCTTCTAATCAGGACAAGACTAGCTTCATCACCGGACAGGGCCTCTACTGCTATAAGGTAATGCCTTTCGGACTCAAAAATGCAGGTGCCATATACCAGCGTATGGTGAACAAAATGTTTAAAGAATGAATAGGAAAATCCATGGAGGTGTACATAGATGATATGATCACAAAATCTCAGGAACCTGGACAACATGCTGAGGACTTACGCTAAACTTTTCAGGTAATAAGACAGAACCAGATGAGGTTGAACTCCGCCAAATGTGCCTTCGGGGTAGCAGCAGGAAAATTCTTGGGATTCATGGTACATGAAAGGGGGATCGAAGCTAATCCCGAAAAGATCAAGGCTATCCTAGATCTCAAGTCACCTATAACTCTCAAGCAGGCACAAGGATTAATTGGCTGGATAGCAGCCTTGAACCAGTTCATATCCTGCTCCACTAATAAGTGCCTCCCTTTCTTCAAGGTCATCAAGTAGGGGAAGAAGATGAAGTGGGACGAGTAAAGCGAGCAGCCTTTCCAAGCTTTAAGGGAGTACTTGTCAAGCCCGCCACTATTGGTGAAGCCTACCCTGGGGGAAGAGCTCCTACTCTATTTAGCAGTCTCAGAAGTTGCCACCAGCGGAGCCTTGGTGAAGGAATGCAGTGACGGGGTGTAAAGACCAGTTTACTATGTGAGCCAGGCTTTCACTAAGTCCGAGAAAAACTACACCCTCTTGGAGAAGCTCGCCTATGCCTTGGTTACTGCCTCCAGAAAGCTTCGGCCTTACTTTCAAGTCCACACCATTATGGTAGTCACTAACCAACCTCTGTGACAATTCCTCCAGATGTCGGATGTGTCGGGTAGGTTGGTTCTATGGGCCCTAGATCTCACCCAGTTTTACATTAAGTACAAGGCGAGAACCATGATCAAAGATGAAGCCCTAGCTGATTTTATAATGTAATTCAGCACAATTTCAAGGCCGGATAAGTCAGCAGACTCGGATCTAGATCAAACCAATCCGAATTGGCCCGAAGACAGTAGGATCTGGGTCATTTACACGGATGGAGCCTCAAACCAAACGGGGTGTGGAGCTGGGATCGTCCTGATTAACCCTGAAGGATCTGAATGCAGTCACTGTTTCAGGTTTGAATTCAAAACCACTAACAACGAGGTGGAATACGAAGCCTTGTTAGTAGGAATGGGGGTAGCAGAAGCTTTAGGGGCTGGTTACCTTTTGATCAAGAGTGACTCCTAATTGGTGGTCAACCAGGTGTCGGGATTGTACCAAGAAAAATGTGACAACATGGTGGCATATCTGGCTAAAGTTCAAGAAGCAATGAAGAAATTCAAAGGTGTAAGGATGGAACAAATTCCTAGAGAAAAGAACCACTGCGCTGATGTCTTAGCCAAAATTACAATAGGAGAAGGGCATGATTTACCAAGAGAAGTACCCCTCCAATTGATTTCCCATTCCAGCATAGCTAAAGAGGAAGAAGTCCTCCCAGTCGGCCGCCCATCATGTTGGATGGATCCAATAGCAGACTATCTCTACAGTGACACTCTCCTTGCAGATTAGGATCAAGCCCACCGGCTTAAGAGAATAGCTACTCGGTACTGCCTGGTAGATGAATACCTCTACCGTAAAGAGAGATCTCTCCCTCTACTTAGATATCTCCACCCCGATGATACGCGCTGGGCGCTCAACGAGGTACACTCAGGGGATTGCGGTAACCATGCATTGGGCGAACATTAGCTTACCAGATCATTAGAATGGGCTACTTCTGGTCGACTATACACCAGGATGCAAAGCAGTTTGCGCGCTCCTGTAAGGCTTGTCAAAAAATAGCAAACCTTCATCATCTCCCACCAGAAAGACTCTCTTCAATCAGTACACCCTACCCCTTTGCAATCTGGGGACTGGACCTGATCGGACCACTCCCTACTGCACCCGGCCAGGCGAAACATGCAGTGGTGGCGATAGATTACTTTACCCGTTGGATAGAAACCAAGTCCCTCACCCGGATAACTGAAAAGAAAACCACTAATTTTGTCAAGGAAAACATTGTCTGCCGTTATGGTACCCCGATGACCATCATAACTGATTTGGTAAAGCAGTTTGACAACGCCAACTTCAGGGAGTTCTGTGAAGGCCGGAACATCGATCTCTGTTTTGCATCGGTAGCTCATCCTCAGACCAATGGGTTGGTTGAAGCTACCAACAAGACCATTAAGAAGATCCTAAAGAAAAAGCTCCAACAAAAGGAAGGGTTATGGGTTGCAGAATTACCCAATGTACTGTGGGCTTACCCAATGTACTACAACAGGAGAAACCCCCTACTCACTAGTATTCGGGACTAAAGCGGTCTTACCCATCGAGCATAAGCTCATATCTTTCCGGGTCCAAAATTATGAATCGAAAGATAATGAGGCTAAGTTAAGAGCTAGTCTAGATCTACTAGAGGAAAAGCAAAGTAGAGTTGCTAAAAAAATGGCAGTGTATCAGAGTAAGATAGCCCGGAACTTCAATAAAAGGGTGAGGTTCCATAATTTCAAAGAAGGAGATTTGGTTCTCAGGAAAGTAACCCAAAACACACGAAGGAGGTTTAACGAGGTACTAGCACCTAACTGGGAAGGTCCTTACTTGATTAAAGTACTACTCCGGGGTGGCGCTTACAAACTGGAAGACATGGAGGGGTACCCAATGGATCATACATGAAACGCTAATCACCTCAGAAAGTTCTACCCTTAAAAATTTAATTTGTAACAGCTGGGAAACACACCTCGATTTCATATTGTACTGCTTGGGAAGTTCCACAAAATCAGTTTCTTCACCTACATCACTCTCCTGTGTCCATTACGCAATGATTCATACTTGATTATCCGATGTATCTAACGTGATGTCCATTCTACAAGTACTCCGCCATTACAGAATCACCTCAAGACCAGAAAATAGCCTTATGGCGCTCCTGCTTTCTTAATCGGAGAATACCCTCCTCCAAGAAACCTGGTGCTAAAGTGGCCTAAGTTGCCTACCAGGACAGACTTACAGTAGGCTCGGGATACCTCATCAGGGTACTTGATTCCTTACTTCTCCATTTAAAGACCAGGAAATAGCCTTATGGCCCTCCTACTGCCTTGGTAGGGGAATACCCTCCTCCAAGAAACCTGGTGCTAAAGTGGCCTAAGTTGCCTACAAGGACAGACTTATAGTAGGATCAGGATACCTTATCAGGGTACCTGATTCCTTACTTCTCCATTTCAAGACCAAGAAATAGCCTTATGGCACTCATGCTGCCTTGGTCGAGGAATACCCTCCTCCAAGAAGCTTGGTGCTAAAGTGGCCTAAGTTGCCTATCAGGAAAGACTTACAGTAGGATCGGGATACCTCATCAAGGTACCTGATTCCTTACTTCTCCATTTCAAGACCAGGAAATAACCTTATGGCGCTTCTGCTGCCTTGGTCGGGGAATACCCTCCTCCAAGAAGCCTGGTGCTAAAGTGGCATAAGTTGCCTACCAGGACAGACTTACAGTAGGATTGGGATACCTTATCAGGGTACCTGATTCCTTACTTCTCAATTTCAAGACCAGGAAATAGCCTTATGGCGCTAAGATAGCCCGGAACTTCAATAAAAGGGTGAGGTTCGATAATTTCAAAGAAGGAGATTTGGTTCTCAGGAAAGTAACCCAGAACACACGAAGGAGGTCTAACGAGGTACTAGCACCTAACTGGGAAGGTCCTTACTTGATTAAAGCACTACTCCGGGGTGGCGCTTACAAACTGGAAGACATGGAGGGGTACCCAATGGATCATACATGGAACGCTAATCACCTCAGAAAGTTCTACCCTTAAAAATTTAATTTGTAACAGCTGGGAAACACACCTCGATTTCATATTGTACTGCTTGGGAAGTTCCACAAAATCAGTTTCTTCACCTACATCACTCTCCTGTGTCCATTACGCAATGATTCATACTTGATTATCCGATGTATCTAACGTGATGTCCATTCTACAAGTACTCCGCCATTACAGAATCACCTCAAGGCCAGAAAATAGCCTTATGGCGCTCCTGCTTTCTTAATCGGGGAATACCCTCCTCCAAGAAACCTGGTGCTAAAGTGGCCTAAGTTGCCTACCAGGACAGACTTACAGTAGGATCGGGATACCTCATCAGGGTACTTGATTCCTTACTTCTCCATTTAAAGACCAGGAAATAGCCTTATGGCCCTCCTACTGCCTTGGTAGGGGAATACCCTCCTCCAAGAAACCTGGTGCTAAAGTGGCCTAAGTTGCCTACAAGGACAGACTTATAGTAGGATCAGGATACCTTATCAGGGTACCTGATTCCTTACTTCTCCATTTCAAGACCAGGAAATAGCCTTATGGCACTCATGCTGCCTTGGTCGAGGAATACCCTCCTCCAAGAAGCCTGGTGCTAAAGTGGCCTAAGTTGCCTATCAGGAAAGACTTACAGTAGGATCGGGATACCTCATCAAGGTACCTGATTCCTTACTTCTCCATTTCAAGACCAGGAAATAACCTTATGGCGCTTCTGCTGCCTTGGTCGGGGAATACCCTTCTCCAAGAAGCCTGGTGCTAAAATGGCCTAAGTTGCCTACCAGGACAGACTTATAGTAGGATCGGGATACCTCATCAGGGTACCTGATCCCTCACTTCTCCATTTCAAGGCTAGGAAATAGCCTTATGGCACTCCTGCTACCTTGGTCGGGGAATACCCTCCTCCAAGAAGCCTGGTGCTAAAATGGCCTAGGTTGCCTACCAAGACAGACTTACAGTAGGATAGGGATACCTTATCAGGGTACCTGATTCCTTAATTCTCAATTTCAAGACCAGGAAATAGCCTTATGGCATTCCTGCTGCCTTGGTCGGGGAATACCCTCCTCCAAGAAGCTTGGTGCTAAAGTGGCCTAAGTTGCCTACCAGGACAGACTTACAGTAGGATCGGGATACCTCATCGGGGTACCTGATCCCTCACTTCTCCATTTCAAGGCTAGGAAATAGCCTTATGGCACTCCAGCTGCCTTGGTCGGGGAATACCCTCCTCCAAGAAGCCTAGTGCTAAAGTTGCCTAAGTTTCCTACCAGGACAGATTTAGAGTAGGATCGGGATACCTCATCAGGGTACCTGATTCCTTACTTTTCTATTTCAAGACCAGGAAATAGCCTTATGGAGCTCCTGCTGCCTTGGTCGGGGAATACCCTCCTCCAAGAAGCCTGGTGCTAAAATGGCCTAAGTTGCCTACCAGGACAAACTTATAGTAGGATCGGGATACCTCATCAGGGTACCTGATCCCTCACTTCTCCATTTCAAGGCTAGGAAATAGCCTTATGGCACTCCTGCTACCTTGGTCGGGGAATACCCTCCTCCAAGAAGCCTGGTGCTAAAGTGGCCTAAGTTGCCTACCAGGACAGACTTACAGTAGGATCGGGATACCTCATCGGGGTACTTGATCCCTCACTTCTCCATTTCAAGGCTAGGTGAAAATAAATATAAACGAGTCCTAATATAATCTAGAGGGGGGGTGAATAGATTTTAATCCCTTGTTACCAATTTTTCGAGATTAATCAAGATTACAAAATAACCCCAACTAGTCAATAAATAAAATCAAGTGTAGGAAATGCGGAAAGTAAATAACACTTGATTTTTTCGTGGAAACCCACACAGGGAAAAACCACGGGCTGTTTTGTGCGCCACACTAGAACCTTAATCCACTACCTGCAAATACGATTACAATCTAGGTTGACCGCATCACACCTAAGATTACTAATCCGTCTTTGCTACCCACGGGCCTTTAGAAGTGAACCTAGTTCATGCTTGCAAACTACCAACAAGGCAAATACAAGACTTGACTCTAAATGAAGAGATAAAACAACCTAGTGTGAATATGTGTAATATTCAAGATGCTCAAAATGCAAGGTTAGACATTTTAGCTTATCTAGGCATGGATGAACATGTTAGACATTCCTAGATATCATCTCACTAAGTGGCATGCATAAAACATAACAAAATAGACAAACAAAGTCTTATATGCAATATCTACCACAATACAACTCACAAAACACAATAACACAATCTTGAAACTAAGTCAAGTCATAAAGAAGCAATCTTGAAACTAGTCAAGTAATAAAAGAGCAATCTTGTAGAGAAAGAACATGTGAAGTGATGCAAAAATGTTCTAACTACAAGTCATGTAAGCAAAGATGAAAACCCTAAGAGAATCATACTAGAACATGCTAGATGATGAATGAATCATGTAAGAATGATGGGTTTTGATGTTTTGAGAGATAAAAAAGTGTTCTTGATACCTTAGCTTGGAAGCAACTCAAAAGGCTCTCAAAAGTGTAATCTTTCTCTCTAAAAACGAAGCCAAGGCAAACAAGACATATATATATAAGAGGCAGAGCAAAACGGCGTCGTTTGAATTAAGAAACGAAACGTCGCAGAAGAACCGCTGCAGCGGTCTTCGCTGCCTATAAAATGGCAGCGGTTCGGGAGCGGTCCCGGAAGCGGATTCCACTGTCCGCGAACCGCTGTCCTACCGCTGCGAAGAAAATCACATCGGTCTTGGGAGCGGTCTGAGGTAAAAATTGACCTCTATAAAAGCCTTCAAGCAATTTCCAAGGCCAATAAACATGCCAAAGAATTAATACACAATGATAGAGTGATCGTGCATGAAAACTAATATGCAACAACACAAATCACACAACAAACAATATAGAACATAAGATCATGAAATGTGTGTGTGTGTGCAACTAAATCTCTTCATATAAAGAGTCAAGATCAAGTGATTACCTTCCATGAAGCTCTAGTAATCCACAATGAGGTCCTTAAGCAATAGAGAAGAAAATCTTCAATCCTAAGCTACCCTTACAAGATTGAACCCCATTGCGGTTTTGTCAACGAAATAAGCCAATCAACAAATAGCCTTATGGCACTCTAGCTGCCTTGGTCGGGGAATACCCTCCTCCAAGAAGCCTGGTGCTAAAGTGGCATAAGTTGCCTACCAGGACAGACTTACAGTAGGATCGGGATACCTCATCAGGGTACTTGATTCCTTAATTCTCAATTTCAAGACCAGGAAATAGCCTTATGGCACTCCTGCTGCCTTGGTCGGGGAATACCCTCCTCCAAGAAGCCTGGTGCTAAAGTGGCCTAAGTTGCCTACCAGGACAGACTTACAGTAGGATCGGGATACCTCATCGGGGTACTTGATCCCTCACTTCTCCATTTCAAGGCTAGGAAATAGCCTTATGGCACTCCAGCTGCCTTGGTCGGGGAATACCCTCCTCCAAGAAGCCTAGTGCTAAAGTGGCCTAAGTTGCCTATCAGGACAGATTTACAGTAGGATCGGGATACCTCATCAGGGTACCTGATTCCTTACTTATTTATTTCAAGACCAGGAAATAGCCTTATGGAGTTCCTGCTGCTTTGGTCGGGGAATACCCTCCTCTAAGAATCCTGGTGCTAAAGTGATCAAGCCAAAATTGGTATGATTTTGACCCTCATTTTCGACTCTTTTAGCTTGATTCTCGGGTATTTCCCCATGTTTAATGGTGTAATATCAAGTGTTTTAGGTTTTATTAGGTTTCAAGAGCATTGGGGATGAAGTTGAGGACTTAGGTGCAAAAGGGCTCACAAATGGGAAGAAACAGGGTATTTTCGCTACTTGAGCAAGAAGAGGTCGCTACATGGTCGCCACGGCAATAGAGGATTATTCAAAGCATCAGAAGGTCGCCACTTGGTCGCCATGGCAACAGAATGTTGCAAAAATAAATCAAGTGGGTCGCCATAGCGACTCACCTTTGAAAATGGCGACCTCCCATTTTTATTCATGGTCGCCATTTGAGGTTGTCATGACGACCAACTCTTGCAAATGGCAACCTCCCATTTTTATTCATGGTCACCATTTGAGGTTGTCATGACAACCCCCTCTTGCAAATGGCGACCTCCCATTTTTATTCATGGTCGCCATTTGAGGTTGTCATGACGACCAGCTCATGCAAATGGCGACCTCATCACAAATTGCTCATGGTCGCCACTTGCTATATGGCGAAAAAGATGATGTTCATGGCGACCTTTTCATCTAACCGTTTTATGCACTAGGGTCATTATAGCGACAAAATGGCAAACTTTGTGCCACATCAGCGAATCAAGCAGTTATCAGTACATGTCCAAGAGTGAGTATATATATAGTGGCCTTCCATCTTTAGCAGAGACATCCAACCTTAGAGAGCATGAAATTCATCACATTGAGATCTAGCTTTCTCATCCATGGCTCATCATTCCTCATCCTCCATTTCTCTACTTGTACTCATCTAATCTCATCCAAACCTCAACACAAAACCTTGACTACTTCCCTAAATCATTCCTCTCCTACCATTTCTCCACCCAAATTCCTTTGTCACTTTCCACCAAAACACCCACATTTCAATACATATCCTCTACTTCCATTCCTTGCATTTAGGAGCATAGAGGAGAAGAAGGATCAAGCTTAAAGAAAGAGGCCCAAGGGTAATTTCCATACTATTTACTTCTTTTCATTTATTGCTAATATGTGTAACTAAACCCCTAATTTAGGGGATAGATTTGAGGATCAATTGGTTGTGGGTATTAGCTTTAGCTTGTAATGAATCTCTTATGTGTTCTATTCATTCAAATTATTAGATTCTATTCATTATGTAATTGACTTGTATATCACTTGTTAATTGCAATCTGGAGAAGAGTAATATGTTATATATTCATATTTGGATTGACACTCCTTGTGTGATTAAGAACCCATTGAATAGGATAGATTAGTGGTGGGTATATCAACCCCACTAATCTAAGCCTTTAGTGGTTAACATAAAGAGATTGGTATATTAAAGTAGCTATATGGCATTACCCACATTCAATTGTTAATCTATCTATTCCCTAGCTATCTTATTAATTGTTTTCATCACTATTCTTATCAAGGTTGTTGAGTATTCTATTTTTCATATCACTTTTGTATTTTCAATTTAGTAATTACCATTGGTGGTCTTCGAAACCACACATCTATCAAACATCATGATTTATTTTACTTGTCTAAGATTAGTCAATCAATATAATTAGCACTCCATATCCCTGTGGAACAAACTTGCTTACCATTTGCTATAAAATCACACTTTAAGGGATTTAAGTGGCTTAAAAGGGTTTTCAAAGATCAAACAAAATTATTTCATTTTTATGGGTGCATGAAGGCTCATCATAAAGTGGCCTAAGTTGCCTACCAGGACAGACTTACAGCAGGATCGGGATACCTCATTAGGGTACCTGATTCCTTATTTCTCCATTTCAAGACCAGGAAATAGCCTTATGGCGCTCCTGTTGCTTTGGTCGTGGAATACCCTCCTCCAAGAAGCATGGTGCTAAAGTGACCTAAGTTGCCTACCAGGACAGATGATCGAACCAAAATTGGTATGATTTTGGCCCCCATTTCCTTCTCCTTTTGTTTGATTCTTGGGCATTATTCTGTGATTTAATGATGTTAATTAAGTATTTTCAGGTATTTATAAAGTTGAAGGACATTGTAGTAAATTGGAGACATTAGGGGTAAAACCGTAATTATTGGAGGAAGATTGAAGATATTGTGATTTTATAAAAGATCAGGGGTTGAATTGTAATTGTCCACGCAAGCAATCAGCTAACGCCACATCAATTAGTGATGCTGTGCGTTTTGGACAGAATTAAAGAAGTGGGCACAAGCCCAACACAAGCCCAATCACGAGCCCAAACCTTCATCAAGTGAAGACTAATTACACCTAGCCCAACAGCTAATTGCACCCCATTCAATGCCTAAGTGTAGCAGCTGTACACACCCCGGCCCAATAACTAAATGCACCCATTCAAGCCTAAAAAGTGCAGACCAAATGCACCCAGCCCATCATCTAATCTCACCCCATAGAAGGCAGTAGGTTGACGTCTAATTGCATCCCAACTCTCTCCTAATTGCAGCCCAAAGAAGCAAGTATCTTAAGACCACATGCACCCCGGCCCAGTACTAAATGCACCCACTCCTATTCATCTTCTTCAACCTCTCGTTGACCTCCATGGCAGCCGACAACCCCAGCCTTCAAGCGCCGTTTCCGGTGATTCCCTCTCCGATTCCGGCCGGTTGCTGGCCCAAACGAACGGCGTCCTCGGCGTGAACAAAATGGGACCGTTTTTGGTCCTCCAAGTCACCGGAATCCATGCAGCAAATTTCGGCAGCCCTTCCATCTAATTGGGTCACCGTGATGCTCATCCAAGTTCCAAGATTGTCGCGGTTTGTCCATCGATGTCGCCATGGCGACAGGGGATGAATTCCCACACCTGATTGCTTCGCCACATGGTCGCTCCAAGGTCGCCATTTGAATCAAATCACGACTGCCTCTCTGTTCATCGTTGATTGGCTGTTTTTGGTTGGCAAATTACAGAAAGGCCCCCTAGAGGGGCCAAAGTGGAAATTTAACAAATAGAGGGGGTGTTTTGGTAATTTGCCATCCGTGACCTAATTCAAAAATACTATAAATTCATCCCTCTTTTCAATTTGAATAGCAAGTCTTACCAAGCCTATTCAAGCCTATTCTCTCCTACCAATCTCCCTTTTTCTCCATTAATCATCTCCCAAACTCCTCCATTTCTATACTTGGACTTATCTTTTCCATCCAAAACCTCACACCAAATCTTGATTACTTCCCTAGACCATTCCTTCCCTACCATTTTCTCCATCACAAATCCTTAGTCACTCACCATAAGCCATCCACCTATCTAGACACATCCCCCTCTTCCATTCTTTGCATCTAGGAGCATCAAAGGAGAACAAGGATCAAGCACTAAAGAAGGTGGCCCAAGGGTGATTTCCTTACCATTTACTTGTTTCTATTTGATTGCTATTATGTGTAATTAAACCCCTAATCTAGGGGATTGATTTGATAAACATTTGGTTGTGGGTTTTTGCTTAAGCTTTGTAATGAATCTCTATATGTGTTCTATTTATTAATTCATTAGATTCTATTCATTATGTGATTGACTTGTATACCCACTTGTTAATTACAATCTTGTTTAGAATAACATGTTATATAATCACTCTTGGATTGACACACTTGAGTGATTAAGAACCCAATAAATAGGATGGATTAGTGGAGGGTATATCAACCACATTGATCTAAACCTAAATTGGTTAACATGTAGAGATTGGTCCTTAAAGTGGCTTAAAAAGCAACACCCATACCTACTTGCTAATCAATCAATTCCCTAGCATCAACATTAATTGTTTACATCCATTTTTCTTATCAAGATTGTGAGTCTTCTATTTTTCATATCACCATATGTTATCCGAAAATCGTTAAAAGGACGATAATCCAAATAACCACTCTAAAGGGGTCAAGATCGAGATTGATCCTGGCCGGAGGGGTATCAAGTGGTTCGATACCGACTAGGTCCCTGTCAATGCATGCATGATAAAGAATACGTGAAATTGAATTGGAATTCGTCTTATTGATCTCTCTTCTCCGTTACATGAATACACTGACCATAAATCTATTAAAACACTAGATTACATGAAGGTTTCGATTGAAAATAAGGATCATGGTAACAATACGGATATTTCAGTCGGTAAATGGGATGATGGTGGAGATAAATCTGTGCCTGTCGATAAGTAGAGTCTCCGGTCCCCCCCTCCATGATGAATAAGTTGTTATACATATAGGTCCTGTTTGCTTGCCATGCACTCCTACAATCTCGGACTAGGGTTTGGCTGCTTGCAGGATCCTCCTTTTTAGGAAATAAAATCGGAGCTTTAATGCGCTAAATTCAGTCTTTCCTTCCCAGGAGGAGTCAATCACTCACCTTCCTAGTAGGATTCCTATTATAATGTCCTGCTCAAATTAGGACCCTTTGGCGGGAAGGAATATGCCTCCTTTGTACGGTGACGTTTTACTGGCTCGTTGTGGAGATTTTAGTTCTTGACGTTTAGGTTGCTGGTTCCTGGTGCTCTTCTGTTCTAGCGGGCTGCCAACATCTAGTTAGCATCCTACTGATGGCAGTAGGGGGACATCTAGCCAGCTTTGTAGTAAGGTGGTCAGTAGAACTCCGTGTCGGGGTGTAGCGGGGTCCATAGGAAGCTGTATCGGGGTGCAGCGGGGTTCATAGGAAGCCCGGTTATAGCCGGTCTTGATTTCGCTGTGAGTTCTAGTGAGTGTTTTTGGTTCTCGGTTTCTTTGTTGAGCTAAGATGCTTGGCGGGGTGGATCCCGCTGGTGGAGGTATGTGTTGGGGTTAACCGGGGTTCACTCTGTCATGGTATCCGGGTTGGGTACTGTTATAGCCTTCTTGTGTCGAGGTGGAAAATTCTTCTTTGGTCCTCCGCCAATTTTGGCGGTTAACAGAAGTCCCCCCTGACTTGGACACTGACACCTTGTCGGGGTCGGGGTCAGGATCTTTTTGTTTGCTTGAAGGATTTTCTTCCTTATCCCCTTACTTTCCTTGTCTGACCGGGTTTCCACTTAAGAGCAGGAAATCCTTATTTTGTCCGTTATAACTGATTACATGTCGACTGTTGATTGGGTTTCCCTTTTTTTCAAAAAGAGCCGTTTTGGCGCGATTAATGCGGAAAACGCCTCAAACCCTCCTTCCGGTCACCGATTCCGGTTTCCAAGTAAGTAACCATCATTCCTCCTCTATAAATAGACCGGCTCTACTGGCGCTTCTCACTTTTGAGCTTTCAGACTTTCAAGGTCGAACGAGAACCTAAATACTCTCCTTAACTTCTTTTCTGACTTACTTTCCTAATTTTCTCAAAATTTCCCCCTCTCTTTCAATGGCTTCTCCTTCACGAATTCCTTCTTCTCATGAAGTTGCTGCTGAACAAAACCCTTCTACAGCGGCGTCTCCTTTTCGACCTGAACCTGCTTCGCCTCCTCAGTCCGATAGCATCGATGCCCTCTTCAGTACGGAGGCGGCCGACGTGGTTGTAGAGTCTCCAACCTCGGAGAGGAAGAAACGGGGGCGGGACGAGGATAGTGACACCCCGCTAGCTCAACGCCGTCGCTCCGCTCGAAACCCGCGAGTTGGGTTGGGTTCCCGTAGTCGACCCGAAGACTCGGTTTTGATCGGTGATGAAGTGGGTGCTTTACAGTCTGGTGGCAACGAGGAAAGTGGCGGTCCTGACGTCACACTGGTTGGGGTCCAAACGGGCTCCTTCGCCGCCTTTCATGATGGTCGGATTATACCCGACTCCGTTTGTACGGTGGATACGCTCAAAAAATTACGGGAAGAGTACAACATTCCAGAATACATCACTCTCTCCCTTCCCCACAGGGGTTATGATGTATACACCCCGCCTCCAAACCGCCTACTGATCCACAAAGCTGCTTTTGAGTGTGGAGTCCGGCTTCCGCTGCACCCTACTCTCCGTCGAGCTCTTGTCGCGCTCGAATTGGCCCCCCTCCAAATCTTGCCGGGCTTCTGGAAGCACCTGACGGGGTTCCTGGTGCTCTGGAAGGAGCAGTGTGATAAGGATCGCATCGAGCGGGAGCCGGGGTTGGACGAACTCCGCTACCTCTTCAACATCGCCAGTATGGTGCCCCGGGGTCAATTCTACTTGAGGGCGTCCAACGACTTGAAGTTCACTGTCCCAGGAGCAAATGTGAAGTATTCGGCTCCCTGGAAGGAGGAGTGGCTCGTGGTGGAGGGCGACTGGGGGCATACTGCTTTCATTGGGGGGTATGAGTACCCCGTCCCCACTCAGTTTACAGCGAGGGATAAGTGGGCAAAGGGGACGCTGGCTCCTGAGTCTCGGGAGATTCTAAAAAGGATCCTAAAGAGGGGATATACCAACCTGCAGTATCCCACTCTGGACCCTTTTGAAGGAGCCCGCCTGGATCGGTATCTGAGGATCTCTCTCGCCCTTCCTGGTAAGTTTCACTACGTCTTGTTTCTTTGTTTTTACATATGTGTGCATTCCTTTTTCTGATTCTCACTGAAACTCTTCCCTTCTTGCAGTATCGGCTACCCCAATAGTGACGGGGTCTCCTCCTTCTCCTAGGGCAGGGGATGTGGCCCTGCTTGCTCACTCTTCCCCTGTTCCTTCTCCTACTCCGGCTGCCAAGACTAGGTCGGGGTCCATCCGAGTAGGATCCAACTCCAACCCCTCTCCTGCTCCAACGGGGTCTAAGGCCAAGACTCCAGCTCATCATCCTTCTACTTCGCCATCCCGTTTGAGGATCCCGGCATTGCTGGCCAGGGCGGCTAAGGCCCGAGGTTTGGGAAGATCGGCCCAGAAGAAAGCTGCCTCTGCCATCAGAACTTCTCCTGCTCCTCCTCCTCCCGCAGCTCTCCCCGTGGATCCTTTGACGATCCCAGTAGAGGAGGCCACCATCAATACTCCTGCTCCTGCTGCTGATGTGGCTTCCGGATCAGGGCTGAGGGGGGCCACCTTTGACGAGGTGGTGTCTAGATTTGCGGCTTCCTGCCCTGGTGGAAGTCTGGTGGATATGGCCAAGCTTGCTACAGATATCTTGGTCACCAAGGGGGCTTCGGTTTTGGCTGAGGTAAACCCCAACTTTTCCCTTTGCTTTTTATTTCCTCTCTCCACCAAGTACTGACTCCTTTTTCTTCTTGCAGGGCTTCAAGTTTGCCATGGCCATGGAGAGGCAGCTGCTAACCTTGAGGGAGGCTTATATTGGCCTCCAAGCGAAGCTAGAGGATACCCAACAGGAGTTGGTCCAAGCCCAACAGAGCGTGGCTCCTCTGCTGCAGGACGCCAAAGATGCTGAAGAAGGGAGGCAGGAGGCCTTGGTAGCTCTTAGGCGTGCTGAACGCAGCCTGGACACTGAGACAGTCAGGTCCTTACGCCGCCGGGAGGAGAGGGAATGCGTGAAAAGGGAGAAGAATCTACTACAGAGCGAGAATCAGCTCCTGCGGGAGACAATAGCAGGCTTGGAGGCTCAACAAGGGCCTTCATTCGAGGATGGCTACTTCACCGCTTGCTACGAGGTGGCTACAGCTTTGCCTCCTCCCTTTGACCTCGAGGCTGCCCTAAACTGGAACCGGGAACAAATACTGGCCAGGGCTGCCCAGCTGGATGGAGAGGGACAAGAAACAGAAGTCCTTCCCCAAGAGGAGGTTCATCCGGGTCATATGGCTGATGTGGCTGCTGAAGTCCAACATGATGGTATTGTGGGAGCTGATCCAGATCCTCCTGCTGTTGAAGAACAAAGAGTGGATCCCGAGTCCGCTTCTGGAGCGATCCTTGTGGAGGAAGATGAGGGACTGGCTAGATCCGGGGTTCCTCAGGCTGAAGGGGCTCCAATTGGGTCTTCTGGTGTGGAGGGAGCAGTCCAGACTGAGGCTGTAGCTGAGCCTTTGGGCGAAGGGGCAGCCGGCCAAGGGGAGCATCTAGAAGAAGATAGAGAAGATTAGCCTGGCCCCTTCTCTAAAACAAAATTTTTGTAGCCTGAATCGGGACCTAGGCACCCTGTTTTATTAATATAACTTGCTTTTATTACTTGCTTCGTACTTGTGTTATGTTTACTTTGCACTTAGAAAACTCCCACTGTATCTAAAGTTGTTGATGCTTGGAATCCTGTTGAATGCTTGGACCCTGATGAGTAATAAGGATGATGACTGGACCCCGATGGGTAATAGAGATAAACTATGTGCTTATAACCATAAGAACCAACGGGGTAAAAATCACATCTTCCTCTAATCGGACTCCCTTAAACATGCCATAATATAAAGTGTTATAGCAGTCATTCGAGAAATCCTACTTCTTATGAACAATTCGTCTTGCTGAGGATGGACTTCTAAGTTCCTTTCTGACTGCTGGTCCGCTGTCGGGGTAGCAAGCGGGAAAATAAAGAGTGAAGCATCCCGATGAGTTTCCCCGATGTTACTGTAGGTTTGTCCTGGGAGGCAACTAAGGCCACTTTAGCACCAGGCTTCTCAGAGGAGGGTATTCCCCGACCAAGGCTATCCTGGTAGGCAACTAAGGCCACTTTAGCACCAGGCTTCTCAGAGGAGGGTATTCCCCGACCGAGGCAGCAGGAGGGCCCTTAGGCTATTTCCTGGTCTTGAGGCGCTTTAACAATGGAGATCCTCTTGGCGGGCTTGACCCAGTCCAAGGCATCAGGAGCGCCCTGAGGCTATTTCCTGGTCTCGAGGCGAAGTAAGGAATCAGGTACCCTGAGGCAGCCCGACTCTTACTGTAATCTGTCCTGGTAGGCAACTAAGGCCACTTTAGCACCAGGCTTCTTGGAGGAGGGTATTCCCCGACCAAGGCTATCCTGGTAGGCAACTAAGGCCACTTTAGCACCAGGCTTCTCAGAGGAGGGTATTCCCCGACCGAGGCAGCAGGAGGGCCCTTAGGCTATTTCCTGGTCTTGAGGCGCTTTAACAATGGAGATCCTCTTGGCGGGCTTGACCCAGTCCAAGGCATCAGGAGCGCCCTGAGGCTATTTCCTGGTCTCGAGGCGAAGTAAGGAATCAGGTACCCTGAGGCAGCCTGACTCTTACTGTAATCCGTCCTGGTAGGCAACTAAGGCCACTTTAGCACCAGGCTTCTCGGAGGAGGGTATTCCCCGACCAAGGCTATCCTGGTAGGCAACTAAGGCCACTTTAGCACCAGGCTTCTCAGAGGGGGGTATTCCCCGACCGAGGCAGCAGGAGGGCCCTTAGGCTATTTCCTGGTCTTGAGGCGCTTTAACAATGGAGATCCTCTTGGCGGGCTTGACCCAGTCCAAGGCATCAGGAGCGCCCTTAGGCTATTTCCTGGTCTTAAGGCGCTTTAATAATGGAGATCCTCTTAGCGGGGTTGGCCCCGTCTAAGGCATCAGGAGTACTATGTAGTCCCCCTGGTCTTTACTCAGTAACGGAGATCCTCCTAGAAGGTTTGACCCCGTCTAGGGCATCAGGAGCTTTAAGAAGCTCTCCTGGCCTTTAGGCGATTCCGTGATGATGATTCTGTAGGTGATACCAGTAGGAGATAATCGGGCATTGGAACACAGGAGAATCATATAGAAGAAAGAATTGCTTTTAATTTCCCAAACGGTACAAATATAAACTCGGGGTGAGCATTCCGCTAGGTACAAGCACAGTTTCTTAAGGATAGAATTTTCGAAGGTGATCGGCATTCCATGTATGATCCACCGGGTAACCCTCCATGTCTTCGAGCTTGTAAGCACCACCCCGGAGTGATGCCTTAACCAAGTATGGGCCCTCCCAGTTAGGGGCTAGTACCCCATCAGACCTCCTTCTTGTATTCTGGGTCACCTTCCTGAGAACCAAGTCTCCTTCTTTGAAATTTCGGGTCCTCACCTTCTTGTTGAAGTGTCGGGCTATCTTGCTCTGGTATACGGCCACCTTCTGTGCGACCTTGCTTTGTTTTTCCTCCAGCAGGTCCAAGCTAGCTCTCAACTTGGCCTCATTATCTTCTGGCTCATAATTTTGAACCCGAAAAGATATGAGCTTATGTTCGATGGGCAAGACCGCTTCTGCCCCAAATACCAGGGAGTAGGGGGTCTCTCCGGTTGCTGTCCGCCTAGTTGTTCTGTAGGCCCAAAGTACATTGGGTAATTCTGCCACCCATAATCCTTTCTTCTGTTGGAGCTTTTTCTTTAGGAGCTTCTTAATGGTCTTGTTGGTTGCTTCGACCAGCCCGTTGGTTTGAGGATGGGCCACCGAAGCAAAACGGAGATTGATCCTCCGGTCTGCACAGAATTCTCGGAAGTTGGCATTGTCAAACTGTTTTCCCAAATCAGTTATGATGGCCATCGGGGTGCCGAATCGGCAGACTATGTGTTCCTTGACAAAGTTGGTGGTCTTTTCTTCGGTTATCCGGGTGAGTGCCTTAGCTTCCACCCACCGAGTAAAGTAATCTATCGCCACTACTGCGTGCTTGGCTTGGCCGAGTGCAGTGGGAAGTGGCCCGATCAAGTCTAGTCCCCAGATGGCAAAGGGGTAGGGAGTGCTGATTGAGGAGAGCCTCTCTGGAGGGAGATGATGAAGGTTGGCTGTTTTCTGGCAAGCCTCGCAGGATCGCGCAAACTGCCTTGCGTCTTGGTGTATGGTCGGCCAGTAGTAGCCCATCCTGACTACCTGGTAAGCCAAAGTTTCCCCTGACACGTGGTTACCACAATCCCCAGAATGCACCTCACTGAGCGCCCAGTGCGCGTCATCGGGATGCAGACACCTGAGCAGAGGGAGAGATTTCCCCTTACGATATAGGTGTCCTTCTATCAAGCAGTACCGGGTAGCTGTTCTCTTGAGCCGACGGGCTTGATCCGGATCTGCTGGGAGAATGTCGCTTTGGAGATAGCCTGCTATTGGATCCATCCAACACGGGAGGCGGCTTACTGGGAGGACTTCTGCCTCTTTCGCTATGCTGGAGAAAGGAACCAATTGAAGGGGTACCCCTTTTGGTAAAGCGTGTCCCTCTCCTGTGGCAATCTTGGCTAAAACATCTGCGCGATGGTTTTTCTCCCTAGGCACTTGCTCTATTTTTACACCTTTGAACTTCTTCATAGCCTCCTGAACCTTAGCCAGATAGGCTATCATGTTGTCACCCTTCGCTTGGTATAATCCTGTCACCTGGTTGACCACTAGTTGTGAATCGCTCCTGATCTGAAGATACTCAGCCCCCAGAGCCCCTGCTACCTTCATTCCTGCTAGCAGAGCCTCGTATTCCGTTTCGTTGTTGGTGGCTCTAAATTCAAACCTGAAGCAATGACTTACTTCAATTCCCGCGGGGTCGATCAGGACGATCCCGGCTCCGCACCCCGACTGGTTCGATGCTCCATCCGTGTAAAGAATCCATATCTTGTTGTCTATGGGCCATTCCAGAAGGGCTTGATCCGGGTCTGGGTCTGCCGACACGCCTTGGTTCAGGGTCGGGCCAAACTCCACTATGAAGTCCGCCAGGGCTTGAGCTTTGATCGCGGTTCTCGCCTTGTACTTGATGTCGAACTGTGTGAGCTCTAGGGCCCACAGAACCAGTCTGCCTGAAACATCCGGTCTCTGGAGAAATTGTCTCAGAGGCTGATCTGTGACGACCGCGATGGTGTGGGCTTGAAAATAAGGCCGGAGCTTTCTGGATGTTGTTACCAAGGCATAGGCGAGTTTCTCTAGCAAGGTATAATTCTTCTCGGACTTTGTAAGAGCCCGACTCACGTAGTAGATTGGCCTCTGTACCCCGTCACTGCATTCTTTCACCAAGGCTCCACTAGTTGCTACTTCCGAAACTACTAGGTAGAGTAGGAGTTCTTCACCCGGAATTGGTTTTACCAATAGCGGAGGGCTTGACAGGTATCCCTTTAGAGCCTGAAAGGCCTGCTCCCTCTGCTCATCCCACTTCATCTTTTTCCCCTGCTTGATGATTTTGAAAAAGGGGAGACATTTGTCGGTGGATCGGGATATGAACCGGTTCAACCTTGCGCCTGCTTGAGGTTTGTAGGAGACTCGAGATCTAAAATGGCTTTGATCTTCTCCGGATTTGCCTCGATTCCCCTTTCATGCACCATGAATCCCAAGAATTTGCCTGCTGCTACCCCGAATGCACACTTAGCGGGGTTCAGCCTCATCTGGTTCTGCCTTAGTACCTGGAAGGTTTGGCGTAAGTCCCCTGCATGCTGTCCTGCTTCTGGAGATTTAGTGATCATGTCATCTATGTATACCTCCATGGACCTTCCTATCTGCTCCTTGAATAGCTTGTTCACCATGCGCTGGTAAGTGGCACCTGCATTTTTGAGTCCGAATGGCATTACCTTGTAACAGTAGAGACCTTGTCCTGTGATGAAGCTGGTCTTGTCTTGATCTGAAGGATGCATCATGATTTGATTGTACCCTGAGAAAGCGTCCATGAAACTTAGGAGCTTATTTCCTGCAGTGGAGTCAATGAGCTGGTCTATTTTTGGTAGAGGGAAGCTATCTTTGGGACAAGCCCGATTGAGATCGGTGTAGTCCACACACATCCGCCACTTTCCGTTGGATTTGGTTACCATGACCACGTTAGCAATCCACTCAGGGTACCGGGATTCCCTGATGAATCCGGCCTTTAGGAGCTTGTCAACTTCTTCTTGGACTGCGGCATTCCGTTCTGTGTTGAAGTGTCTTCTTTTCTGTTTCACTGGCTTGAAAGTTGCATCCACTGCCAACCTATGGGAAGCCAGGCCAAGGGGAATGCCAGGCATCTCATCATGACTCCAAGCAAAGATATCGTTATATTCTCTGAGAAGCTCTATCAAGTTACTCTTCACCTCCGGGTCCAGACCTTCTCCCACTTTTACTGTCTTTGTTGGGTCCTCCCTCCGGATCTGGACTTCCTCTAGCTGCTCCACGGGGTTCCCACTGGCCCAACCTCGCTCTTCTTCTTCTGACTCTTCCATGATTATGTCTGGTACCTCTCCTTCTTCTAAAACATAATCATCCTGCTCTGTCGTTCTCTGACTTGGGTAGCTGGCCACTGATGCGCATTGCTTAGCCAATGCAGCGGGGTTAGTTGACACCGCATAGCAGTTTCGGGCTGCCTGCTGGTCTCCTCTTACTTCTCCTACTCCCGATCCTACTGGAAACTTCATCACGTTGTGGTAGATAGACAGTACTCCTCTAATCCCTGATAAGAAAGGCCTTCCTAGAATTGCATTGTACGCAGATGAGGTGTCCACCACGATGAACTCCGTCATTATGTTTTGCTGAAGAGGAGCTTCTCCGACTATCACTGGCAGTATCTTTGTTCCCATCGGCATTACGGAGTCCCCTGTGAATCCGTATAGTAGAGAGGTGCAACTGTTGTAGCAAGAATTCTTTAGGTTAAGCTGCTCATGAGCCCCATTGAACAGAATATCCACGCTGCTTCCCGTATCAATCAGGACGCGGTGTACTAGGCAGTTAGCGATCTGCACTGTTATGACCATGGGGTCATCATGTGGCTGTACCGTATTGTAGACATCCTCCTCCGTGAAGATGATCTTGGTTGAGCGGGATAGGTCTCGGGATCCGCCATTGACCTTCAGTATCTCATGGTCAGTGTTAAGCCTGGGAATCTTCCTTGCGTGGTTCTTCCTTGAATTGTTGGAGGTTCCAGCCAAGGTGGGGCCCCCACTGATGGTGTGAATCACCTGGATCTGCTGCATTAGATCCTTTTCTCCTTCTCTCCTCCTTTCCGCTGCTTCTTGCATCCCGCTTTGAACCTGCTTTCCTTCTTTGATGTTATCTCGTACCTGTTGTAAAAATTCGGTTAGGAGTCCTCCCCTTACCAATGCTTCTATCTGATTGCGGAGACTGTAGCATTCTGAGGTGTTGTGCCCCACGTCTTCATGGAAGTCGCAATACTTGTACTGATTCCTCCTGTCTATCGGGATTTTTATGGGAACCGGCTTTCTGAGTAGACCCTTGTCTCGAATGGCGAGATAGATAGTTTCCCGTGATGCATTGAGAGGGGTATAGTGGTTATATCCTTCTTCCTCTCTCGTTATTCTGGATACATCCTTCAAGGGGAGCTCTCTGGGGGGCGACCTCCTGACCGGGTACCTCTCTTGGTACGAAGGAATAGGAGGCGGCCTGTATGTCGACCGGTTTGGAGGTTGATTCTGAAACTTCCTAGCTGGGGCAGGTTTTGGGGCTTCCTTTTTAGGGCGTGGTGCTAACCGAGCTTCATCATGCTCAATCTTGATCCGGAGTTGTTCCTCAATGTCCACCTGTTCCAGAGCCCGATTGTAGGCTTCCTGGTACGTCTCAGGAGGATGCTTGGCGAAAGATCGGAACAGTCTGCCAGCCCACAAATTCCTCCGGAAATTTGCTAACGTTTCCTTCTCGTTGAACACACCCATCTGGACGACCTCTTTGTGGAATTTCTCCACATAAGATCTCAGAGTTTCACCTCGTTCTTGAACTACGTACTGCAGCAGGATAGGATCCTTGGGACGGGGTTTGATTCCCTGAAACTGTGCACAGAAAGCTTTGGTAAGTTTGGAGAAAGAATCAACACTACCTGGTGGCAATTTTCTGAACCATGTCTTGGCACAATCTGTTAGAGTTGAAGGGAACATCCTGCACATGGCTATCCTGGTTGCACTCTGGACCTCCATCTGGTGTACGAAGCTTTCCAGGTGGCTGACGGGGTCTTCTGTTCCGGAATATTTTTCTGAAGGCATCCTGAATTTGGGGGGTAGCCCCGCCTCCCTAACTCTCTTGGAGAATGGTGCATTCATCTCGCCCAAAGGATTCTTTTGGATCCCCTGATGCTTTCCCTTCTTTAACTGCTCCAACTCCTTCGCCATCCTCGTCATCTGGTCCTCCAGGCGCTGAGACTTCTTGGTTCCGGATCGAGCTACTGAAACTTCATTATCCGAAGATTCCGAATCGATGACTACCTCCTTCCGCTTAACCCTTTGATGCCTTTCCTTGGAAATCCTCCGAGATTTGGCACTTTCTTCAGAGTTGGGACGGGATTCCCTCTCCTTGGACCGCGGTCTTGGTGGGGATTGAATCTTCCTGGGAGGAACCTCAATCGCGGATTTTACCAGTCGTGGTCTGAGATCCGCCTGTCGTACTGGGAGAGGGGGGCCCAATCGGTCGAAGAATGGAGCCCGAGTGCTTGGTCTGACATCGTCCTGGATCCCGGCTGCTTCAAATGGGATTCCCTGGGCTATCATCCGGAGCCGGATCGCTTCTACGTAGGCTGCGGCGTGCTGTTCTAAGACATCTCGGTTGACCTCTTGCTCAGCAGGGTTTTGAGGGATAGGGTCTGCAGCCGGTGGGGGCACTGGTGGAGGATTCTCGCTCCTAATGCCCTTACCCCGTCTCTGAGCTCTTTCAGTGGAGGCAAGGGATTGGAGCCTTGATGGCTCGGGACGACCCTGGGAGGACCGGAGTCTCATTCCGAATATCTCTGGGTGGAAGTAGGCTGTTGCTAAACAATGGTTGGGAAAAAAAACTTCCCACAGACGGCGCCAAAAGTGTTATCCGAAAATCGTTAAAAGGACGATAATCCAAATAACCACTCTAAAGGGGTCAAGATCGAGATTGATCCTGGCCGGAGGGGTATCAAGTGGTTCGATACCGACTAGGTCCCTGTCAATGCATGCATGATAAAGAATACGTGAAATTGAATTGGAATTCGTCTTATTGATCTCTCTTCTCCGTTACATGAATACATTGACCATAAATCTATTAAAACACTAGATTACATGAAGGTTTCGATTGAAAATAAGGATCATGGTAACAATACGGATATTTCAGTCGGTAAATGGGATGATGGTGGAGATAAATCTGTGCCTGTCGATAAGTAGAGTCTCCGGTCACCCCTCCATGATTAATAAGTTGTTATACATATAGGTCCTGTTTGCTTGCCATGCACTCCTACAATCTCGGACTAGGGTTTGGCTGCTTGCAGGATCCTCCTTTTTAGGAAATAAAATCGGAGCTTTAATGCGCTGAATTCAGTCTTTCCTTCCCAGGAGGAGTCAATCACTCACCTTCCTAGTAGGATTCCTATTATAATGTCCTGCTCAAATTAGGACCCTTTGGCGGGAAGGAATATGCCTCCTTTGTACGGTGACGTTTTACTGGCTCGTTGTGGAGATTTTAGTTCTTGACGTTTAGGTTGCTGCTTCTTGGTGCTCTTCTGTTCTAGCGGGCTGCCAACATCTAGTTAGCATCCTACTGATGGCAGTAGGGGGACATCTAGCCAGCTTTGTAGTAAGGTGGTCAGTAGAACTCCGTGTCGGGGTGTAGCGGGGTCCATAGGAAGCTGTATCGGGGTGCAGCGGGGTTCATAGGAAGCCCGGTTATAGCTGGTCTTGATTTCGCTGTGAGTTCTAGTGAGTGTTTTTGGTTCTCGGTTTCTTTGTTGAGCTAAGATGCTTGGCAGGGTGGATCTCGCTGGTGGAGGTATGTGTTGGGGTTAACCGGGGTTCACTCTGTCATGGTATCCGGGTTGGGTACTGTTATAGCCTTCTTGTGTCGAGGTGGAAAATTCTTCTTTGGTCCTCCGCCAATTTTGGCGGTTAACACCATATTTTTAGTTAGGTTAATTTTGCATGTATGTTTGATGGTTTGACAAACCATACACTCATTCATCATTTATGATTTATTTTATTGTTTCTAGATTAGCTAATTAAATCAACATATTTCTCTAATTCCCTGTGGAACGAATTCTAAGCTTACCACAATACTCATTTTCATAACTTAAAATATATTGCGTAAAGATTCATGTTATAAACATTCTTTTGGTAATTCGCGATTTGGTAACGACACAAAAAGCGAGTCATCAACAGACTTACAGTAGGATCGGGATACCTCATCAGGGTACTTGATTCCTTACTTCTCCATTTCAAGATCAGGAAATAGCCTTATGGTGCTCCTACTGCCTTGGTCGTGGAATACCCTCCTCTAAGAAGCCTGGTGCTAAAGTGGCCTAAGTTGCCTAAGTTGCCTACCAGGATAGACTTACAGTAGGATCGAGATACCTTATCAGGGTACTTGATTCCTTACTTCTCCATTTCAAGACCAGGAAATAGCCTTATAGCGCTCCTGCTGCCTTGGTCGGGGATTACCCTCCTCCAAGAAGACTGGTGCTAAAGTGGCCTAAGTTGCCTACCAGGACAAACTTGCAGTAGGATCGGGATACCTCATCAGGGTACCTGATTCCTTACTTGATGAACCATCGACACGTATTTGATGAACCATCGACATGAAGTTTCCAACGGAAAATTTTCTCTACTTGCTCTATCATCATCTTTGCTACCTCGGTATTCGGCTTAGTGAATTCTGCCACAAAATCTGCTACTGCCTTGCCTTTAATTGATGTTCTTGGGACGTATTCTATGTCGAATTCGCTCATTTCAATAGCCCATTTCGTTAGTCTGCCTGACACTTCTCGTTTCTGTAAGATCAATTTGAGTGGACAATTCGTGTACACACCAATTTTGTGTTCTTGAAAATATGGCCTCAATTTTATTGTTGCTGTTATCAGGGTGAGCGCCATCTTCTCGGCTGGTGAGTACCTTGTTTCAGTAGGTTGATCGAACCAAAATTGGTATGATTTTGGCCCTCACTTCCTTCTCTTTTTGCTTGATTCTCAGGCAATATCCCATGATTTAATGATGTGAATTAAGTGTTTTCAGGTATTTATAAAGTTCAGAGGCATTAGAGTAATATTGGTGGCAAAAGGGGCTGAAATTGTAAAAAGTGTGTGCAGATCATTCATCTTCAAATAGGCATATCTCTCTCTTTAGATTGAACCACATTTTGGATTACATATATTCGGAAAGCCCCGGAAGTCTACATTCCATCGGTTTTTATGGATTGCGATTCCAAGTTTTCTACAGAAAGTTATGCCCGTTTTCGTAGCTGCTGCGCACTCCCTATCGCCATGGCGACCCTATGGCGCGCCATGGCGACCTCCACTTTCTAGAAGCAGCAAAATGGACGTTTTTCAAGCCATTTTTTTAGGGGTATTCTTGTCCTTTCATGCCCATTTCATACCCTAGCTTTTCTAACATATAAATACACCATTTTATGCTAACTCTTGACCACTAAGAAACCTCCTTTCTCCACCATTCATTTTCTCTCCATTTTCTCTCCTACCTAAACTTAATATCTAGATTACTTCCCCTAATAATTCCTTTTCTTCCCATCTTCTCCACAAATCTCCTTAGTCACTTCCCATTTGACTCCACCTATCTAGACACATCCTCATCATCCACTCTTTACACAAGGAGCATCAAAGGCAAGGAAATGATCAAGCTTACAAAAGGAGACCCATGGGTGATTTCCTAATCTTTTACTTGCCTTCCCTTTGTTTGTAATATGTGTAATTAAATCCCCTTTCTAGGGTTTTGATGTGAGAATATTTGGATTGAGATTTGCTTAAGCTTTTATATATTTTAATTTCTATTTGTGTTCTGTTCATTTTATAATTAGATTCTTTGCATTATATAATTAACATGTATACCCACTAGTTGATTATAATCTTGCTTAGGATAATTTGTTATATAATCTTAATTGGATTGACAACCTTGATGGATTGAGAACATAGTGAATAGGATAGATTGACAGAGGGTATATCAACCACGATAATCTAAGCCGTTAATTGTAACAAACTGATCCCACCATGACCCCCTCTCCTTAATCGGTTAGACATTGCGGTGGGAAGTTGTTTAAGGTTCATAGTGATGGCCTAAACACGTTTTAGAAATCAATTGCTTAACATTTATGAGATTCATTCACTAAGGTAGCTTGATAAGCATTTCCCGTAATTCATTTGTGATCCATTAATTCCCTAGCTATTCTCTTAATTGTTAATTTCATTTATCTTATCTAGATTTGTTAAGTACTCTTTTATTAGTTTATTACGTTTATTTTTCATGTATGTTTGATGGCTTGACAACTCATTCACTCATCCATATTTTTATGATTTATTTTACCGTATATAGATTAGTTAATTTATTCAACTAATCACTCTAATTCCCTGTGGAACGAATCCCACTTGCCACTTTACTAATTTTCTATCTATGTGGTGAAAATTGGTTTTCTAAAAGATCACATTTAAATATCATTTTGTTGAGTACACAAACGACGCTCATCATGGGTGACAGTGCTTTGCTTGTATAGTACACTGGTTTCTAGATCCCATCTTCTTGTCTTATTAGTACAGAGCTAGTGGCCGCTTTTGTGTCGGATAGGTAAAGGTATAACATTTCTCCTGTGATTGGTTTTGACAACAGCGGTGCTTGACCGAGATATTCTTTAAGGGCGAGAAAGGCTTATTCGCAATCTTTACTCTATTCAATTCCCTTACCTTTCTTAAGTGCTTTAAAAAATGGCAAGCATCGGTCCCTTGATTTTGCTATAAACCTGTTCAGCGATGCCAAGCATCCTGTGAGCTTCTCGACGTCCTTTGATGAGCCGTCGTTGTGGTGCTCAACAAAATGATATTTAAATGTGTTCATTTTGAAAACCAATTTTTCACCACTTCGATAGAAAATTAGGAAAGTGCAAGTAGGATTCGTTCCACAGGAAATTAGAGTTATTAGTTGAATAAATTAACTAATCTATATGCGATAAAATAAATCTTAGATAAATGGATGAGTGAATGGGTTGTCAAGCCATCAAACATACATGAAAAATAAACCTAATAAACTAATAAAAGAATACTTAACAAATCTAGATAAGATAAATGGAATTAACAATTAAGTGAATTGCTAGGGAATTAATGGGATCACAAGTGAATTACGGGAAATGCTTCTCAAGCTACCTTAGTGAACGAATCTCATAAATGTTAACCAATTGATTCCTAAAATGTGTTTAGACCATTACTATGCACCCTAAACAATTTCCCACCGCAATGCCTAACCGATTAAGGAGACGGGGCCACGGCGGGATCGGTTTGTTACAATTAACGGTTTAGATTATCACGGTTGATATAGCCTCCGACAATCTATCCTAGTCACTATGTTCTCAATCCATCAAGGTTGTCAATCCAATCAAGATTATAAAACAGATTATCCTAAGCAAGATTATAATCAACTAGTGAGTATACATGTCAATTATATAATGCACAGAATCAAATTATAAAATGAATAGAACACAAATAGAGATTAAAAATATATTAAAGCTTAAGCAAAACCCAATCCAAATGTTCTCACATCAAAACCCTAGAAAGGGGATTTAATTACACATATTACAAACAAAAGGAAGGCAAGTAAAAGATTAGGAAATCACCATGGGCCTCCTTTTGTAAGCTAGATCTGTTCCTTGTCTTTGATGCTCCTTGTGCGAAGAGTGGATGATGAAGATGTGTCTAGATAGGTGGAGTCAAATGGGAAGTGATTAAGGAGATTTGTAGAGAAGATGGGAAGAAAGGAATGATTAGGGGAAGGAAATCTAGATGTTAAGTTTAGGTAGAAGAGAAAATGGAGAGAAAAAGAATGGTGGAGAAAAGAGGTTTCTTGGTGGTCAAGAGTTGTCCAAAAGAGGAAAAATGTGATGAATTTATAGGGTCTTCAAATTAGGTCTCGGGTGACAAATTACCAAAACACCCCTAACCATGGCAAATTACCATTTAGTCCAACAGAGGGGGGCATATTGTAATTTTCCCACTAATCAGAAATGCACATCAAAGAGGTTGCTACTTTGGCAATCATGGTGACCCGAGGAATGCAAGTGGCAAAGTAATCAGGTGCCAAAACAACTCCTTGTCGTAATGGCGACCTCGGAATGTAAACCGCGAACTCGATTTACATGGTTTGGTCACGATTTGGGATTGGGGGCGACTTAGGGAGGATATAGGCGTGATTGGGGCTTGAAGATTCCGGCCATTTGAAGGTCTAAAAAGTCAACAATTGGGTTGTCGTTGAGGTGGCCATTAATTCCGACCAGTTTTCGGATGACGGTAGGTCGGTTTTGTCCTACTTCCTGTCGGCTAGGGTTCGGTGCACATATGCCATGGCTGCTCAGTGTGAAGGGGAAGAAGAAGATGAATAGGAATGGGGTGCATTTAGTAGGGAAATGGGGTGCAATTGGGCTTAGGGATGGTGAGCTCACCACACCAAATAACTTGGGCCTTTTTTTTTTTTTTTTTTTCCTTTTAACTTTGTTTTAATGTTGGGCTTTGCATTGATTGAGCCCAAACATTCAAAACGCACCGTTGTATTTAAATGAGGTGGCATGAGCAAGCTATGTTGCGTGGAAAATTATGATACACCCTCTGAAGTCTTCCAAATTTGCAATAACTTCAATCCTCCCTCATTTTTAACACTTTCACCCCCAACTGACCACAATTACTCCAATGCCCCTAAACTCCATAAATTCCTGAAAACACTTAATTTACACCATTAAATCACAGGATAATACCCGAGAATCAAGAAAAAAGAGAAGGAAGTGAGGGCCAAAATCATACCAATTTTGGTTCGATCAAATACCCTCGAACATATCTTTTGCTCGTCCTTGAGCAAAACAAATATAAGCACCAATAGACATGTATCTAAATATCAAATAATCATAATTAAAGCACCAACTCTTTGTGAATGACTCAAAAGTCAATATTCGACTTGTAAAACCAAAAGTGAAGAGATTAAACCAACGTTGTGCTCATTAGGAAATAATGCATGTAAGAGATGCTAAATAAAGATTAAAGTCATGCCACTCTAAGTACACATTGCACGCAATGTGATCCTACATTCAAGATGCTTAAGCTTCAAAACTAAAGTGTCATTAGGAATAGAATGTAATTCGCCTTGACATCTAATCCTCATCAGATTCTCTCATTTTCACACAAATTCCTAGGCTTCACTCACAATCCATATGCAATATGAGTTTATGCTTAATATGTCAAATATAATTGCACATGATTATTTAAAAAGACAATTTCTAAAAATTTGTCTCATTAATGGACTTGAAAACCATAAACCGAAAAGAACATGCATCAACCAAAATTTCCAAAGTGGACATCCCTAAAGATCAAAAAGGTCTTTTCATTGGTGAGTCAATAAATAGGAAAAATTGATTGCAAACACCCAAAAGTCACACTAAGGCATACATTCTAAATTAAGCACTACTTACTCATTACAACTTGCATATTCCACACTTTGGCGTCCAGGCTTACAATTTAATATGTGCATTTTCTACTCTTAATTTTTATTGAATAGCTCATTTAATTCCACATAATTGATTTAGGCACATAGTGCCTCATTCATTTTTTTTCTTTTCTTTTGCATTGCTTTTCTTATCTTTTCTTTGCTTGTCTTTTCTTTTCTTTTTCATGCATAGCATTTCATCTTTTAATGTATTTGCACATACATATTTGCCTAGGTACACGCCTTACATTTTGATACACCTCAAAGCTTACATTCAACCCCTAAGCCTTAGCAAACCATTTGGTACAAGGTAAGTCTAGTGTTTAGGCTATATGGTTTATGTTAATGTGGTTCATGAATGAAAAGCTTAATTATGTTTGACTTCAAATGGGTAATGGAGTACACACATAGAGGGATAGGAAATATTTAGGCCAATTTGGTGGTTTTTCACATGCATTGCCTAAAATCATTTCTAAAGGTTTGTCCACAAAGTCAATTAAGGCATCCACAAGCAATCCATATGTTATATGGCAAACAACATTTAAGTGCAATGAGACATTTTAAAATATGCATAACATGTGTTTGAATGAGTGTTTAAAGAATGAAAACTCTCCCTCAAAATACGTTTTTTAGGCCGTGTTTGTAAACCTCACGGGAAGTCTCCACTATTAATTCATAATTTTTAAGCACAATTGAATATTCACTCCAACATCATGAGAAAAGAACTAGCGCGCTTTGAGCAATGCAACCCTAAATGACATGAAGTTAATCTAAACTAAGCAAGGTAAAGATGCACAATTCCTTACTTGCACACACAATGGCAAAATCTCAACAAGCAAAATATGCTCAAGCATGGCATTATCACAAGATTTTCGAACATTTTGAAAAATGTAGGCTCAAAATGTTTGCACACAATTTGCAAACAAGATACGATGTTGCGCACACACCCCCAAACCTAAATTCGACATTGTCCTCAATGTCATTGGGACATATACCGGTAAGTTCGGCGCAACAAACATCTATAATCAAAGAGTTTCAAAACCACATTTTATGTCCATTTAAAAATTCATCCCAATGAATTAAATCAAGTGGTTCAATATCACCCTATATGCTCATAACCGACTCAAAAGATATGTCAATGTAAATTCATCAAGAGTCACATCACATTTCATGTGGACAAAATATATGATCATTCAAGCCTAAATCCACTATCACAAACAACTCACAACCTTATTCTAAGCAAAAATAAAATAAAGACAAAAACAAAATTTAAACTAGAAAAGAAATGTACCTAAGTGGGTTGCCTCCCACCAAGCGCACGATTTAACGTCTAGGTAAGACGTGGCATGGTGCTCCCACACCTTGAACATCCCAAATGTTGCTTCCTTAGGATAAGATTCTCGCCCTTTTTATGAGCACTCTTGGCTTGCTCGTCCCTCCAAGAATTGCAAGTTGTCTTTGTTTCTTCCCAAGAGATAAAGAACCTTGCTTTATCGTACAAGCAACACTACATTTGCTTCTTTAAGAAGCAATAGAAAATCTACACAAGCACTAAGCACATTAGAAAGTTCCGGGAAATAAAAATATAATCGAAACATGCAATTGCTAACAAGGGCTTGGAACACCATTTATTCAAAAGAAATAAACTAAACAAATGAAAAATAAAATGCACAAAAAGAATTTTTCTAAATTATGTACTTGTGTTAGGGGTGTCATCAACTGAAGGAGATTTTACCAAGTTTGGAAATTGATTTTTTTTTTTTCACAACCCAAACAAGTTGAGTTGATTTCCCCTTTTCTTTTCCTTTGGGTCTAACTTGTTCAACCAAGTCTTTTCTTACCCAAATTCGCTTGACTCTAGGTGGATTCTTCCTATTCCTAGACTTTCTCAATTTTTCATGCTTATAGAATTTAAAACAATGAGCTTTGAATTTCCCTTTTTGAAAACAAAAATAGCAAGTAGGAGGATGGTTAAGAATACTCCCTCTTGGTTGGTGACTATGTGGCCTTTGATGTTGCTTCATTTGTAGTTCTTTGACCTCTTTTTCCACCTTGTCTACGTAGACAATGTAGTCACACTCCACTTTTGCTATTTTGAGGGCTTCATCCTTCCTACCAAGTGCCTCATTTGTTTCTTCCAAAGCTTTTGCCTTCCGCTCCGCTTCCATAAGCAACTTCCTTGTCTTCCTTACACACTCTTCTTCGAATTCTTCAAATAGCCTTGGAAGGTCTTAGAATTCCTTTGATGTGGAATTCCTCTCAACCTCAAGTCTCCTAACTTGTATTTCTAACTCCTTGTTCTTGTTGGAGACTTCTCCTACCTTCCTCTGAAAGGTAGCATTTTCTTCTTTGAGCATATTTACTTCAAAAGTGAGCTTCTCATTTTTCCCTTCAAGCTCTTCAATCTTCACCTTCCCCAAGGCCTCCTTTTCTTCCAACTCCTTTACCATGAGCTGTATTTTTCTTTCCAACTCTTCATTTCCTTGGGAGGTTTTCACCAACTTCTCTTGAAGCAAAGACATCATTTCTTCCAATTTTGTGCCTCACTCTTGGTTCATTGGCGGTTCGTCCTTGGTTTCCGCTCCATTCTCATATACTTGTATAAGAGTATGTACACGGCTCCTCGTCCTCCCTTGCTTGGGATAACCTGATTCTAGTGATTGACCCAGCCGGCTAGGATTCACATGGTTGGACATCTTCTCCTCATGTGCTTGTTGCACGGATGGGAATAACTCCATGGTCTCTCATTGAGAAGCTCAGATGTTCTCAATCTCCCGAAAGTGATTCTCCATGAAATTTTTCCTCTCATTATCAATGGAATTTGATTGGTATGATGAGAAGGAATCTTGGTTAGTCCACCAATCCGAATTGAAGCCATTCCCATGAGTCCCGTAGCTAGGCCCTTGATATTCCATGAAGAAATCTATAGAATCCTAAAACAAAAGAAACAAAAACTACCAAAGAAGTAAAAAAGAACTAAAAGACTAAAAACAACTAAAAGACTAAAAATTAATAAAAACTAAACAAAGAAAAGTTAATTAATTCAACAACCACTTTAATTCCTCGGCAGCAGCACCAATTTTGATGAGCCGTCGTTGTGGTGCTCAACAAAATGATATTTAAATGTGTTCATTTTGAAAACCGATTTTTCACCACTTAAATAGAAAATTAGTAAAGTGGCAAGTAGGATTCGTTCCATAAGGAATTAGAGTGATTAGTTGAATAAATTAACTAATCTATATGCGATAAAATACATCATAGATAAATGGATGAGTGAATGGGTTGTCAAGCCATCAACATGAAAAATAAACCTAATAAACTAATAAAAGAATACTTAACAAATCTAGATAAGATAAATGGAATTAACAATTAAGAGAATTGCTAGGGAATTAATGGGATCACAAGTGAATTATGGGAAATGCTTCTCAAGCTACCTTAGTGAACGAATCTCATAAATGTTAACCAATTGATTCCTAAAATGTGTTTAGACCATTACTATGCACCCTAAACAACTTCCCACTGCAATGCCTAACCAATTAAGGAGAGGGGATCACAGCAGGATCGGTTTGTTACAATTAACGGTTTAGATTATTACAGTTGATATAACCTCCGACAATCTATCCTAGTCACTATGTTCTCAATCCATCAAGGTTGTCAATCCAATCAAGATTATAAAACAAATTATCCTAATCAAGATTATAATCAACTTGTGGGTATACATGTCAATTATATAATGCATATAATCTAATTATAAAATGAATAGAACACAAATAGAGATTAAAAATATATTAAAGCTTAAGCAAAACCCAATCCAAATATTCTCACATCAAAACCCTAGAAAGGGGATTTAATTACACATATTACAAACAAAGGGAAGGCAAGTAAAAGATTAGGAAATCACCCATGGGCCTCCTTTTGTAAGCTTGATCCTTTCCTTGCCTTTGATGCTCCTTGTACAAAGAGTGGATGATGAGGATGTGTCTAGATAGGTGGAGTCAAATGGGAAGTGACTAAGGAGATTTGTGGAGAAGATGAGAAGAAAGGAACGATTAGGGGAAGGAAATCTAGATGTTAAGTTTAGGTAGAAGAGAAAATGGAGAGAAAAGGAATGGTGGAGAAAAAAGGTTTCTTGGTGGTCAAGAGTTGTCTAAAAGAGGAAAAATGTGATGAATTTATAGGGTTTTCAAATTAGGTCTCGAGTGGTAAATTACCAAAACACCCTAACCATGGTAAATTACCATTTAGTCCAACAGAGGGGGGCATATTGTAATTTTCCCACCAATCAGAAATGCACAGCAAAGAGGTCGCTACTTTGGCGTTCATGGGGACCCTAGGAATGCAAGTGGCGAAGCAATCAAGTGCCAAAACAACTCCCTATCGCCATGGCGACCTCGGAATGTAAACCGTGACATTGATTTACGTGGTTTGGTCCCGATTTGGGATCGGGGGTGGGGAGGATATGGGCATGATTGGAGCTTGAAGATTCCGACCATTTGAAGGTCTAAAAAGTCAACGATTGGGTTGCCGTTGAGGTGGCCATTAATTCCGACCAGTTTTCAACCGACTGTAGGTCGGTTTTATCCTACTTCCAATCGGCTAGGGTTTGGTGCACACATGCCATGGTTACTCTGTGTGTAGTGGAAGAAGAAGATGAATAGGAATGGGGTGCATTTAGTAGGGAAATGGGGTACAATTAGGCTTAGGGATGGTGAGCTCATCACACCATATAACTTGGGCCATTATTTGTTTTAATGTTGGGCTTTGCACTGATTGAGCCCAAACATTCAAAACGCACCGTTCTATTTAAATGAGGCAGCGTGAGCAGGCTATGTTGCGTGGAAAATTATGATACACCCCCTAAAGTCTTCCAAATTTGCAATAACTTCAATCTTCCCTCATTTTTAACACTTTCACCCCCAACTGATCACAATTACTCCAATGCCCCTAAACTCTATAAATTCCTTAAAACACTTAATTTACACCATTAAATCACGGGATAATACCCGAGAATCAAGCAAAAAGAGAATGAAGTGAGGGCCAAAATCATACCAATTTTGGTTCGATCATCCTTCAAGGTTTTTGGGGAAACCATGTCGGCTAGTGCTTTGATTTTGTCAGGGTTCACCTTTATCCCTCTATGATGCACCAGGTATCTGAGGAACTTACCAGATGGTACGCCGAACACGCACTTTGAAGGGTTTAATTTCATTCCGAACTTGGTTAATACATTGAAGGTCTCTCGTAGATCATCTTCATGTCTATTGACTATGATACTCTTAGTTAGCATGTCATCGATGTACACCTCCATATTTCTTCCTATTTGGCTAGCGAACATTCTGTTGACTAGCCGTTGATACGTTGTTCCAACGTTCTTTAGGCCGAATGGCATGATGGTATAACAAAACAATCCTTGATCTGTGGTGAATGTTGTTTTGTCTTCGTTTGGTTTGTGCATCTTGATCTGGTTGTACCATGAATATGCGTCCATGAAACTTAATAGCTCGTGTCCGGCTGTTGCATCGACCAATTGGTCAATTCTTGGTAATGAGAAACTATCTTTGGGGCAGGCTTTGTTCAGGTTAGTGAAGTTTACACACATCCTCCGTTGATTGTTCTTCTTTTTCAAGAGCACGACGTTCGCCACCCACTCAAGATATTTGACTTCTCTGATCGATCCTGCTGCGAGTAGTTTAGATATTTCTTCTCTTATGACTGCGCTTCTTTTAAGGTTGAAGCTCCTTCTTTTCTGTATCACCAGCTTGCATTCATCATTTATGGCCAGATGGTGTGAGATTACATTTGCTTTGATTCCTGGAATATCTTTATGGCTCTAAGCAAAAATCTACTTGTACTCCTTTAGTAGGCTTACTATGCCTGCTTTGACTTGCTCCGTCAACCTCGCTCCAATCTTAACAGTTTTGTTGGGTTCCCTTTTATCCAAAATAACAGGCTCGGTGGGTTCTTCCTTTTCTCTGTCGGCCTTGTCTCTTGGATCTAGTTCAAAAGTCTTAGGGTTTTCCTCCCGTGTCCTTTAATTGAGTTCAAATATGCCCAAAGTTTTCACTCTAATTTTGTCTTTAAAAATTGACAGGTTGGGGCGGCGAGCCATTTCCTGTGATCCCTTGAGTTCCTTAACTCCAAACCCTATTAGGAATTTTACTTTCAGCACATGGGTGGATGTAACCACCCAGGCTTTGTTCAGGAATGGTCGACCGAGTAAGGCGTTGTACAGCCAGTTGTAAATGTCAACAACAACGAAATCTAGCAGGATAGTTCTCCGACAGGACGCCATTCCAAACCTTATAGGTTACTTTACGGTTCCTAAGGATCTTACTTCTGCACCTCTGAATCCTTTCAGGGGCACATGGAATGGTTCCAAATCTTTTCTGTCCAGCCGAAGCTCATCGTACACCCTGGCGCTCAAAAAGTCAATTGAGCTCCCATTGTTTATCATCACCCAGAGGATGTCCCTATGGGCTATTTAGACCCCCACAACTATTGCATCATTAGGCTTTGTATCAATTCCTTCTGAGTCCTTGGTTGTGAAAATTATCGGGTTGTGTCCCTCTATTGCTTTCTTGTGGTTTTTTTGTACAGAGTTCACTTCCATGTCTCTGCTTTCGTACATTACCTCTCGGACTTCTGACATTCTCTCTCTACTGCTTCTACCAATGTGAGGCCCGCCAAAAATGGTATTTATTGCGGTACTAGGACTGCCTTTTCTTAGGCTCCTCCTTTCTTGTCCGTTTCCCCTATGGCTATCTTGGCAAACACTATTTTTGTCTCCCTTCAGGGTGAAATCCTTAAGGTGCCCATCTCTGATTAGGCTTTCAATGTGATCACGCAACTGGAAGCATTTTGAAGTGTCATGCATGTGATCCTTGTGAAATCAACAGTATTTCGCTGTATCCCTCTAAGCATTAGCTGACTGTTGTAGTGGATATTTGGCGAGTCCCTTGTCTTCTACCATAGACAGTATGTCTTCTTGTTCGCCTGTTAAGGGGGTGTAGTTACTATACCTGCCTCAGAACCTACTAGTTTTATTGCTACCCCAGCTTTCCCTAGGCTGATTCTTCCGGCTTTTCTCTTCTCTTTGGCTATCACGCGAATGACCCTTCATCCTGTCATCCTTGGATTCGAGTTTTGTGTCTGGTTTGTGACCATGTACGCAGCTACCCCCTTGCGCCACTTCTTCCTCTTCTACTAATGCATAGTCTTCAGCTATGTCCATCATCTCTGTAAGTGCCTCACTTTTTAATTGGCTTATTTCGTTAACAAAATCACAATAGGGTTCAATCTTGTAAGGGTAGCTTAGGATTGAAGATTTTCTTCCCAATTGCTTAAGGACCTCATTGTGGTTTTCAAGAGCTTCATGGAAGGTAACTACTTGATCTTGACTTCTTATTTGAAGAGATGTAGTTGCACACACACACATTTCATGATCTTACATGTTTTATATACCTTGTTGTGTGTTTAATGTTGTTGCATATTCGTTTTCATGCATGATCACTTTATCACTGTGTATTCATTCTTTGCCATGATTTTTGGCCTTAAAACTTGCATGAAGCCTTTTCTAGAGGACATTTTTTACCTTTGACCGCTCCTAAATACGCTGTGATTTTCTTTGCAGCACTAGGACAGCGGTTCGAGGACAGAGCAGACTGCTCCCGGAACTGCTCCCGGACCGCTACCATTTTATAGGCAACGGTGGCCTTGGCAGAGCAAACCGCTGCCCGACCGCTGCCGCTTTGGCAGCGGTACCGGTAGCGGTCCTCTACGACGGTTCGTTTCTTTATTTCAAATGACGCCGTTTTACTTTGCCTCTTCTATATATATTACTTGTTTGTCTTAGCTCGTTTTTAGAGCAAAAATTACACCTTTTTGAGAGCTTCTAAGTGTCTTCAAAGCCAAGGTATCAAGAACACTTTTTTATTACTTCAAACACCTAAACCCATCATTCTTGTATGCTTCATTCATCATCTAGCATGCTCTAGTTTGATTCTCTTAGGGTTTTTCATCTTTGCTCACATGACTTGTAGTTAGAACATCACTTGCATCATATCACATGTTCTCTCTCTATAAGATAACTCATTTATTACTTGAATAGGTTCAAGATTGCTCCTTTATTACTTGATTTAGGTTCAAGATTGTGTTATTGTGTTTTGTGAGTTGCATTGTGGTAGATATTGCATATAGGACTTTGGTTGTCCATTTTGTTAAGTTTTATGCATACCACTTAGTAAGATGATATCTAGGAATGTCTAACATGTTCATCCATGCCTAGATAAGCTAAAATGTCTAACCTTGCATTTTGAGCATCTTGAATATTGCACATATTCATACTAGGTTGTTTTATTTCTTCATTTAGAGTCAAGTCTTGTATTTGCCTTTTGGTAGTTTGCAAGCATGAACTAGGTTCACTTCTAAAGGCCCGTGGGTAGCAAAGACGAATTAGTAATCTTAGGTGTGATGCGGTCAACCTAGATTGTAATCGTATTTGCAAATAGTGGATTGAGGTTCTAGTGTGGCACACAAAACAGCCCGTGGTTTTTTCCCGTGTGGGTTTCCACGTAAAAATCATGTGTTATTTACTTTCCGCATTCTCTACACATGATTTCATTTGTTGACTAGTTAGGGTTAATTTTGTAATCTTGATTAATCTCGAAAATTGGTAAAAAGTGATTAAAATCTATTCACCCCCCTCTAGATTAAATTAGGACTCGTTTATATTTATTTTCAATTGGTATCAGAGCGGGTTCCTTAACATAATTAGGATATCCCTTGCTCTTGTTGAGTCCTTTGCATTTGTTTGCATTTCTTTGTGTGTTTTGCTTGTTTGTGTGCATTCATATCATTCTCACCCATACACTATGAGCGGAAATGAAATTGGAGGGGAGGGTGCCTCTAGCACAAAACCCCCTTGCTTACCGGGGTCAACTACGCATCATGGAAGGGCAAAATGGAAGCTTATGTGTGCCAAATTCATGATCGGGCTTGGATGGCAATTGAAGATGGATATACGCCACTTATGATGACTCCTACGGGAGGTGGAGAGGAAGTCCCCAAGCCAAAGGCACAATGGACCCCTCAAGAGTTTGAAGCTTCAAAACGGAACAACAAGGCCATGCATGCCATCCTATGTGCCATGGATGACAACCAATACAAACTCATCCAAACCACAAGGATAGCAAAGGAAGCTTGGGATATTGGAGACGACTCATGAAGGAACCAAGGTGGTAAAGGACTCCAAGCTTTAAGTCCTCCAAACACAATTTGAGACTATAAAGATGGATGAGGATGAGTGCTTCAATGACTTCCAAGTAAAGCTTATGGATATAGTGAACCAAAGTCACCAACTTAGTGATCCCTACTCGGATAGAAGAATTAAGCAAAAGATCATGAGGTCGCTGCCCAAGAGGTTTGAATCTAAGGTGACAGCGTTGGAAGAGAATAGTGATTACTCAAAGATGAAGCCAAGTGAAGTTATTGGAAGGCTTTTGGTCTATGAATCTAGGAAGGGTCCTACATCTACACCTCAAAAGAAGCAAAAGAGTCTTGCCTTAAAAAGCATTAAGGTAGAAAATGATGAAGAAGACTCGGATGAAGAAATTGCTTTGATGGCAAAGAAGTTCAAGCAATTTATGAGGTTTAAGAAGAAATGGTTTGGCTCCAAGGGAAAGTTTATGAAGAAGAAGGCTTTTTTCAAGAAAATGGAGCAAACTCAAGAGAAGGACTATAAGAAGGGTATCCAATGCTATGAGTGTAGTGGCTTTGGACACATTGCTCCCAAATGTGCTAACTTGAAGAAGAAGAAAAGAAAAGCCATGGCGGTGACGTGGAGTGATAGTGATGACTTAGAAGAGGAAGATAAGTCTTCGGATGATGATGAAGACCAAGTTGCCAACTTTATTGCTTTCTCATCTTCTCACAATAGCAATGAGGTTGTGAGTGACAAAAAAGAAGAAGAGGGCAAGCAAGAAGAAAGTGACTCAAATGGTGAGAGCAACTCTTCTAGCTCCAATTTTTAGTTTGATGAAGAAATGGACTATGATGACTTCATAAGATTCTTTCATAACTCAAGATCAAAGAAGAAGAAGGAGATACAAAAGTTGAAAGAGGAGAAGGTTGAATTGACCTCTAAGGTAACTCATTTGAGCAAGGAAATGAGTAAAGCTAAAAAGATGGAAGAAGGTTTAAAAATGGAGCTAGTCTTGGCTAAGAAGAATGAAGAAAGCTTGAGGAAAGAGCTCATGGAAGCAAGAGGATTGATGGCTAAGATGACTTCCGGAACCGAGAAGCTTGACAAAATGCTTTCTTGTGGGAAAAGTCCATGTGACAAAAAGGGGCTAGGATATGTGGAAGAAGTGGAAGTCACACCTTTGAAGAAGACAACTTTTGTCAAGAGCAAAGAAGTTGAAAGTGATCAAACCCCACAACATTCAACTAAGTGTGTTGAAGTTGGTGAATCCTCCAAGCAAGCACATGCAAGGATTCCAACTAGAGCTCCACCACAAGCTAGAGCTCCTCAAGCTAGACCCCCACAACCAAGACCTCCACAAGCAAGAGCTCCACCATAACCAAGACCTCCACAACAAAGGATCCCACAAACTCAACATGGGGTCTTTCATGCTTAACCAAGGAGACATGTAAACCTTGCTCAACAACAAAGGAGAGAGTTGCCTCAACACCCAAGAGCAAATCAAAATAGAAGGAGACCTCAAATGCTTGCACAAGGCTAGGGTATGAATCCTTCTTTCTCTCCTACTTGCCATTTGTGTGGAATTGAAGGCCACATTAGGCCTAATTGTTTTAAGTATATTAAATTGTGTAGAAGAGAAAGCATGATTGAGAAAAATATGCTTAGAAGAGCCACAATGCATGCACCTAGGAAATTTAGAGACAATGGACCAATGGCTCATAGGAATGACTTTGTTTCACCTAGATTGAATAGGAATGATGATTATTATTGCTATGTGGCCTAAGTTGCCCTGAAAACAAATGCCTCCAACACTTGGTACCTTGATAGTGGGTGTTCTAGGCACATGACCAGAAACAAGAGTTTCTTCAAAACTCTTGTAATGGAGGATGGCGGATTCGTCACCTTTGGTGATGGGTCTAAGAAAAAGGTTATAGGGACAGGTAATATATCTATTCTCGGGTTGCCCTCCTTGCCCAATGCTCTTTATGTAGATGGCTTGCAAGCCAATCTTATTAGCATATCACACTTAAGTGATGAAGGGCTTTCGGTTATGTTTGGCAAAATTGATTGCTCTATTCTTAAAGAAACTGGGCAAGTTTTGCTGAAAGGTAAGAGATCAAGTGACAATTGTTATTGTCTTGAGTCAAATCTCATCTCTTGTAACTTGTCCACTAGTGAGCAAGTTGAAGTATGGCACCAAAGACTTGGCCATATGAACTATAGGGACTTGAAAGTCCTTGATAGATTGAATGTTGTTAGAGGCCTTCCCAAGCTTGGGAAAAAGATTGAGGGTGTTTGTGGACCTTGCCAACAAGGCAAGCAAACCAAGAGTGTCCACAAGAAAGGCAAATACCTTTCCACCAAAGAACCATTGGAGCTTCTCCATATGGACCTTATGGGTCCCATTCAAACTGAAAGCGTGGTAGAAGGTACATTCTTGTGGTTGTTGATGACTTCTCTAGGTTTACATGGACTTACTTCCTAAGGGAAAAGTCAGAAGCCTTTGAGAAATTTAAAATGCTTTGTGTCAAAATTCAAAATGAGAAAACTTCTCACATTAAAAGCATTAAGAAAATTAGAAGTGATCATGGGAAAGAGTTTGAAAATGCTAGCTTTGAGAATTTTTACAATAGCTTAGGCATTTCCCATGAATTTTCAGCCCCTAGGACTCCTTAACAAAATGGAGTTGTTGAGAGGAAGAATAGAGTCCTTCAAGAGATGGTCCGTGTGATGTTGCTTAGCAACAAAGTCCCTAGAAACCTTTGGGCCAAAGCCATTAATATGGCTTGCTACATAGGGAATAAAGTATTCCTTAGGCCCGAGACTATACAAACATAATATGAGTTATGGAAGGGTAGAAAACCCAATGTGAGCTATTTCCATATCTTTGGAAGTAAGTGCTATATACTTAATGACCGCGATCAACTTGGCAAGTTTGATGCTAAGAGTGATGGGGGTATTTTTATTGGATATGCACTTAAAAGCAAGGCCTATAGAGTCTTTAATCTTAAGACTCGAAGTGTGATGGAATCATCAAATGTGGTGAAATTCCCTTTAAAGAAATAGTGTTTTATATCTAGAGGGGGGGTGAATAGGTATAGTCCCAAATTATTCCAATATTCAAAAATACGGAATATAACAATGAAATGAATACTTAAAATGATATAGCAATTGTATAATATGAATCAATTCATGTAAGCATCAATATAAAAAAGAATCAATACAAGTGAACATATGGAAGATGAGGAAATATAAAGCGAAAATGAGACACAATGTTTTTACGTGGTAAAACCTCAAAGAGGAAACATTCACGGGTTGAATCCACAACCACCGGCAAAGCAAATACACTATATGAAAAGAACTTACACACTCAAAGCTATCAACACTATGACATCCACTTCAAGCTATCAAATCCTAATCACCTCTCAAAGGCCTAGTGAATTACCTAGCCTACTCTCTATTCAAGATGTATCTCACACCTCTAGAGAGCAACTTCCTATCTAAGACTAAAAAGCCTCTAGGAAGATTTCCTTGCTTAGAAATCTAGATCAAGAGATCCTAGTTAAGCTATCCTAGCTCAACCATCCGGAGTATTAAACTCCTTACTAAGACTTCTTGCTTAGTTATCCGAATCACCTTGATTCTAACTAAGGCTTCTTGCTTGGCTATCCTGAAACCTTTCCTAGCCAAGTCTTCTTGCTCAAGTCAAAGGCTTCACTTACCTTGACAAGAGACTTCAACCTATTACAAGGCAATGATCTAGGTGATGCAAATGATGCAAGCACACACAAATAGAGTAAGTAGATCAAACACACTCTATGAACATGCTTAATGATAATCTAGAATATACTATCAACACACAATCACAAATCTATCTAGAAATCAAAGCATGTCAAAACAATAAGAACAAGATTAGGATATTCAATATATGTCATAAAAATCTTAGTTCCTATATCAAGAAATTGAACCTAGAAGATAATATGAAGCACATTATAAAATCAATTTCTAGAATCAATTTCAGTCAACCTCAAGTCTAGCAAAAATATGTTTAAGAGAAATCACAAAGCTAAACTCAATTAACTAATCAATCATGCAACCCTAGCATATGATCTAACATACTTCTCAACATATTTCAGCAATCAAATAGAAATAATCATAGAGATGATCAAATGAAATTGCAAGAGAAGAAGTTTCACATACAACCAATGGACCTCGGACTGAAAACAGAGTACTGTGAACAATGACAAAGTCAAATAGCTCTGAAAATGCTTGGGGTTTGTAGCTCTCATCGAGACCAATAATTTTGGCTTTTGAATCACTCGATTTCGAGTTCGTATGAAGAAGTTATGATCAAAGTAAGTAAACCAAAATCAATAACATTTCTGCAGAATTTCAGATTTGATGTTGTTCAAGTTGTTGGAAATGGAGGGAAGAGAAGACATTTAAAGGAAGGGGAAGAGGGGCATTTTTGTCCAACAAACACAAGCCAAACCAGCCTTGTCCCCATGTGGGGCGCGTGTGCCACACGGGACCAGAGGGCATGTTGGGCCGTGTGGCACACGGCCTCCACACGTGGATGGCCATGGTGCTCCTCCCGCGCACCTCTCACGTTCTTCAGCCGTATTCGGGCATCCAAACTCCGATTTCGAATCCGTTTTTGGATTACAAATTGTGAATCCCTCACACACAACAATGACTATGAAACTTTGACAAGTGGTTGAGAATTCATCTCGGAAAACGATGACGAACACAACTCAACGAATGAGAACGAAAAGTACCGTAGCTACATCGTTTGGACTCGAAACTAAATGAATGAGTAACCAAAATGATCGGAACTCAATAAGGAATAAATTAAGATCATGTTCAAGTCCAAAACTCAAGAAACACAAACAAATAAATACTATGCAACACAAGCATGCCATATCTAAGCGATAGTGAGAAAACATGCAATTCTACAAGATTGTCAACAATAAGAAAAATGCATGTGTATGCTAAATGTGTGTGAAAGGGTTATACCAAATGTTTGAACAACGATGCAGGGACACACATGTATGAATTGTGTGTGTGTGTGCTAATGCCTTGCAAGAGGAAGAAGAATCTTGATACCTTAGCATCCAAGTAAGCGATGTTCCCCTTGAAGACGATATTTGCACAAGATGTTGCTTCTTCCCCTTTGAGGATCCTTTCTTCCAAGAAACACTTAAGCAACTACTAATACAAATATAGAGAGTTTTGCAATGGAATCAAGCCAATACAAATAAAGGATCTAACAATCTCCCCCTTTGGCTATTCCATGGCACAAACTCATCCTCACCATAAATTGATCACTCCAATAGACTCAATGTTGATAGCATTCTCTCATCCTCACATTACAAAGAGATCCCTAGACTAAAAGGTCTTCAATTCTTCTTGAGTCTTCAAGAATCCCTTCTTTGAACTTCAAAGTACCTATGAGAAAAGAAACAACCAACAAGAGAACTTCTTCCAAAGAAGAATGGTGAGAAATTATCACATAAGCAAAATAAAACTTCCTTTGTCTCTAACAAACAATGCATTATCTCAAGTGAATAAATCACATTTAAAGCTCTCCCTTAAACACCTTAACACAAATAAGGTAAGAATTCTTTTCTCCCCCTTAAGACAAAATCTCCAATAAGCACAAAAGAGGTATACAAATAATTCTCCCCCTTAAGAAAAAGTCTCCAATAAGCACAAAGGAGGTATACAAATCTCCCCTATGTCAAACATGGATTACCCCATATTAAACAAGGTGAGGTATACAATTTCTCCCCCTTTTTGTCAAGGAATAGACAAAGGGCACAAGAGATAAAGAACGAGATATAAAGCAAACAAATCGTATAGAAAACGTAGTTGAATAAACTAAAGCTCCCCCTTAACATATGCTCCACATATTATCACCAAGAAGATTTGTTCACAAGGGACTCACACATTCACACATTCACACATTCAAGCAATAAGAGAAAATATTTCATCACTTTTCAAAGTCCAAGAGAGTATCATAGATTTTCATTAATCTCTCAAAAATATTCTCACATTGCTAATGAATCAAGCACATAAGTAAAATATGTATGTGTGTGAATGCTTCTCACATATATAGAAGGAGTAATTGTAATATCAACATGCAAACAATTTCCACACCTATCCAACTAAAGCGTTTCCAAAAATAAGTCAAACCGATATTCATCAGTATTTTCGCTTTAAAAGAATAGTTATCAAGATGTGAGCGTGTGTGTGCATGTGGCTCGTTTTCCCGTTTCTGTTTGTCAACCCGAGCATTTCACAATTTTCAACTATACACCATTAAGCCTTTTGTTTTTCATTTGTTTTAGGCTTAGAATCAAAGATTTTTTTAAAAAAAATGATTCTTTTCAACTCTTCTTTGATTTTTTCTAACAAAAAACATATACACCTCTTGGCGGCTTTCACTCAACACAAAGGCATAGCCCTTTCCAACATTGGGGGGCTTCACAACCAATGCGTGTAGCCCTTTCCAAGAGGGTGCTCGTTGAATACTATGTAGTGACGAAGCAAAATGGATACATATCATAGGTCATTTATCATGTACTAAGCAATAGGCTTCTAAATGCATCCATTATCTACACATATTCAACCACATATACTCAAAACTAAAACATATAAGAGAAGCATTTGTGCACTTTTCAAAAATAAGATTTTCAAGCTCAAGTACATGATCTAGAAACAATAAGAGTTATTAGCTTAAGATCATTACTTCTCAAGTGAGTAGCTCTCAAAGATATTGATATACAAATAAAGTTTTGCTTATCAAGCCACCCACATTCACACAAGCACATTAATCAACACAAATCATGCCAATGGACATTCTAAGAGTCTTAAACCTCTCTTTGTCCAAGGGCTTGGTGAACAAGTCTGCAAGTTGATTTTTAGTAGGCATATGCTCTAGAGTTACAATTGATTGTTCAACAAGATCTCTAATGAAATGATGCTTAATATCAATGTGCTTTGTGTGTGAGTGTTGAACCGGATTTTTAGAGATGTTAATGGCACTTAAGTTATCACAATAAATTGTCATTTTTCCTTGTTCTATCTCATAATCCTTAAGGATTTGTTTCATCCAAAGTAATTGTGTGCATGCACTTCCGGCCGCAATGTACTCGGCTTCGGAAGAGGAGAGGGAAACCGAATTTTGTTTCTTACTAGACCAAGAAACCAAGTTATTACCAACATAAAAGCAACCGCCGGATGTGCTTTTACGATCATCTATGTTTCCTGCCCAATCGGCATCACAATAGCCAACAAGAATATCATTGGTATCAAATGAATAAAATAAACCAAGATTATGAGTACCTTTGATGTACCTAATGATTCTCTTGACGGCTTTTAAGTGAGATTCCTTTGGATTAGCTTGGAATCTAGCACACAAGCCTACACTAAAGCAAATATCCAGTCTACTAGCCGTTAGGTAAAGTAGACTACCAATCATGCTTCTATAAAGGCTTTGATCAACACTTTTACCTTTTTCATCTTTGTCAAGTTTCAAAGTGGTGCTCATGGGAGTTTCAAAATCTTTTCCATTTTCTAGACCAAATCTCTTAATAAGATTTTTAGCATATTTAGATTAACTCAACATTATACCCATGCTAGTTTGCTTAACTTGCATCCCTAGAAAATAGTTTAACTCACCCACCATACTCATTTCAAATTCACTTGACATCACACTAACAAATTCATCAACCTTGGTTTTATTAGTAGAACCAAAAACAATGTCATCAACATATATTTGTGCAACAAAAATGTCATGATCATGATATTTGATGAACAAAGTTCTATCAATGCCACCTCTCCTATAATGGTTGTCAATGAGATATTGAGTCAACCTATCATACCAAGTTCTTGGAGCTTGTTTAAGTCCATAAAAAGCCTTTTTCAATTTAAACACATGATTAGGAGAGTGTGGGTCTACAAAACTCTTAGGTTGTTCAACATACACTTTTTCTTGAAGGTATCCATTCAAAAAAGCACTTTTGACATCCATTTGAAATAATTTGAATTTTTTAACACATGCAATGGACAACAAAAGTCTGATGGACTCGAGACAAGCAACCGGTGCAAAAGTCTCATCAAAGTCAACACCCTCAACTTGAGTGTAACCTTGAGCCACTAGTCTAGCTTTATTTCTCACAATCTTGCCACTTTCATCAGTCTTGTTCCTAAAAACCCACTTAGTGCCAATTACATTCATATCTTTAGGCCTAGGAACCAATGACCACACTTCATTCCTCTCAAATTGATTAAGGTCATCTTGCATAGCCCCAACCCAATATTCATCAACAATAGCTTCATTAATATTTTTGGGTTCAATTTGAGAAGTATAGCAAGCATAAGATATTTGGTTATCAATTTGATTTCTAGTTCTAACCCCTTCATTTAAGTCACCTATGATGTCATCTTCATAGTGTAGATTTCGAAGTATAGGATGAGGAGAATTTTCAACAACTTGAACATTTTGTTGATTACCATTTAAAACATTTTCCAATCCTTGACTTTGAACATCAATACAACTATCTTTGTAATCATCTTGACTAGATTCACTACTAGTCACATCAATAGGTGAAATAATGTCATTAACATGATTTTCATTAGGTTCATTGACATCATTATCATCACACAAGTTAAGCATGCTAAGATCATCAATTTTAACATTTATAGACTCCATAATAGTCTTAATATTCAAGTTGAACACTCTCTAAGCACGACTATTCAAAGCATACCCAAGAAAGAGACCAACATCACTTTTAGCATCAAACTTTCCTAAGTGATCTCTATCATTCAAAATATAACATTTACTCCCAAAAGTGTGGAAGCAACTCACATTAGGCTTCCTGCCTTTCCAAAGCTCATAGGAAGTGTGTTTTGTGCAAGGCCTTTTAAAAACTTTATTCGACACATAGCAAGCGGTATTGACCACTTCAGCCCAAAGGTTTCTAGGGACTTTCTTGCTATTGAGCATGACTCTAGCCATCTCTTGCAAGACACGATTGTTTCTCTCAACAACTCCATTTTGTTGGGGAGTTCTAGGTGCCGAGAACTCATGAGAGATCCCCAAACCATCACAAAATTCACTAAATTTAGCATTTTCAAATTCCGTCCCATGATCACTCCTAATGCGACATATCTTCTTAATATCAAGACCTTTTTCATTTTGCACTTGATTACAAAACTTTCTAAAGTAATTGAAAGCCTCGGTCTTGTTCCTAAGAAAATAAACCCAAGTGAACCTAGAGTAATCATCAACGCATACAAAAATATACTTTTTGCCATTGATGCTCTCGGTTGGGATTGGCCCCATTAGGTCCATGTGTACAAGCTCTAATGGTCTATTGGTAGCTATATAAGAATTCTTTTTGTGAGACATTTTGGTTTGTTTACCCAATTGACAAGGTTCACAAATAATCTCTAGCTTTTTACCAAGACTAGGAAGACCCCTAACAATGCTATGTTTTTCAAGCTTTTTCAAGTCTTTAAAATTCATGTGACCAAAATGTTGATGCCATAACTCAAGCTTGTTGCACTCATGTGCCATATTGCAAGTTAGAGGATCTACATTGAGACAATAGCAATTGTCTATAGACCTCTTGACTTTTAGGACAACATTGTCCTCTTTATCGATAATAGTACACACATCTTTATTGAAGCTAACTTCTTTAAAGATTTCACACAAGTGAGTAATGCTTATAAGATTAGATTGTAATCCATCAACAAACAAAGTATTGCGAAGTTTAGGCAATCCAGGGATATATATAGTTCCCTTGCCAAGAACTTGCTTTTTGGTGCCATCACCAAAGGTGACCCACCTTCCATCCTTTAACACAAGATTTTTGAAGAAATCTTTGTTTCCGGTCATGTTCCTAGAATAACCACTATCTAGGTACCAAGAGTAGGAGGAGTTGACACGTAAAGCATATTGTGTAACTAGACATTTAGATGTGTCTTTTCTAACCCATACACTTTTCATAACATGCTTCTCACTCTTAACTTTTTCATGCTTTGACTAAATGTTAGACTTTTTAACATGCACCTTGACCTCATTGGTCACATTCTGAAAGATATCAAACAAAGCATTATCAACCTTCTTATGCATAATAGAGTGAGGCATAACACAAGATTTAGCAAGCAAGTTATCAACACAATTCTTCTCAACATGCTTTTCCAAAGTCTTCCTAGGTCTAGTTCTATATCCATACATGGATGATTGCCTAGGACCATTCAAAGACATATCATGAAAAGCATTATCAAATTCGCATTTCTGAATATATTCAAAACACCTAGGTCGAATATGTCCTATCATGTTACAATGATGACAAATAGGTATGAATTTAAGAAATTTACCATTTGCATTTGCTTCCAAAGCATTTGGTCTTCTCACAATTTTACCTCTTTGAAGAGCTATCCTTGATGCTTCACCTTTTCCTTTTGAGGATGATGCTTTTTGAATTTGATCTTGTTGAGTTCTTTCATTGAACTTCCTTGTTGATGTAGAGGCACCTTCGGTAGCTTTCATTTCTTTACCTTGAGTGAGAGTACCTACATTTGGTTCAATACTTGCTTTGAGAAAAATAGATTTGTTAGAAGGAGTCTCCTTCTCATTGATATAACCCAAACCTCTTTTGTCACTAGGATGCTTACCACTTTTAATGAGGGAATCAACTTGATTAGAGCTAGATGACATCTTGTTAATCATCCTATTAGCCTCATTAAGTTTATCATTAAACATCGTAATTTTAATGGCATATTTTTTCGCGATGTCATCACTAAACCTAACATCTTCACGTGATTTACTAAGCCATTGTTCAATCTTTTTCTCTTGAGTTAAGTGCTCACTAAGTTTGACTCTAAGCATGTTTTCTAGCCTTTTAGCACTAACAAGAGAACTATCCATTTGCTCAATTTCTTGCTTCAAGATTCTAAGTCTATCATTGCTATCTTTCAAATTCATTTCAAGAATTAGAATCTTGTTTTCAAGATCATTAAAATCTTTTGAGCATAGCACATGATTTTCCAACTTCTTATTGAGAAACATATTGACTTTGGATAAGCATTCGTTTTCAAGAGTAAGATCATTAATCTTTTTCTCATACAAGTCAATATATTTAACAAAAGAAGCTACATAGGAACACACTTCCTTAATCATGATTATCACAAATAAAGCACAAACACTACAAATAAAAGGATCTATCTATGTGCGTCTAGACACCCGCTCTGATACCAATTGAAATTCCCTTTAAAGCAATAGTTTTTTATACCTAGAGGGGGGGGGGGGGGGTGAATAGGTATAGTCCCAAATTCTTCCAATATTCAAAAATGCGGAATATAAGAATGAAATGAATACTTGAAATGATATAGCAATTGTATATTATGAATCAATTCAAGTAAGCATCAATATACAAAAGAATCAATACAAGTGAACATATGGAAGATAAGGAAATATAAAGCGAAAATGAGACACAATGTTTTTACGTGGTAAAACCTCAAAGAGGAAACATCCACGAGTTGAATCCATAACCACCGGCAAAGCACATCCACTATATGAAAAGAACTTACACATTCAAAGCTATCAACACTATGACATCCACTTCAAGCTATCAAATCCTAATCACCTCTCAAAGGCCTAGTGAATTACCTAGCCTACTCTCTATTCAAGATGTATCTCACACCTCTAGAGAGCAACTTCCTATCTAAGACTAAAAAGCCTCTAGGAAGATTTCCTTGCTTAGCAATCTAGATCAAAAGATCCTAGTTAAGCTATCCTAGCTCAACCATCCGGAGTATTAAACTCCTTGCTAAGACTTCTTGCTTAGTTATCCGAATCACCTTGATTCTAACTAAGGCTTCTTGCTTGGCTATCCGGAAACCTTTCCTAGCCAAGTCTTCTTGCTCAATTCAAAGGCTTCACTCACCTTGACAAGAGACTTCAACCCGCAAATGATGTAAGCATACACAAATAGAGTGAGTAGATCAAACACACTCTATGAACATGCTTAATGATAATTTAGAATATACTATCAACACACAATCACAAATCTATCTAGAAATCAAAGCATGTCAAAACAATAAGAACAAGATTAGGATATTCAATATATATCACAAAAATCTTAGTTCTTATATCAAGAAATTGAACCTAGAAGATAATATGAAGCACATTATAAAATCAATTTCTAGAATCAATTTCAATCAACCTCATGTCTAGCAAAAATATGTTTAAGAGAAATCACAAAGCTAAACTCAATTAACTAACCAATCATACAACCCTAGCATATGATCTAACATACTTCTCAACATATTTCAACAATCAAATAGAAAGAATCATAGAGATGATCAAATGAAATTGCAAGAGAAGAAGTTTCACATACAACCAATGGACCTCGGACTGAAAACAGAGTACTGTGAAACATGAAGAAGTCAAATAGCTTTGAAAATACTTGGGGTTTGTAGTTCTCATCGAGACCAACAATTTTGGCTTTTGAATCACTCGAGTTTGAGTTCGTATGAAGAAGTTATGATCAAAGTAAGTAAACCAAAATCAAGAACATTTCTGCAGAATTTCAGATTTGATGTTGTTCAAGTTGTTGGAAATGAAGGGAAGAGAAGACATTTAAAGGAAGGGGAAGAGGGGCATTTTTGTCCAACAAACACAAGCCAAACCACCTTGTCCCCGTGTGGGGCACGTGTGCCACACGGGACCAGAGGGCATGTTGGGCCGTGTGGCACACGGCCTCCACACGTGGATGGCCATGGTGCTCCTCCCGCGCACCTCCACGTTCTTTAGCCGTATTCGGGCATCCAAACTCCGATTTCAAATCCGTTTTCAGATTACGAATTATGACTCACACACAATGATGACTATGAAACTTTGACAAATGGTTGAGAATTCATCTCGGAAAATGATGACGAACACAAATCAACGAATGAGAACGAAAAGTAACGTAGCTACATCGTTTGGACTCGAAACTAAACGAATGAGTAACCAAAATGACCAGAACTCAATAAGGAATCAATTAAGATCATGTTCAAGTCCAAAACATAAGAAACACAAACAAATAAATACTATGCAACACAAGCATGCCATATCTAAGCGATAGTGAGAAAACATGCAATTCTACAAGATTGTCAACAATAAGAAAAATGCATGTGCATGCTAAATGTGTGTGAAAGTGTTATACCAAATGTTTGAAAAATGATGCAGGGACACACATTTATGAATTGTGTGTGTGTGCGCTAACGCCTTGCAAGAGGAAGAAGAATTTTGATACCTTAGCATCCAAGTAAGCGATGTTCCCCTTGAAGACGATATTGGCACAAGATGTTGCTTCTTCACCTTTGAGGCTCCTTTCTTCCAAGAAACACTTAAGCAACTACTAATACAAATATAGAGAGTTTTGCAATGGAATCAAGCCAATACAAATAAAGGATCTAACATGTGGTCTTTGATGATTGTTGGCCAAAACATTATGACCATGAGGAGGATGTTTGTGAGTTAGATGACCTTCCTTTGAAGGAAAGCAGTGAGACTTCAAGTAGTGTGAAGTCAAACCAAGATGAAGAGGATGATTTACCTCTAAATAGAGTTCCTCCATTGGACTCTAATGAACCCGCTCCTTGGGTTAGAAATCTCCATGATAAGGATGATATCATTGGAGAGGTTAGAGAGGGTATTAGGACTAGACGTCAAATAGCTAATCAAATTAGCTACACTTGTTACACCTCTCAAATAGAACCCAAAAAGGTGGATGAGGCCTTGAATGATGAATATTGGGTTCTTGCCATACAAGAAGAGCTAAACCAATTTGAGAGAAATGAGGTGTGGACTTTTGTTCCTAGACCTAAAAACACCAATGTCATAGGCACTAAATGGGTGTTTAGGAACAAATCCGATAAGGATGGCAACATTGTGCGAAACAAGGCAAGGCTTGTTACACAAGGGTACTCTCAAATTGAGGGTATTGACTTTGAGGAGACTTTTGCTCCCGTTGCCCACTTAGAGTCCATTAAGCTTCTCATGTCCATTTCTTGTGTGTACAAGTTCAAATTACACCAAATGGATGTTAAGAGTGCCTTCTTCAATGGCTTTGTGGATGAGGAAGTGTTTGTTGAGCAACCCAAGGGGTTTGTGGATCCACACCACCCCTCTCATGTTATCGCCTCAAAAAGACTTTCTATGGGTTGAAACAAGCACCGAGGGCTTGGTATGAGCGCCTCACTCTCTATCTTGTTGACAATGGCTACTCTAGAGGTAGTGTTGACAAGACATTGTTCATCAAGTGCACTAAAGATGAGCTATTCATAGCTCAAATTTATGTTGATGACATTGTATTTGGTTCCACCAACAACTTGAAAGTTCAACAATTTGTTGATGTCATGTCTCATGAGTTTGAGATGAGCATGGTTGGTGAACTAAATTACTTCCTAGACTTACAAATTAAGCAAATGCATGATGGGATTTTCATATCCCAAGCTAAATATGCAAAGAGCCTAGTGAAGAAGTTTGGCCTTGAGAATGCCAAACATTGTGACACACCCATGAGCACCACCTTGAAACTAAGTAAAGATGCTAGTGGAAAGGATGTGGAGCAAAGTCTATATCGTGGCATGATAGGAAGCTTGCTTTACTTGACCGCAAGTAGGCCTGATATAGCATTTAGTGTGGGTGTTTGTGCTAGGTACCAAGCTAATCCCAAGGAATCTCACCTTGTTGCGGTAAAGAGGATCATTCGCTTTGTGAATGGTACCTCAAACCATAGGATTTGGTACTCTTTTGACATTAATCCAAGTCTTGTTGGATATAGTGATGCCGATTGGGCAGGAAATTATGATGATAGGAAAAGTACATCGGGCGGTTGCTTTTTCCTTGGAAACAATTTGGTTTCTTGGTTTTGCAAGAAACAAAACTCAATTTCCCTATCCACGGCCGAGGCGGAATACATTGCCGCTGGAAGTGCTTGTACTCAATTTATGTGGATGAAACAAATGCTAGCCGATTATGGCTTGGAGCAAGGTACTCTTACTTTATTTTGTGATAACATGAGTGCTATTAATATTTCTAAGAATCCCGTCCAATATTCTAGGACCAAGCACATTGACATTAGACACCACTTCATTAGAGAGCTAGTTGAGAGTAAAACCATTGCATTGGAACATGTGGGAACAAATGACCAACTAGCCGATTTGTTTACAAGCCCTTAGACACTCATAGATTTGGGAACCTTAGCAAGTCTATTGGGATTTGTCACTTGGGTTGAAGTGGTTTGTCTTGACCCCATATGGGGAGCTCAAGCAAAGAGAGCAAAGTTGCATGAACATGCATTGTGCTACATTGAAATATTTTATGCCTCTTATTTAATTGCTTGAGATGTTTGGTTGTACTTGCTTATATGTATTTTTTTTAATAAGTGTGACTTATTGACTTGCTTGCAAACCATGTCATATTTATGCTCAAACATGCATTTTTGGAATAGGAAATGTACTTTGGAAGTACTTGATGAATGACCTTTAATTGATTCCTATGTCATGATGTTTCTTTTGTTGACATGCTTATTAATGAAAAGTATGAATTGCTAAATTGCTTTATCTTGAATGGAAAATATGTGTGCAAAAGCAAACTTTGAGACTTCAATCAATAAGGATCCTTGTATCCATAGTCTCTCCCTCTTTATTTGTAGAACAAGGCTACTATCATACGGGAATCTCACCCTGAAAAATCTAATAAGGTGCAAAGTCGTCCATGTCTTGTTTTGCTTATAAAGTTGGATTTAGTTGCTTGTTGAAATTTGAAATGTTTAAACTCTATATCCTTATCGTTTTTCCATGCAAAGGGTGAAATTGGTTTGAATTCTTTAGGGAACCCTTGTTGTTTGCTTTGCCAAATACCATTGATTTTGTGCTTAAATGCAACATGTCTTGCATGCAAAACATCCTTGTCACACATTTTTCTTACAATAAAACTCCTTGACTCTCTTTTATTTAATTGAGTTGCATAAAATTGCTCATATGATTATGCATATGTTTTTGTGCTACAAGCTTTCTTTGCTAAATGCTTAACTATTAGGGGAGACTCCCTTTGCCTATCTCATGACAAAAAGGGGGAGTAAGGTTGGAGAGATATTTATTTTATTTGGCATTGCATTTAAGGGGAGTTGAGAGAGAGAGTAACCCTTGTTAGGGTTCGATGCATTTAGGGGGAGTTGCATTGCATTGATGATTACATTAATTGATTGTATTTTTTTTCTTTGGCAATTGCAATTTCTTTTGTTCAAGCACCTCTCACACACTTGCTCTTGAAAGGTATATTTCTTGTTGTTTGTGTGTAGGTTGGAATTTTCTACAAGCTTGGAAATGACTTGAAGATGTTCAAGACTTAGACTAGGGCTTATTTGTAATGTAGAAAATTTTGTTAACCAACCAATTTTTTGTTTTTGTGAGGATGCTTGTGAGTGTTGATTTTGTCACGAAATAGCTAAAGGGGGAGATTGTTAGTGCCTCACTTTTTAATTGGCTTATTTCGTTAACAAAATCACAATGAGGTTTAATCTTGTAAGGGTAGCTTAGGATTGAAGATTTTCTTCCCAATTGCTTAAGGACCTCATTGTGGTTTTCAAGAGCTTCATGGAAGGTAGCTACTTGATCTTGACTTCTTATTTGAAGAGATGTAGTTGCACACACACACATTTCATGATCTTACATGTTTTATATACCTTGTTGTGTGTTTAATGTTGTTGCATATTCGTTTTCACGCATGATCACTTTATCATTGTGTATTCATTCTTTGCCATGATTTTTGGCCTTGAAACTTGCATGAAGCCTTTTCAAGAGGTCATTTTTTACCTCTGACCTCTCCCAAATACGCTGTGATTTTCTTCGCAACGCTAGGACAGCGGTTCGAGGACAGAGCAGACCGCTCCTGGAACCGCTCCCGAACCGCTGCCATTTTATAGGCAGCGGTGGCCTTAGCAGAGCAAACCGTTGCCATTTTATAGGCAGCGGTGGCCTTAGCAGAGCAAACCGCTGCCCGACCGCTGCCGCTTTGGCAGTGGTACCGGCAGCGGTCCTCTATGATGATTCGTTTCTTTATTTCAAACGACGCCATTTTGCTTTGCCTCTTCTATATATATTACTTGTTTGCCTTGGCTCGTTTTTAGAGCAAAAATTGCACCTTTTTGAGAGCATCTAAGTGTCTTCAAAGCCAAGGTATCAAGAACATTTTTTTTATTACTTCAAACAACTAAACCCATCATTCTTGTATGCTTCATTCATCATCTAGCATGTTCTAGTTTGATTCTCTTAGGGTTTTTCATTTTTGCTCACATGACTTGTAGTTAGAATATCACTTGCATCATATCACATGTTCTCTCTCTACAAGATAGCTCATTTATTACTTGAATAGGTTTGAAACAAATAACTCGGTGTGATCTAATAATAATCTAGAGGGGGGGGGTGAATAGATTTTACCAATTTTACCCAATTTTCGCGTTTAGTCAATTTACGAAAATGCCCCAAACTAGTCAATACAATAACAAGTGTAATATGGTGCGGAATTATAAAAGACACTTGATATTTACGTGGAAACCCTCACGGGAAAAACCACGGGCTGTTTAGTGTGCCACACTCGAACCTCGAATCCACTAAATGTGTTAAATGATTACAACCTACTCCCGGAATATAATCACACACCTACCTAATCCCGGTATAAGTGAACTTAGTCCAATTGCTTGCGATCTAAGCAACCTAATCCCGGAAGCTACACACAAGACTTACTTCTCAATGAAGAGATAACAACCTATGTGAATATATAATGATATTCAATGAGCAAATAAAGCTAGGTAACCTTAGATGCTTATCTAGAATGATTAGATAACAATAAATGCAATCCTAGATGTCAATAGCTAAATGACATATCATAAAGCTTAGCAAATCATAGATAAAATAACCTAGATGTTGCTATCAAAATACAACACTCAAACATGTCAATACAACAATCTCTATTTTGTATCTAGAATATATTCTAAGAGCATACAAATAATATAAGAGATTTCTTTGATAAATAAAACACTAAGCTTAGATGAGATTAGTGAATAACATACCAAAGGATGTGTGTTGAGCAAAACCCATGCAAGCAAGCATCCTAACTATGCTAGAAAATGCTAGATGATATTTAGATGCATATGAGAATGGTTTGGAGTGTATAAAAATGAGTTCTTGATTGTTTTTCTCTCAAGTTTCTCTTTTTGAAGTTTAGGGTTCTTTTGAAATCAGAGAACTAGCTTAGAGAAATGAGAAAGTATGATATTTATAGACATCAAAAACAGGGCACGTGAAAAGACAAAATTGCCCTTGAAATCACCGATCGGCGGTTTCATTCTGCGGTCATGGCCGTAGAATTTAACCGCCGAATTGAACCCGAGAAGCAGGGGATCATTCGGCGACCAGATTCGGCGGTCAAACGAAACCGCCGATCAAAACCCAAAAAGAAACCGACCTAAAAATATCTAATTCGGCGGTTTCATTCGGCGGCTAGGCCGCCGATTAAACCGCCGAACAGAAACCGAGAATAATAAATGCATCAGGTCTAATTCGGCGGTTTCGATTCGGCGGCCTGGCCACCGATCGCAACCGCAGATCCAATCCAGAGATCTCTGGAATCAAACGACGGTTTCCATTCGGTGGTCATGGCCGCCGATCAAACCGCCGTTTCACCACTGAAGGTGAAACCAAAGGAGAAGCCAAGGTCATTCTCCGAAGGCGATCTTCGCGCAAACCCAAGCACATAATCGTGCAAGCGCGGACGTTTCCGAACATATTCGGGAAACGAATTACAAGACACAAAAACACACAACAAGATATAATCAATCAAAGTGCTAGTGTGTAATGTGACATGTGAAGAGTATGCACACATATGCAAGTATGCTAAGTGTGTGTGTGCTTTTAGATCTCTTCAATGAAAACTAAGCACAAGAAATATACCTTTGGAGTGCTTGTCACCTTGAGGTCTTGAAGAGGGCCTTCAAAGTTGGTCTCCAATCACCTAATCTACCCTTACAATTCAAACCCCAACTTGTGGTTTGTCCACGAAATAAGCCAATCAATAATGGGAATCCTTACAATGTTCAAGATTGCTCCTTTATGACTTGACTTAGGTTCAAGATTGTGTTATTGTGTTTTGTGAGTTGCATTGTGGTAGATATTGCATATAGGACTTTGGTTGTCTATTTTGTTATGTTTTATGCATACCACTTAGTAAGATGATATCTAGGAATGTCTAACATGTTCATCCATGCCTAGATAAGCTAAAATGTCTAACCTTGCATTTTGAGCATCTTGAATATTGCACATATTCACACTAGGTTGTTTTATCTCTTCATTTAGAGTCAAGTCTTGTATTTGCCTTTTGGTAGTTTGCAAGCATGAACTAGGTTCACTTCTAAAGGCCCATGGGTAGCAAAGACGGATTAGTAATCTTAGGTGTGATGCGGTTAACCTAGATTGTAATCGTATTTGCAAGTAGTGGATTAAGGTTCTAGAGTGGCGCACAAAACAACCCGTGATTTTTCCCCGTGTGGGTTTCCACGTAAAAATCATGTGTTATTTACTTTCCGCATTCTCTACACATGATTTCATTTGTTGACTAGTTGGGGTTAATTTTGTAATCTTGATTAATCTCAAAAATTGGTAAATAGGGATTAAAATCTATTCACCCCCCTCTAGATTAAATTAGGACTCTTTTATATTTATTTTCAATCTCTTCGTAAGTTTTTGGCCGATCTTTTCGCAAGTCAAAAGACAGGCGACCATTCTGCAACTCGTTGGTAAAAGCTGCTATGACAGCCACATCACTTGCATCTTCTATTTGGGTGACTTCCTTCCCAAATCTAGCCAGGTATTTCTTAAGTGACTCATTACTTTCTTGTTTCAAATTTGACAGGTGAGCTAGTGACTTTCTTCTCTGCACACTTCCCATGAATTGTCTTATGAATGCTTTGCTGAGACTGAAAAAATTGTTAATACTTTTAGCAGGTAGGCGTCCAAACCACCTAGAAGCAAAGTCGCCGAAGGTTTGTGGGAATGTCTGGCACAAGAGACCATCATTGGATGCATATTGGCCATGACATTACGGAATCTACGGACATGCTCTTTCGGGTCCCTGTTTCCCTTATATTGCTGGATAGTTGGCATTCTGAATCTTTTTGGGAATTGGGTGCGGGCGATATGGTCGATGAATGGGTTGTCTGACTTGTCATCCGAAGAAATATTATGTCCATATCTTCGAGCCATTGCTGAAACCTTTTTTGATAGTTTTTGGAGGGTGACGCTTCGGTGACCAGTCAGTTCCCATTCCGAGTTGAGCCAGCTTTTGATTTTCATCCTCCGATAATAACCTTCTCTACTGTCAATACTCCCACTGGCCCCTAGGTCATCTGTACTTTCTGACCTTCTTTGCTACACCCTTTTTGAAAGCTATCCTTTTTTTTGGCTGGGGACTCCTGTCTTCTAATGAGATAGACCGTTATCTCCGGCGGTTTCTGTTAGTCGCGTTATCGGTGGCTGCCCCATGTGCTCATCCACGGCTCCGTTTTTCTAGAAATTCTTTGTCCATCAAACCTTTAAACTTCCTTTGCCTTCTTTCCTCTAAGATCTCTGGTTGGTCCTTGGGTGTTTCCTCCATAGTTGGTTTTGCCTGGGCACTGGGAGTTGTAACATGGACTTCTGATCGCAGCCTCCTTGGCGGATGATTCCCAGGTGTGCTGGTTGTTAACTCATAGGGAGACGAAACTCGTAATCCTACAGGGAGTGAGAGTTCGATCTTGTTGGCTTCGTTGACTAGATTCAACAATGCAGTGTGAAAGTGTTATAGAGTTTCCAAATTGGCTATCCTAGTTCCTGGCATCACTGTTGAATGCTCCCCTGTTGCAAACGTTTCCTCCCCTGTTACCATGGCTACTTTGAGGACCCAATCATTGCTGGGGATTTCATCTCTGTCGCTATCATTGCTCATGTTGTACCTGTTTGTAAGGGTTCTTCAAAGTTTCTTGTTCACCCTCTCATTCTAGTGCCAAATTGTTGATGGTGAATTTTGGATTTCCACACTCAACAATTATATCTTAATTAAAACAAATAAAAAGAGAAATAAATTAATGCATGCAAGACAAGTTTTACGTGGAAAAACCCTTGAATGAGAAAAAACCACGGCGCACTTGAGGGCAGAAGAATAACACTATTGATTACTATAGTTTTACACACTAGGATCCCTCATACAATTGCCTTTTTCTCTCTTATCTTGAACCCCCTTTCCATGGGATATACGATCCTATTTATACTAGGTTAGCTAGGGTTTCCCTTGGTCATGCCGTGTTAATAGAGGAGTTCCTATTTTGATTTGTACGAGGAATCTGGTGTTGTAGATGATCTTAGGGTTTGTTTCCTGTTCGGACTCCTGTATCAAGAATAGTTTGTGTCCTATTTGGGGTAAGATTTATCTTCGTGCCTTGTATCTGGTCGAATCCTTGCTGTAGAAGGTATACTGAAATAAGGTTGCTTCTTGATGGCGTAAATCTAGATGAGCAATTCAAGTTGGCTAACACAATTTCTATCTCCTTGGTCGGCCTACTCTGGCGAGCATGTTTCTGATTTAGATTGATTCTAGATGAGATGGCCAGCTGGCGCGCTTCTCAACCAATATTTCTCTTTGTTGACTGGTCAAAGGGTGATGTGGTTATACTTTGATCCGCCTTTTTTGTATATTCTGCTGACGTGTCCCTTGGCCGAATATATACGTACAACACCAACCTCATTTTGGCTATTTAATTCTAAAGAAATAAAATGTGATTTGTACACGCAAACTAGTGGTGGCAAAATGGACTCAAGCCAGCAAGCTAGGCCTGGCCGGCTCGATCCCGTGACATGCTAGGCATGGCACGGCTCAACAATAGCAAGCCAGGCCAAGGCTTGACCACCAACCCTGAAGCTCGTGGCTTGCCAAGCCGATTGTTGGCCAACAACCACTTTATTTATTTATTTTTATTTTTTTTAATTTCTTCTTTGACCCAAACGGTCAAAAATTCAATATATTTTTTGGCCGTTGGGCTAATGGGTATAAGGCCTTTTTTTTCGTTAAATTTACAATTTTAACCTCCTTAAAAAAAAACTATAAATACCCCCAAAATCCCAAAATCCAAATCAAATTCTCTCTATTCTTAACTTTCTCAATTTCTCTCAATCTCTCTCTCTCTAGTCCCTCTACTCTAAGTGCTTGTTTGGTTGAGCTTTTTGTTACCTCAAAAGGTCTACCAATGTCTATTTAAGTTTTTTTAGAGTTGTTTGGTTGAGCTTTTAAGATTGTCTATTTTAAATTGAGTAGAGGCTGGTAGAGTTTATACCTTTACTCGCCAAAAGCTCATGGGGGGGGGGGGGGGGGGGGGGGGTACTTCTCCAGATAGACATTTTTTTAAAAAAAAAAGTCTACCAACCAAACAACTGTAATTATTATTTATTTTTTTTTAAAAAAAAAAAAAAAAAAAACTCTATTTCCAATAGATCTACTACAAGTAGATCTTTTACCAATAGAGATTTTTCATAAGTCCAACCAAACAAGCTCTAAGTCTCTAACTCTCTCTATTCTTAACTCTCTACACACTCTAATACTCACATTCTCTACAAATTACAAACTACAAACAAATGTTAGTTTTAATATATATGATTTTATGTTTAGTTTATTAACTATTAAATATTAATTGTTTAGTTTTTAATTATAATATTTATGATTTTCTGTTTAGTATATTAAATATTTATGGGATAGGTTTTACTTAATGTTAATATTTATGCTATGTATTTTTAATATTTATTGCTTAACTTTTAATTTTATTATTTATGATTTTATGTTTAGTATATTAAATATTAGTTGATTAGTTTTAAATTTTAATATTTATGCTTTTATGTTTAGTATATTAAATGATAGTTTTTACTTAATTTTAATGATTATGTTTAGTATTTTAAATATTTATTGCTTAGTTTTTAATTTTAATATTTATGTCTAATTTTGTAGGAACTTCGGAAATGGATCCTACTCAAATTCTTGTTTATTTCTTAAACGGATTGAACATGATCAATGATGACTTTATTATTCCATCATCGGAAGCGAAAGTCGGGGACGATATTGAAGGACTAACTGGTCCTTCCGCCTCGACATCAGGGACAACGACATCAAAATCCAGAACCAGAAAGTTAAAATCTATGGTATGGTATACTTTTGAATCGATAATCGGCTCAGACGGTCAGGTATTATCTAAGGTTTGTTGTAAATTTTGTAAGAAAATATTGTCCAGTAATTAATAAGAAAGTAACATGACATTTGATAAGGCATAGAGATGCATGCACGCTTAAACATGGTTAGGTAGATACTACTAGACAAACACAACTACAACGGAACCCAGATGGGTCCGTTAGCACTTGGAGATATGACGATGCCAATGCTAGGGAATGCATGGCACGTTATATTGCATAAATCAATCAACCAATTGGTTTCGATGACAGTCCTTTTATGAAAAATTTATCCAAAATGCTTTTAACCCCCAATTTTGAGCTGTGTCTATAAACACCACCAGAAGAAATTTACTAAAATGTTTTCAATCTGACTGAGTCAAATTGGTTGCTTAATTATAGAGTTTAAGTGTTTCTGTTGCACTAACTTCCGATATTTGGAACTCACATTCCAAACAAGACTATTTATATGTCGCCGAACACTATAGAGATACTTATTGGAAGATTCAAAAAAGAATTATTGGCTTTCATCCCATGGATTTCGCTCATACCGCTCAAAATATTTTTGATGTTATTTTTTAAGTTTTAAATGATTTTAGACTAACTTGACGCATCATTTCCCTCACATTAGATAATGCATCATCAAATAATGCATCCATTAACTTATTTTTAACCAACAATGTCCCTCAAGCTAGGGGTCATCTCCTCCACCAACGATGTGCATGTCACATCATAAATTTAATTGTGAAATTAGGTTTAAAGGTTATAAGCAGTCATATAGATCGCATTAGAGACGTCATTTCCTATATCAGCAACTCTAATCAAAGAGTGAAAAAAAAAAATTCAGATATTGTCAAACTTCTGACAAACAGCCCAAGAGGTTCCAAACAGATTTACCGATAAGGTGGAACTCCACTTATTTAATGTTGAAAAGTGCTATTAATTATTCAAGTGAAATAAAAGGTTATTATAATATGGAAATAGCTCGAGTGGACAATCCAACCATATGCGACGAGGATTAGTATGTGGTAGAAGTTTTTCTTAAATTTTTAAAGATTTTTACGAATCAATTATACGTCTTTCCGGGGTCTATTACCCCACATCACATCTTGCATTGCATCAGGTATTAGAATTGTTTGAAATTTTACACTCTTATAAAGATGATGTCTTTATAAAAATTGCAGTTGAGGCGATGCTAAAAAAATTCAAAAAATATTGGCCTGACATTCCTTTACTCTATGCCTTAGGTTGTATGGTATATCCTATGACTAAATTAACTAGTTTAAAATCTTTTACTCAGTTTATTGGTCTTTATTTGGATTTATATCTTACTCAAAATTTTACTAACCTACAATCCAAGGTGTTCGAAGTTTATCGTCTTTATAAGTGCAGGTTTAGTGGGAGAAACATGCAACTGAAGGAACAACTGAGCACCCGACCGATGAAGAAAAGTATGAGAATCCTAAACATGGAAGACTCTTCATCCAGATCCAGTTCCGATTCATCTCAACGTTGCGAACTAAATGCTTACTTTGAAACTAGGTTTGACATAGCCCATCAAAGGGACTTCCAAGAATTTGATCTCCTGTTATGGTGGAAGAACCATACTGAGAGTTATCCAGTATTGTCCCAACTAGCACGGGACATACTCGTCATCCTTGTGTCTACTAAGACATTCAGCACAAGTGGATGTATAATCAAAGCTCGAAAATCTTGTTTGACCCCTCAGATGGTGGAGGTATTAACATGCCTTCATGATTGGGAACATGCAGAGATGAGGATGCAGCATCAACCAGTGAATGAAGAACTAATTCAAAGTTTTTCTAACATAAACTTCGAAGATGCTTCTGGTTCCGGCAGTAACCGGGTGGATTGACGATTTAATTTTTAATTATACATGTATTTGTAATTTTATAATTCAATTGCACTCTTTTTCTCTTACCAAGTTTTCATCCTATTGGGTTTTTCTTGATAAGGTTTTTAACAAAGCAATCACAAATCCTGTAAACTGAAATGTCAATAAATAAATAAAACTCAACTCTTTCTTAATTCATACATCTTTATCAATGTATTTATTCTTTGAATGATTTTAGTAAATAAATCAAATATAATTTAATCTATTGCTTACAGTTTATTTCATTACTCAAAAGCATAAATAAATAAGAAATAAATTTTTAACTTTTTTTTTTTTGGAAAACTTGAATAAATTTTAAACTTAAAAACTAAAATACATAAGTTAAAATAAATATAATAAATAAATTTTAACTTCAAATATTATAAGATGAATAAATTTTAAAGTCAAACAATTAAATAAAATAGAAAAAAAAATTAAAAAATAAAACAATCAATTCATTCAATTGATGAATAATCTATTTAATTATTTTATATTTTTATAAATTATATATTAGATATTTACTTATTTAGATTTATTAATTATCTTTATTTTTTATTTAAAAAAAAAAAAAAACACTGGACGACTTTGAGGCCGGCCAACAGGCCAAGCCACAATAATTTTTCATAGGTCAGGCCTGACCCGACCTATTTTCTCTTCAGGACCCTTTGGGCCTGACTTGACCATGCCCGGTCAAGCCGGACCATTAACAAATCAGACCATCCATTTTACCACCACTAACGCAAACACTTACGTGGAAGAACTTGAAAAAAAAATTATTTAATTAGGACAAATGATTTTGGGAATTAATAATTAATGGTTTTTTTCAAAAACAATTAATAATTAATGGTGAAAGATTGAGAATACAAATCCAAGTGAAAGCGACATTGTTGATGGCCACTTCTCGAGCGAGAAAAACTTGGGTGTAACCGATGCACAACGTTAGGATCTGATAGTGGTAGGGGCAAAGCTAGGATGTTATTGTAGGGTGGGCTACTCATTAAAAATAAATAAATAAATAAATAAAATCGAATATTGATGATATGAGAAAATTACATTAATTGAAAATTAAATATACACTTAGATAAGAGGGAACATAATGGTACGTTACTCCTCAAAATTCATATTCTAAACAAAATACATAAACTTTTTTAAAAGATAAAGACTAAATAAGAAATAAACATGCAATTCAAATATAGTCACGGACTATCTCAATTTTTTCTTACGAGGTTTCATAGCATCGAACTCAATTATTATAGAATCTAAGTCAATGGTATCCGTAATCTCTTTTTCCATATAGACAACCTTGCAATTTGTTAGAAATTTTGAGAGAGAAGAAAGTTTGTCTACTTGGAACATGTGTTGTATTTTGTTTGTGTCTGATACTCTGTTATGTTTTACTTTTTGTGTTTAGTTAGGTTAGTTTGTAAATTAAGGGTAATTTCATAAGAATCGAATATAATAGCAGTAAATATAATTATTATACTCTAATATAAGGGAACTAAATGTAATTATATATGTATTAGCTTAAAAAAAATTCAAAAAAGTTAGTCTGGTCTGTAACCCAAGCTAATTATCAAATGCTTCCGCCCCTGACGGTGGTGCATCGGTTCCACTCCACTCCATGAGTGATATGTGTACTCAATTAATGTTAAGAAAAGAAAAAATCTTGGGGGCGTCAGCTATTTAAAGCCCCACTCAAATGTTGCCATGTAAGAAAACGTTTTTAAATTTCTTCTATTTATTACTTTTTTTCTCTTTCTTCTTCCCTTATTCACAGAAAACAATCTCTTCCCCAAATTTCCTCATTAAACACCGACTGCTTTGAAACATTATTGAGAGAATGAGAGTTAACAAACATGAGTACACATCTCACTCATCGAGTGGAACCGATACACTACCATCAGATTCTATCATGGATTCATGGTATATCAGTTGCATCTAAGTTTTTCGGTCCATGCCTATTTTAAAATTTTAATATTATTTATCTGATTCATTTAATTTAATTTAATTACTTTTCAGTTTTTATTTTAATTTTGTGCAATATGTTTCAATCATTGTATACCTCATGTAGCACTAATTTTATATGTAAAATAAGAAATTATGGTGGGCATTTGATTCATAATTTATATTTTATAAGTACAATTATATGATTCAAAAACTTGGGTTTGATTGGATTAGATCTAAAAATATTATTTAAATGCAACTCTTAAAACACAAGTCAAAATCTTAAAAAATTAAATAAAATAATTTCTTTTTCCTTTTCTAAGATTGCATCCAAACTTTTGTTTTCCAAAATGTTTAAATTGTATCTTAATTATCACAGATTATTTTTTTTACCATGAATCAATATTTGATTGATGTCATTTTTCATCAATCAAAACCCCCTAAATTTTGGTTTGAGCGGATTTTAAATTCAAAATTAAGTTTTTGTTTAATCATACATAAGAAGTCTTACTAGTTGATTATTAAAAATTAATTTTAGATTGCGAACAAAAGATTAATGTTGTCAATTTTGGTGTTAACAAATTTTAAATTCATACATTCTTGTTTAATCTTAAAAAGTCTTATAGGTTGAACTAATTGGTATCCACATGACTAAGGATTCTTTATTTTATAATAACAATTTACGATCGAATATTTATTGGAAGTACACTAATGAAAATTAGGTCAATTTTTGATTGGATTCACTATCAATCAAAACATTAATTATTTACAATAATACTCATCCCAAACTTTTTAACTCAATTAATTAACAAATTAAAGCTATATGCCCACCCAATTTCACCAAGGGGCAGAGAGATCCGACTAACTTAAGTATTCTCCTAGACAAAATATTAAAGAACAAAAAAATATTGTTTGTGCTTTTTTATCATAAATTATTGACAAAAAAAAAAAAAAAAAAAAAAAAAAGTTTCATCTAATTTTTTTCTTTGTAATTTTAAAGGGTTACGTCTAAGAAAGTAAAGGTATGATGAACAAATCTTACTTATCTTCTCTTAGGTGTAAAGTAGTATCACTTTCTAATCTTTCTCCACTCTCCGAAACTCCTTTCTAGTCTTCTATAATCTACATATCAACCTCTACTTTTCTTTTCTTTTTTTTCGATCATAATAACTGGCCAACATTACGCTATGTCGATGCGTCCATTTTATCCAAGCAATCTTCTATTTTATTTAGGAGACAATTTTAACACGTGGAATTGGTGAAGAATGTCACTACTTTGAGTTAGTGTTTCACAAGTATCATCATCTTAATAACTTAAGTTTTAAAGGCATTAAAGTAAGGTCCCGTCTAATTTTTTGTCTGAAGACTGAACAGTGTCAATGTTACAGAAGACTGAATAGTGACTAAAACTGATAACTGAAAAAAATGTTTGTTTTTATTTTTTTCACTAAAAACTGAATATAAATGATAAGTAGTTTGTTTTTTTAAGTTATAAATATCTGAAAATAAATACTTTTACATCTATACCCTTCTAACTATTATTTGTAATATATTTACATTTTATTATATTATGGACAACTCTAACATATAAATTAATTCTAAAATAAATTTATTTAGTTATTAATAATATTTCAAATTTATATTATTGTATAGAATCTAATAATTACTAAGCATTTAGCTAGTAACATTATAAAACTAATGAGCTAGTTTATGTGTATATTACAGACGAAATGAAGTTCATCAATATGTTTTTATTATTTATTAGCAATCTACTTCATGTATATAATTTATTCTTTAATAGATTTGGAATAAACTTGGATAATTATATAATTTATAGATTTCATGTCAAAAAAAAAAAAAAAAAAAAAAAACATTATAGATCAAGTGGTTAGTTTTGGAAATAGATTAAATTAGTGAGGATAGTTTTGGAAGTAAAACTTTGCATTAAATTCTACTAGATTCGTGTTAAGTGAAAAGTGAAATTTTTTCACTTTTTAAAACAAGTGGTTTTAAGGGTTTATTAAGTAATTTTAACACTTAAAAAATCAAACAAAATAACTGAATGGAACACATTAAGTACCATTCAGTGTTAAGTGGAAAAATCAAGCAGAGCCTAGGACTCAGAGTCTATTTGATATGGCTTTTCAATTTGAGTTTCTAGAGTAAATCTTTTTGTAGTAGTGCTTCTAATGATAGAGCTTCTAACAAAAAAGGCTTTTGATTGTATAAATTACAAAAAAAAAAAAAAAAAAAAAAAAAAAAAAAAGGTGTTGACAATGTAATTTTAGAAATAGCTTTTGGTTAAGTAAATTACAAAAAATGTGTTGACAATGTATTTATAATGAAAGAGTTATGGTGGAATATCTAAAATTTATAAAGGGTAGTTGAGACAATTCATATGTTTTAAAAAAGCTTTAAAAAGCTTCTTGGATTTTGGGCTTCTCCAAGTAAACATAAAATGATTTTTTTTAAAAGGTAATTGAGACAATTCATATATTAAAAAAACTGTTTTGAGTTTTGCCAAACAACTAAAAAAAAACTTCAAAATAGCTTTTAGCATTAAAAAAAACGTTTTTGATCCTTTCAAAAGCCATGCCAAACATACACTCAGTTTGACATTGTTTCCTAAGGTGCTTTTCGAAAAAGTTACACAATTTGGCTTTTGGGAGAAGCCAAAAATGACTAGGGATTTTGGTAAAATTCCAAGGGAGTGCTTTTGGTCATTTTTGGCTTCTCCCAAAGCTAGAATGAGAAGCTACATTTTGTAGCTTCTCCGAAAAGCACCTTAAGAAGCAATGCCAAACTGAGCCTAAGTAAACTTCCAAAAATGCCCTTACTTTACATATATTTTTTATTTACTTTTAAGTTTTTTTTTTTTTTTTTTTCATCTTCTTCATTGGCTTCCATTAGAGGTTGAATAGACCTCCATTGGAGGTCAAACGACTTCGACCTCCATGGAGGTCAAAATCGACCTTTAATGGAGGTCGATGAAAAAGAAGAAGAAAAAAAAAATTGAAAATTTTAATTGTTGTCCAATAAGTCTCGAAATAAAGTCTCGCACTTTTTTGTGTTTTCGAGATTTATTTTGGTGTTTTCGAGACTAATTTTGTATTTTTGAGACTTATTTTCTAATTTCTGAGACTTTTCAAGTAATTTCCAGACTTTCCAAGTATTTCCGAGACTTTTCAAGTGGTTTCGAGAGTTTTTAGTAATTTCCAAGATTTTTTCGAGAGTTTTTAGTAATTTCCAAGATTTTTTGGCAGTTTTCGAGACATTTTGTAGTTTTCGAGACTTTTTCGAGCCTTTTTATAATTTCCAAGACTTTCTAAGCAAAAATGAAATTTTTATAAGTTCCTAAAGTTTGATCGACTTATTTTGGTGACAAACCACATTTGGGGTTTGATGTAAGAGTAGCTTAAGCATTTGATTGTTGGTGCTCATACACAACAAATGTCTTCTCAAGTCCTCAAGAGAAGAAGCACACCAAAGGTAAATCTTTTGTGCTTACTTGCAATTGACACTATAAGAAAATATGGTTTTATTGACAGTTATTTGTTGACAGTTTTTAACGGTCATAAATTCTTGACAGTTCTTGTATTTGTTGACAGTTTTTAACTGTCAAGGATTTATGACCGTTAAAAACTGTCAACAAATAACTAAATTTTTTTTATTATATATTATTAATATAATATAAAAATAACAAACACTTTTTATATAATATATATAATACATATAATATATATAATACATATATATTATATATAATACATACAATACATATAATAATAAATCACATCTAATAATATAATAATAATACATATTTATAATATTTATATAATATATAATATATACATTATATATTAAATAATATACATCATATACTATTATAATAATATATTATAATAGTGATTCCATTAGAATGGGGATTCCACCATTTTCGTTGAATGGGTATTCCATCCAAAAATCAATGGAATGCCCTTCCATTCTAAACTAAAATTTATATTCCATAAATACCTTCATATGCCCCAACCCCATTCCAAAAATATCCTCCTTTCCAAAAATAATATATTATTATTATATATTATATATATGTATTATTTATTATATTATTATATATATTATATATATTATTATTATATATTATATTGAACGATATATAAACATATATAACGTAATATATTTATATATTATATTATTATATATAATATATATATTATATATTATATTATATTATTATATATTATATATAATATATATTATATTATATAATATAGATATATATTTTATTACATGTATTATATATTATATATATTATTATATTAAATAACATATAATTATATATATAATATCGGTCCCGATCTAGTCAGTGCATCATGATATAACTTTATCAGGATATTGAATGTAGGTCACTAATTTTGACAAATGCATACACACTTGAGTTAAAGTATGTAAAACGAGTGACTTATATTCAATATCCTCATAAAGTTATATCAGAATACACTGACTTGAACATTTTTCTATATAATATACTTTTATATTTTATTATTATTATCTATAATATATCATGTTATTATGAATGTTTTATAATTAAGGGTATTTTGGTCAAAATACAGTTAACATCATTCCATTCCTTTGTTAACCAAACAAAATAATATTGATTCAAAGACTAATTCTAAAGTTTCAACCAAACAAAAAACTTAGTTTTCCTTTCCTTTCCATTCTCATTCTCATTCTCATTCTCATTCCGATTACCATTCCACCATGTAACCAAACATGACCATAAAGTATAGACCAATAACTTAACTATATATGTTTTAAAAAATATAATTTTATTAAAGTTTCAATAAATATTTTTTAATATATGTTTGTTGTAGAAATTAGAATTTTGATTCGTTGAATAAATTTAAATTCATCTAATTTAAGGTTTTTTATTTATTTTTTATTTCTAACAACTCTTATAGGTTATATATAAATATAGTTCAATTATTAGCACTTTAAATGTTGTAGTCAAGTGGTAAAGGCTTACAATTTTTGGTTTGAGGTCTCAGGTTCAATCCATGCTAATGACAATTAATATTGTTCAATTATCAGATGAGGGCAGGGCTAGACGGTGGGTGGCGGTGGCGGTGGCGTGCAGCGGCGGAGGTGGAGAATCATTTTCTTGGCAGTTTTTAACTGTCAACAAATGCCTTATTTTTTTGTAGTGTGAAGAGATTTAGTTGCACACACACAACACTCATTCATATCAATAATTCTTGTATGTTGTGTGCTTTTCATGTGTGCATTCATGTTCTTAATATCTCTTCATGCATGTTTAATTGATTGCATCTTATATGTTAAATGCCATATCATGTTAGGCTTAGGATGCAAATTTTATGATGGAGGCACTATACAAAGCACTGTTCGAACAGCGCTCTTCTGAGACTTGGTGGTCTTTGAGCAAAGCGCTGTACAGACCTGATACATTTTATTTGGTCACTGTACAAAGTGATGTACGTACAGTGCTCTATACAGTGACACTCTGTTTCCTGAGAAGATCAGAGATTTGGCAATGTTGGGTCGCCCTATAGAAGCCCTGTTCATAGAGTGACAATGAAGAATGTTCTTCATTTTCCCAGGTAGGTAATGAGCCGTCGTTTGTACTCACAAAATGATGTTTTAATTTGATCTTTTGAAAACCATTTTTTTTAGCCACTTAAAATCCTTTAAGATATAAATCTTTAGCAAGTGGTAAGCAAAGTTCATTCCACAGAGAGATGGAGTAATATGTTAGATAAATTGACTAATCTTAAACGCAATAAAATAAATCAATGAATTTAGATAGTTGTGTGGTTTCATAAACCACCAAATTTGCAAAAATGATAGGAAAAAGAGAAGACTCAACGATCTTGATAAGGGAAATGGTGAAAACAATTAATAAAGATGCTAGGTGATAGATGGAGTTACTAGTGAGTGTGAGTAATGCCTTCAAAGCCTCATTAATGGACAAATATCATATATGATAACCATTTGATTTCTAGGTTGCGTTTAGGTCATTACTATGAACACTAAACAACTTCCCACCAAGATGCCTAACCGACTAAGGAGAGGGGGTCCAAGTGGGATTGGTTGATTTCTAATAGAGGTTTAGACTTGTATGGTTGATATACCCTCCACTAGTCTATCCTAATCTCTAAGTTCTTTAACCAATCAAGGGTGTCAATCCAAGATTAGTTTCACAACTAATTATCCCACATAAGAGTATGATCTACTAGTGATATACAGTGCAATTCAAATAATATGTAAAATCTAAATATATAGTGAATAGAAAACATATAAAGATTCAATTACAAAAAGCTTAAGCAAAATATCCACAATCACTAGTTCCTCACATCTATCCCCTAGATTAAGGGTTTAGTTACACATAGTTACAATCTAATAAAAAGAAGTGATAGGTAAGGAAATCACCCTTAGGTCTCCTTATTTAGTGCTTGCTCCTTCTTTTCCTTAGATTGCTCATTGTGCAAAGAGTGGTGGAAGAGGGATGTGTCTTGAAAGATGGTGTCTAATGGTGAGTGACAAAGGTATTGAAATGTTGAGAATGGAAAGGGAGGAGTGATTTGGTGAAGTAATCAAGATATTGTGTTGAGGTTTTGGATGGATAAAGTAGTTCAAGATGAGAAAATGGAGGAAGTTGAAAGATGAACTATGGAAGAGAAAAAACTAGATCTAAACTTTGAATTTTTGTGCTCAATATTATGCTTGGATTCTCTTCAAGTTGGAGAGCAAGAGTATATATAGTGGCTCTTGGACTTGTACTTATAACAGCTTGAAACATTGATGTGGCGCGCATGTTTCTATTTTTTTACCATGGCGACCTTGTGGCAACAAACGGTTACACATTCTGAGATTCACTTGTCGCCACCAATCTCATCTTTTTCGCCCTGGTGCAAATGGCGACATTGAGGAAATCTAAGTGATGTTGCCATTTGCCCTTGAATGTCGCCATGGCGACATGCAAATAGCGACAACACCTGATGCATTCTTCTTGGAATATGATCAAGCCAAAATTGGTATGATTTTGGCCCTCATTTCCGATTCTTTTAGTTTGATTCTTAGGCATTTCCCCGTGTTTAATGTTGTTATATTGAGTGTTTCAGGTTTTATTAGGTTTCAGAAGCAATTGAGATGAAAGTGGAGGACTTGTGCAAAAATGTCTCACAAATAGGAAGAAACAGGGCATTTTCGCCACTTGGACATGAGAGGTCGCTGCATGGGCGCCATGGCGATAGAGGATTCTCCAAAGACATCATAAGGTCGCCATTTGGGCGCCACTTGGTCGCCATGGCGACAGAAAGTCCCCAAATGAACCAGGGGGGGTCGCCACTTGGGGTCGCCATGGCGACCTTGATGTTGCAAGTGGCGACCTCCTTACAATTGCAGGGTCGCCACTTATGGTTGCCATGGTGACCTAGAGGTGCAAGTGGCGACCTCTACACAAATTGCTCATGGTCGCCACTTGCCAAATGGCGAGAAAGATGGTTTTCGTGGTGACCTTCTCATCTAACCGTTTTACGCACCAGGGTCGCCATAGCGACCAAATAACGAACAAGGGGCCACCTCAGTGAATCAAGCAGTTATCAGTACATGTCCAAGAGTGCATATATATAGAACGTCCCTCCATCTTCAACATCATCGAAGATCAAAGAAAAAATACAGAGAACACATCTGAGATCTAGCTCTATCATCCATGGCACACCATTCCTCATCCTCCATTTCTCTCCTTGAACTCATCTAATCCACCCAACCCTCAACACAAAACCTTGATTACTTCACTACATCATTCCTCATCCCACCATTTCTCTACCAAAATCATTAGTCACTTCCCACCAAAACACCCACATTCCAAGACATATCCTCTACTTCCATTCCTTGCATCTAGGAGCATAGAGGAGAAGAAGGATCGGGCTTAAAGAAGGTGACCCAAGGGTTATTTCCTTACTATTTACTTCTTTTCATTTATTGCAAATATTTGTAACTAAACCCCTAATCTAGGGGATAGATTTGAGGATCAATTGGTTGTGGGTTTAGCTTAGCTTGTAATGAATCTCTTATGTGTTCTATTCATTCAAATTAATTAGATTCTGTTGTATGTATAAATTTGATAAAAGGACACGTCAGCATAGAGAAAATAAGACGTAGACACGTCACCCGCTGACTCGTCAAACGGGAAGAAATCAGTCAAAAGGAGTGCTAGTAAGCGCGTTCGCTGGTTAAAAGGAAAAGAGTGTTCGCCGCAGCCATCTACCCAATGAAGAGGCGAACATGCGCTCGCCAGTCTAAAGGCCTTCGCCAGAGACACACAGCCGGAAGGGATAATCCAATTCTAAGTATATTTCCACGACAACGCAAGGATCAAATCTAGATAAAATTCATAGACTAAATCCTACTCCACATAAGATACGAATCACCTGCAAACAAGGAAGAGTCCAAACAGGAAACAAACCCTCAAGAAGTTATCTGCAGATTCCAGACTCCTTATACAACACAACATAAGGAGTCCCCTATCAACATGGCATAAAAACCGGAAACCCTAGAGAGAACCCATATAAATAGAACCTAAAAACCCCATGAAAAGAAGGTTAGAGAATAGCCTGACTATTGTATGAGAGTTTTGAGTGTGTAAACTATAAGCAATTCATATTGTTTTCTCTCGCCCTCAAGGGGCACCGTGGTTTTTTCCCATTCAAGGGTTTTCCACGTAAAATTCATCTTGCATGTGTCTGATTATTTATTTTGATTATTCGATTTTATTAACATACTATTGTTGACTAGGACAATCCAAAAATCACCGTCAACAATTGGCGCTAGAAGGAGGGGGTGAATTTATTAGGTTTAAAAAACTTCCAGGAATCCTTACGAAACAGTCATAGCATGAGCAGCGGTAGCGGTAGGGATGAAATCCCCAATAATGAACAGATCCCTCAAGCAGCAACTATACTGGGGGAGGAGACGTTGACAACAGGGGAGCAATCTGCCGCAACTCCAGGGACGAGAGTGGCCAACGAAACTCTGCAACACTTTCACACCGCTCTGGTGAACCTGGTCAATGAGGCCGACAAGATAGGACTCACGCTTCCCATAGGATTAGGAGCCTCGTCTCCTTATGAACTAACGACCAGCACTCCCGGAAATCATCCCACAGGGAGAGTGCGATCAGAAATCCACGTTGTAACTCCCGGTGCTCAGGCAGGTCCAGTTGCGGAAGAAACCCCCCGAGATTCGCCAGAGGCCCAGGGAGAAAGAAGGCAAAATAAGGGAAAGGATCTGCTGGATGAAGATTTCCTAGGAAAACGATATCAAGGGCGGACGCATAGGGAACCAGCCGACGACAGAGTTACCAAAATCCGTAGGAGGGGACGATCGATCTCGCCGGAGGACAGGAGTCCACCACTGAAAAGGGAATTGCGATCAAAAAGGGCGCGGCAGCAGAGGTCCGAAAGCACAGAGGACCTAGAAGGTAACAGAAGCGCCGATAGCAGGGAAGATGATTGTCAGAAGATGACTATCAAAAGCAGGCTCAACCAAGAAGGAGAACCAACTGGTCACCGAAGCGTTACCCTCCAACAGCTTTCGCAGAAAGTTTCGGCGATGGCCAAGCGATACAGACACAATGTGTTTTCAGATGATGAGTCAGACAATCCATTCATCGACCACATCACTCATACCCGGTTCCCTGACAGATTCAGAATGCCAACTATCGAGCAATACAAGGAAAATAGGGATCCAAAGGAGCATGTTCGCAGATTTCGCAATGTCATGGCCCAGTACGCGTCCAATGATGGCCTGTTGTGCTTAACATTCCCACAAACCTTCGGCGATCTCGCCTCTAGGTGGTTTGGACGTCTGCCAGCCAGGAGTATGAGCAACTTTTCCAGTTTCAGCAAAGCGTTCATAAGGCAGTTCATGGGGAGTGTACAAAGGAGGAAGTCGCTGGCTCACTTGTCAAACTTGAAGCAAGAGAATAACGAGTCACTAAAGAAATATTTAGCTAGGTTTGGGAAAGAAGTCGCTCAAATAGAAGACGCGAGCGATGTAGCTGTCATAGCAGCCTTCACCAATGGGTTGCAAAGCGGACGTTTGTCTTTCGACCTACGGAGAGACCGACCCAAGACATATGAGGAGATGATGGATATAGCTGGAGATTATGCATTAGCAGAAGAAGAAGAAGTTGCCCAAGGGGGTAGTTATGTCCACGGTCATAAGCCAGACTCAAAGTCAGAATCTAAGGATGAGAGAACAAAGGGTCAGTCCCGCGACCACCAAAAAGAAGAAAAGAGCCGGTGAAGCAAGCCCCAAGAAAGCCGAGGTAGCAACAGAACCAGTCGGTTCCGAGGCAGATACAGTAGCTATACTCCCCTAAATGGCGAGCAAGAGGACATACTGTCTGTAGTAGAAGACAAAGGACTCGCCAAGTACCCCCGACAACAGTCAGCGAATGCCCGAAGAGATACAACAAAATACTGCCGATTTCATAAAGATCATGGGCACGACACCTCTAAGTGTTTTCAACTACGGGATCACATCGAAAGTCTGATCAGAGAAGGGCATCTTAAAGATTTTGCATTAAAAAGAGACCAAGACACAGGTCGCCAAGGCAGCCGCCGAGAAACGGGCCAAGAGAGAAGAAGCCCGAGGAAGGGCAGCCCGAGCGTAGCCATAAACACAATCTTTGGAGGGCCTCACACAGGAAGAAGCAACAGAGAAAGGATGTTAGAAGTCAGGGAAGTGATATATGAAAACAGGAACTTTGAAGTAAACTCTGTACAGAGAAGCCACAAAAAACCAAGAGAAGGCCATGACCCGATAACTTTCACGGCGGAGGATTCAGAGGGAATTGATGCCAAACCTAATGACGCGATAGTTGTAGGGGTACAAATAGCACACCGGGATGTCCTCCGAGTGATGATAGACAATGGAAGTTCTGCTGACATTTTGAGCGCTAGGGTATATGACGAACTTCGGCTAGACAGGAAAGACTTGGAACCATTCCACGTACCCTTAAAAGGATTCGGGGGAGCAGAAGTAAGATCTTTGGGAACAGTAAAATTGCCTGTGAGGTTCGGGGCAGCACCTTGTCGACGGACCATCCTGCTGGACTTCGTAGTAGTGGATATTTACAACTGGCCATACAATGCTTTACTCGGCCGACCTTTTCTTAACAAGGCGCGAGCAGTCACGTCCACTCATGCATTGAAAGTAAAATTCCCAACAGAATTTGGGATTGGAGAACTTAAAGGGTCGCAAGAAATGGCTCGCCGGGCCAATTTGTCAATCTTCAAAGACAGAACTGGGGCAGAAACCTTGAGTGTATTTCAACTCGACCAAGAGACGAAAGAGGAGGACCCTGAAACATTTGAACTGGATCCGAGGGATGAGACCAGCAGAGAAAAAGAAGAACCAACAGAAACTGTCATCCTGGATGAAAAGGAACCTGATAAGACGGTTAGAATTGGGGCGAGCATGACGAAGCAGGTCAAAACTGGTATATTGAACCTATTGAGGGAATACAAGGAGATCTTCGCTTGGAGCCACAGAGATATGCCAGGAATCAATGCAAACGTAACCACACACCATCTAGCAGTAAGCAAAGATTGCAAGCCAGTAATACAGAAAAGGAGAAGTTTCAACCCAGAGAGAAGCGCAGCAATAAAAGAAGAAATATCCAAGCTGCTCGCGGCAGGATCGATCAGAGAAGTCAAGTATCCTGAGTGGGTAGCGAACGTTGTGCTAGTAAAGAAGAAGAACAATCAGTGGAGGATGTGTGTAGACTTCACTGATCTCAACAAAGCCTGCCCAAAGGATAGTTTCCCCTTGCCAAGAATTGACCAGCTGGTAGATGCAACAGCTGGGCACGAACTGTTAAGCTTCATGGATGCATATTCAGGTTACAACCAAATCAAGATGCATGAACCGGATGAAGATAAGACAGCATTCACCACAGACCAAGGACTATACTGCTACACTGTCATGCCATTCGGCCTAAAGAACGCTGGAGCAACATATCAGCGGCTCGTCAACAAGATGTTCGCCAACCAAATAGGAAGGAACATGGAAGTGTACGTCGATGACATGTTAACCAAGAGCGTCAAAGCCGAGGGACATGTAGACGACTTAAGAGAGACTTTTGATGTGCTAGCCAAGTTCGGGATGAAGCTGAACCCCTCAAAGTGCGTGTTCGGCGTGCCATCTGGTAAGTTTCTCGGGTATCAGGTACATCAAAGAGGAATAGAAGTGAACCCTGACAAGATCAAGGCGCTAGCCAACATGATTTCCCCGAAGAACTTGAAAGATGTCCAGAAACTTACAGGATGCCTGGCATCGCTGAACAGGTTCATCGCAAGGTCGACAGACCGGTGCTTACCCTTCTTCAAAGCACTCAAGAAGGGCAAAGGGATAGAATGGAACAAGGACTGCGAACAGGCTTTTGTCGCTTTGAAGGAATACCTCGGCCGAGCTCCATTGTTGTCAAAACCCATCACAGGGGAAGTACTGTACATGTACCTGTCAGTCACAGAAGCGGCCACCAGTTCCGTATTAATAAGACAGGAGAATGGGATACAGCAGCCGGTATACTACACAAGCAAAGCATTACTACCAGCTGAAACGAGATATTCATCAGCTGAAAAAATGGCGCTCGCACTAGTAACAGCAGCGAGAAAGTTGAGGCCATACTTCCAAGCACATAAGGTAGGAGTATACACCAACTGTCCATTAAGAATGATACTGCAAAAACCAGAGGTGTCGGGCAGACTTACAAAATGGGCCATTGAACTAAGCGAATTCGACATAGAATTTATCCCGAGAACAGCAATCAAAGGCCAAGCAGTAGCAGACTTTGTAGCAGAATTTACCGAGCCAGGCACCGAAGTAGCGAAGATGATGATAGATCAAGCAAGAAAGGACTTTCGCTGGAAACTTTGGGTCGACGGCTCATCAAACACGCATGGCAGCGGGGCAGGGATAGTGGTCATCACCCCGGAAGGAGATTCTGTAGAATGTGCCTTGCGGTTTGACTTCAAAGCAACTAACAACCAAGCCGAGTACGAGGCGCTGATAGCAGGACTGAAAGTATGCACGGCATTAGGAGCTGATGAGATAGAGGTGTTTAGCGACTCTCAAGTCATCGTCAACCAAGTACTCGATGAATACCAAGCAAGGGATGACAACATGGTTGCCTACCTCAAACTAGCAAAGGAACTATTGAGGCGATTCAAAGAATATAGGATTGTGCAGATCCCAAGGGAAAAAAACGAACAGGCAGACACTTTGGCCAAACTGGCATCTGCCACGATCAATATCTGGCCCCGAACAATCCCTATGGCACATCTGCTTCGGCCCAGCACAGCCGAGCAGATCGAAATAGGGGTCATCACGGAAGTATCAACCAACTGGATGACCCCAATCAGAGAGTACTTGATCAATGACACCCTCCCAAGTGACCTGCTAGAAGCCAAGCGGCTGAGATACAGAGCAGCAAGATATTCGGTCCTCAACGGTGAATTGTATAAGAGAGGATTCTCGAGAACATTGCAAAGATGTGTCAGGCCTGAAGAGGCAGAAGGAATCCTAAAAGGCATACACAGCGGAAGCTGTGGGAATCACGCTGGAAGCATTAGCTTGGCACATAAAGCACTAAGGCAAGGATTCTACTGGCCGACCATGTTCGCCGATGCAAAAAGAATAGCGACCAGATGTGAAGCATGTCAAAAGATCGCAAATAACATTCGTCAGCCACCTGAGCGCTTGCAGAGCATCACCTCCCCATGGCCGTTCGCCATGTGGGGAATTGATTTGATTGGCCCAATGCCCACAGCACCAGGTGGGGCAAAACATGCCATCGTAGCAGTGGATTATTTCACCAAATGGGTAGAGGCCGAATCACTGGTACACATCACCGAAGCAAATACAACCAGCTTTGTGAAGAAAAACATTCTATACAGGTTCGGAATACCAAACACCATCATCACTGACAATGGGACACAGTTCGATAACAAGAAATTCAGGGACTTGTGCAAGAAATATGGGATCAACAATTACTATGCTTCCCCAGCTCACCCACAGACAAACGGGCAAACTGAGGCGGTGAATAAAATCATCAAGCATAACCTGAAAGCCAAACTGGCTGTCAAGAAGGGAAACTGGGCAGAGAAGCTACCGCAGGTGTTATGGGCGTACCGAACAACGGAAAGAAACTCCACTGGGGAAACACCCTACTCCATGGCCTTCGGAACTGAGGCAGTCATTCCGGTTGAAACAGCGTTCTCTTCGCCAAGAACACAGTTATTTCGGCCAGAGCTGAATGTTGACATGCTAAAATATGGCTTAGATGAACTAGAGGAAAGAAGGGAACACGCCCGAATAAGGAATGCCGCCTACCAGCAGAGAGCAGCGAGATATTACAACTCACATGTGAAAATCAGAAGGTTTGCGCTCGGGGACCTGGTTCTAAAAAGAGTGACGCCCGGAACCAAAGATAGAACTGCAGGATCACTCGCAGACAAGTGGGAGGGACCATATCACATCACAGGTATAGCAGGCCATGGAGCGTATCACATAGCGAAGAGAGGAGTCGGCGAGCTACCCCGACCATGCAATGCTCAGTACCTGAAGATCTACTACCCTTGATTCGCCAGTTCAAAGAAGACCTTTTATTATGCTTTTGTTTCTTTAAGTTCCTCTTTTTTAGAAGTTTATCTCGTTGTTTGACATTAGAGTTTACAGGAAATAATCAATAAAGAGTAATTCATTACTAAGAAGCCTACCACCGTTGAAATCACAGACCAGTCTTGGCGAGCAGACCGCCCAAGGTAGGAAATTAAACTACCTAAGTTTGGCGAACAACCAAGAAAACCGGGAGAATACCCCGTATTATAGCAGGCTTAAGGCAAAAGATGCCACAAAGTGGCCTGAGCTAGAGAAAAATGTCACACAAAAGGGCCGTCGCCATTAATAAAGACATAAAACCCCCAAAAAAGAAACTGTACAAAGCGTTCAGCTAACAGTAGTCGGGAAGATCCCTGAAAACTAGAAACGCTGGGGGTAAAGCGAAACTAGCATATAAAAAAAAAAAAAAAGAGAGCGAGCAAAAGCGGGAGACGTCCCTACAGTTTGCTCGCGTAAAACCTGGTGTATGGTCGGACACGTCTTGACAAACACTTGGTAAAAAACGAAAAAACTAGCAATTGTAAAGCTAAGTGGTAAAAAGGCTTTAGAGCTTGAGTCAAAAACTCAGCAAGGGCAGCTGAACATAAATACATAGCATAAATACATAAACGGCGAACAGAAAAGAAACGCATCGCAAGAAAAAGTAGTATTTTATTTACTTGTCAAAATATTTACAGAGAAACAAAAATAAATGATACACGTGGTCAAGTGCTCGCCGGAGGAAGGCCCCCATCATCATCCTCCTCTTCCTCACTCGCCTCATCCTCTGATGGCCAGGCAACATCCTCATCCCCCTCAGGCATAAAGGGTGCGTAGTCCCGACCAGCCACAGGGCCTAGGTCAGGTTCGGCACCAGACCCAGTGAGGCTCCCCTTCTGGCCTGAATAGTAAGTGCTACTAGCGCGTTTTGTGGGGATCTCCAGGTGCATGGGAAGGGGCTCAACTTGAGTATAACGGCAATGGGCTTTCCACAGCTTCAGCTGACTCTTTATCGAGCATACCGCATCATCCATATGCCTCTGAAGGTTTCGGTCATAACGCTTCAGGGCTTTCTCATTAGAATGGTCTTTTAAAGCGAAAAACCTCTTGGCCTGCCTCATGCCTCTTTCAAACTCACGAAAGAGGAGCGCATCATATGCAGGAGATCTCTTGAAGCGATCGACGGCCTCAACCTCCCAAATGGCCTTCAAGTCCTTCATAAGAAGATCCTGAGTAGCCTGTTGGTGCCGCAGGTCTTCAGACTCGCGTTCAGCCTTCTCCTTAGCCTCGTTCGCCAGACTCTCTCCTTCCATATGAGCAACCAGGGCATCCTGACTATCGGCGAGCTGCTCCTTTAATTGCTTGATTTGCTCTTCAGCAGCAAGAAGCTTCTCTTCTGCAGCAAGCTGAGCGGCTAAATGACCATCAGTGAGCTCCTGCATTCGAGCAATGTGTTGCGCATGCGACTCTTCAGTCGATAGTTTCTCAGCCTCCGAGCGAGAGACTATCTTTTGTAAGCGTCTGCTGTCACTCGAAGCCGCGTTCGCTCGCCTATAAGCGCTTGCCATCTCCGACATCATCTGCGTTTAAAGTAAAAGGTTAAAAGGTAGAGGCAAAGCAGGATGGAGCAAAAAGAAGAAACGAGACCAGTAAAATTACCAGTGAGTGGCAATTGAAGAAAAATTCCATCTTGTTGTTGCATTTTTTTCCCTTCATTGCCCCCCAACCATCGCCAAAGTAGATATCATTATTGATAAAGTGATTGAGGAGCTCGGCGGGAGAGAAATCTGACAACGAGACAATCCCCGAGCCTTCACCTTGGTTGGTCGGACTAACAGATGGCCCTCCTTGAGAACCTCCCAAGTCTGTAGCAGGGACAGAGGATGGACCAGGGATGTCAGCCGGAGCAGTGGTGTCCCTACCCTCGGTGGTAAAAGGAGATGAGGGCCTGGGGATATCCTCCTGTACAGCAGGATCCCTCGCTCTAATATTCGCGGGGGACACCGAAGGATCAACATGAACCGGGGCAGGGATCGGTGCAGCTGAAGGGGTAGTAGTCTCTGCACCACCAACTTCCTCTGAACGAGAGGCCGGATCAGCGCCCTGAGGGACCGCAGAACTTGACTCACTGACATTTACGACCTCAGGGCGAACGGGCTCCCCATCTTCCTCGTCAGATGAGACCACGAACTGAACCACCCTCGATGCCCGCTTCAAAGGGCGAGTAGCACCCTCGGGGGTAGTCTCTGCCTGGCGCTTTCCCCGACCACCCCTTGGGTGAAGGTCATTGGAAGGGTCCTCAGGAGGCTCAGGAATGTTCGCGTCAAAAACTGGAACATCAGTATTCGCTGCAGGAGCCGCAACTTTCTCTTTCCCCTTGCAGCCTAGAGTATGTGGCGAGGTATCGATCCGGCTCTCATGGGGCTGAGCAACCGCCCCAGAAACAACTCCAATGCCTACATTCGCCACAGGAACCCCAACCTTCTCTTTGCCTTTACGGCTAGGAGCTTGAGGAGGCGCATCCCTACCACCAGCTTGAGATTGCACAACAACATCAGTAACGTCAGGAACGCCACCCGCTCCCACATCCGGAGAATCATCACCCTCGGGTGGCGCAACCCCCTCCTTAGGCAAACCCGCAGCATGCCTTTGACTTGCAGCTTCCGCGTTCTTCACGGCCCGGGCTTGCTCATCGCAAATGATATCAAACTCGCTCACTAAAAAAAAAAAAAAAAAAAACGTAGTGTTAGCCAAGGCAAAAACCAATAAGAAGTTTGAGGAAAAAACAAGCTGGTAAAGAGAAACTTACAGCGACGTCGCCGACCGGACAAACGAGAGAAAACACCAAGAGTGACCATCCTGGCTTCATCGAGGAGTTGCTCCTGACCCCTCTTAATCAAACTGAGCACTGCGGCATCAGTTACGTTCTTCACCTCATTAGGAGTCAGAGTTGGCGAAGCCTTCGTCCAGGCATCAGGAGACGTAAAGTGTCTCGGGACCTTGCTCGCCCGCAGGTTTCGGCGAGCATCAGCGGGATTGTTCCTTCCCCACTCGCCACCCGCGAAGAACCAGCTGTTCTTCCACCTCTTGTTTGAAGTGGGGAAACCCCAAATAAAACCTATCTTCTTCTTGTCACTCGAAACCTCCACTTGCCCGGCGTTGGACACTCCCTCGGGAATCCAATTCTCCACAGCAGTCGACTGGAGATAGTAAGTCCCGCCATGGCCAGATTGCCGCAGGACGTAGAAATGACGGATCTCGCGAGGAGTTGGCGATCGCCGACCCATTGTTTTCCACATCACAGCCAGGGCCATCAGAATCCTATAACTGTTTGGCGAAAGCTGTGCCGGAGCGATTTTAGCTTCAGCCAGAAACCTGGCTATAAACGGCTGAAGGGGTAGAGTCACTCCACAACCGAACATCGACCCATAGATGGCGACCGCGCCGCTCGGAGGGTTCCACGCTGCTCGATTGCCCGAGGGAATAAGGACAACCGAACTCGGAATGTCGTATCTCCTCCTATATTTGCTAAGCTCCTGCTCGCCGACTACGTTCACCTCAGTGTCGAAGGAACTGGGGCGTTCGGCTGCAAAACACAAAGCGTCTCGCCGATGGTCCTCAACATCCGAGTCCACCACCGTTTGAGCACCTAGGAGAGAATCTTTAGGGGCTCTAGGTCCTCGTCGACCACTGCCAGCAGCGTTTGGGGTTTTTGCCATATCTGGAGAATCACTGTCAGAAGTCGAAATAAAAACAAAATCAGGAGCATCGGATCCGGAATTAAGAGAAGTATAAAGTGAAATAGGTACAGGAGAAGCTGGGTTATAATCGCGTAAAGAAGACTCAATTTTATCTGCGACCTCCTTATCGCCAAGCTCAAGGGCTTGCATCATTTGATTAAAAAGAAAATGGCGTCGAGAGAAATCCATCAACACTCACCAGAGATAAATGGAAGAAGATGGGTAATAGAAACCGCGCTCCAAAGAAAACCACCGGAAAACTTAAACAAGCAGCGAAAATCGGAGATCTTGGGGAACCACCAGAAACTCAAGAAACAGCGAATCGGGGATTCTTGAAGGCTTTCTCTGAGGAGAATACTTTTGTGGAAAATAAAAGACAAACAGAAGTAAAAAAGAAGGTGAAGTGGAAACAGTTTCGTCCTTTTAAAGGGGGAAATTCGAAATTCAAGAAAAAGTAATAATTGGAAAAACGGCTGTGATAAAGTGCCACCACCTGTGAGTAAATGCTGGGGTGAAGGTATCCATCTAACGAAGGACATGTGGCGTCATGGGGGTTCACAACAGACGCGACATTATTACAGGCGTGACAGCAGTTGCAGCGCGTCACATCAATAACACCCCGTTTGGAATTCTGTGGCTGAAAATGAAAGCTTGCCGTGGAAGATTTATCATCAGAAGAAGCACGTGGCAGAAATTAAAAAGAGAGGGAAAGGACATCCGCAAAAACTCTTCAGAAAATGAAGGTCATAAAGTACAAGAAAATCATATAAACACTGTTCGCCGAACCAAAGAGACCAGCCTACATTGGATCAGCTCAAAGTATTTATGGGGGTATTGTTGTATGTATAAATTTGATAAAAGGACACGTCAGCATAGAGAAAATAAGACGTAGACACGTCACCCGCTGACTCGTCAAACGGGAAGAAATCAGTCAAAAGGAGTGCTAGTAAGCGCGTTCGCTGGTTAAAAGGAAAAGAGTGTTCGCCGCAGCCATCTACCCAATGAAGAGGTGAACATGCGCTCGCCAGTCTAAAGGCCTTTGCCAGAGACACACAGCCGGAAGGGATAATCCAATTCTAAGTATATTTCCACGACAACGCAAGGATCAAATCTAGATAAAATTCATAGACTAAATCCTACTCCACATAAGATACGAATCACCTGCAAACAAGGAAGAGTCCAAACAGGAAACAAACCCTCAAGAAGTTATCTGCAGATTCCAGACTCCTTATACAACACAACATAAGGAGTCCCCTATCAACATGGCATAAAAACCGGAAACCCTAGAGAGAACCCATATAAATAGAACCTAAAAACCCCATGAAAAGAAGGTTAGAGAATATAGAGAGAATAGCCTGACTATTGTATGAGAGTTTTGAGTGTGTAAACTATAAGCAATTCATATTGTTTTCTCTCGCCCTCAAGGGGCACCGTGGTTTTTTCCCATTCAAGGGTTTTCCACGTAAAATTCATCTTGCATGTGTCTGATTATTTATTTTGATTATTCGATTTTATTAACATACTATTGTTGACTAGGACAATCCAAAAATCACCGTCAACAGATTCCATTCATTATAATTGACTTGTATATCACTTGTTGATTGCTATCTTGAGTGGAGTAATTTGTTATATATTCATATGTGGATTGACAATCCTTGTGTGATTAAGAACCCATTGGAAGGATAGATTAGTGGTGGGTATATCAACCCCACTAATCTAAGCCTCTAAGTGGTTAACATAATGAGATTGGTACATTAAAGTAGCTAGTTAGCTTACCCACATTCAATTGTTAATCGATCTATTCCCTAGCTATCTCATTAATTGATTTTATCACAATTCTTATCAAGGTGTTGAGTATTCTATTTTTCATAACATATTTTGTGTATTTTCATTTGAGTAGTTAACATTGGTGGTTTTAGAAACCACACATCTATCAAACACTATGATTTACTTTATTGTTCAAAGATTAGCCAATTTATCTAATTAACACTCCATTCCCTGTGGAACGAACTTGCTCACTATTTTGCTATCAAATCACATTTTAAAAGGATTAAGTGGTTTAAAAGAGTTTTCAAGAATCAACCAAAATCTATATTATTACTATTTTGTTGAGTACACAAACGACCTCATCAGAATATTTCTTCTATCACCATGGCGACCTCATGGCAACATTGTGGTGACATTTTACTTCTTGAAAAGCATTTCCCTATCGCCATGGCGACCCACTTTGATCAAATGGCAAAAATGCCCTGTTTCATATCTTTATGCTCCTTTTTGCACTAAAATCCTCCTCTTCTTCACAAATGCCCTTGAGGCCTAATAAAACATAAAACATTTGATTTAACAACATTAAATACGGGGAAACACCCGAGAATCAAGCATAAAGAGACGGGAATAAAGGCCAAAATCATACGAATTTTGAATTGATCAGAAGGCGCTATACAAGTAGCTCTACGTACAGGGACCTGTACAACGCCCAAGGAAAATTTGTATCAACTTATCAAAACGCTGCAGTTTCATTTTGGTACCCTATATATATGCCTCTTTGTCATTAGGTCGTGGAAGAGAGTAAAAAATCATAGTTTTCACTTAGGACATTTTTCAAGTGAGAAAAATTCACAAAGAACTCTCATTTAACCACTCAAAGTAATTTCCTTATGTATTAAAGTTCATATTGCATCATCTATGACCATATAGGATGCATCCAAGTATGGATTTTACACAACACATCTTGCTTGGTAAGCTTTTCACTAATTTCATCTAATCTTAGTATTTTTCTTAACAAGTCATCTCTTTTATTACTTGTATGTTCTTAGATCATATTCTATTATACAAGATAGAGATTGTTGTGTTGCCTTGATTGAGTGATGTATTGTGATAGGTATACCTAGGATTGTTTAATCTAAGTTAGCTAAGCTTTATGCCATGTCATATAGCATTTGATATCTAGGAATGATTTAATTGTCATCTTATAATCCTAGATAAGCATTTAGTGTTCCCTAGCTCTATTTGCATTTTGGATATCATTTATATTCACATAGGCTATTTAATCTCTTCATTGAGAAGTAAGTCTTGTGGATAAGGTTGCTTAGGTCACAAGCAAATTGGAGTAGGTTAACTTTTAAAGGCATGCGGGTGGTAGTGGTGGGTTATAGACCATGAGAGGTTGAGGTCAACCTAGGTTGTAAACACCATTGCAATTAGTAGATTCGAGGTTCGTGTGTGGCACACATAACAGCCCGTGGTTTTTCCCTGTTGAGGGTTTCCTTGTAAAACTCAAGCGTCCTTTAATTTCCACACTATTATGCTTGATTTATTGAATTGACTATTTTGGGGGTTATTTTCGTATAATTGACTAATCATGAAAATTTGGTAATAATCTAATTAAAATTTATTCACCTCCTCTCGAGATAATATTAGAACACACCATTATTTGTTTCAATTGGTATCAGCGCGGGTTCCCAGATATACTTAGGTGATCCTTTGCTTATTTTGGTGTGTTTTGCATTTTGTGTGATTTTTGGGCATTCATACATTTGCATTCATTTCATTCATTCATAAACACTATGAGTGGAAATGGTGGAGGAAATGAGGGTGCTTCTAGCATGAGGCTACCCTTACTCACTAGGACAAATCATGCTTGGAAAGGCAAGATAGAGTCGTACATATATCAAATCCATGACCATGCTTGGATGGCGGTTGAAGACGGCTATGCTCCACCAATGATGACTCCTACAAGTGGAGGAGAGGATGCGCTCAAACCGAAGGCTCGATGGAATGCGTAAGAGTTTGACGCATCAAAATGGAATAAGAAGGCGATGCATGCCATCCTATGTGCAATGGACGAAAATCAATATAAATCGATTTAAAACACTAGGATCACTAAAGAGGCGTGGGACATCCTAGAGGTTGCACATGAGGGAACCGAAGTGGTTAAGGACTCAAAGCTCCAAGTCCTCCAAACTCAATTCAAGAAGCTTATAATGGAGGAGAATGAGTGCTTCAACGACTTCGAGGTTAAGTTGATGGACATAGTCAACCAAAGTCATCAACTTGGTGACTTTTACTCGGATAGAAGGATCAAGCAAAAGATTATAAGATTGCTTCCCGAGAGTTTTGAGTCCAAGGTTATGTCTTTAGAAGAGAATAGTGAATACAAGGATATGAAGCCGAGCGAAGTCATTGGAAGACTTCTAGCCTATGAGTCAAGAAAGGCTACCACCTCACCTCCTAAGAAGAAGATGAATATTGCTTTGAAGACTTCGAAGCATGTTAAGAAGGAGGATGACTCGGATGAAGACATGGCACTAATTGTCAAGAGATTCAAGAAGTTCTTGAGTCTACAAAAGAATGTTTATGCTCACAGGGGGATGGCTTCAAGAAGAAAACCAAGGTCAAGAATGACGAGCCAAATCAAGAGATGTCTTCAAGAGAGAGGATTTAATGCTATGAATGTGGAGGATTTAGGCACATCTCCCCAGAGTGTGGAAACTTGAAAGATAGAAGGAAAGGAAAGGCAATGGCCGCCTCACGGAGAGAGGATGAAAGTGAAGAAGATCTTTCAAGTGATGAAGAGCTTGCCATTAACTACACGACATTTGGAGCCACTCGTGTAGAAGTTGAAGAAGATGGCAAATATGCCTTGACTTGTGATCCCAAAGAAGAACTATTTGAAGAAATAGCTAAAGAAGTTGTTGGTGTAGCTACTCATTGGGATATGGCTCATATAACATCAAGTGACCAAGGTGATGGTCTTGATGAGGAAAATGACTCCATTGGTGAGATTGAAGGTATAGGAGATGACTTAAGTGTTGAGAATTAATCATCGTACTCCACAAATGAAAATATGGAGAGTATAGATCTTAATGACTACATAGTCAAGTTTGAGAGCTCAAGGATGAGGAACAAGAAAGAAATTAGAAGATTGAAGGAGGAGAATCTAGAGCTTTCAACACAAGTTGACCACTTGAGTGGAGAAGTGGTGAGATCCATGAAGGATGAAGATAAGCTAAAAGATGAGTTAGCTTTATCTAAGAGGAGAGAAGAAGGGTTGAAAAAAGAGCTTGAAGAAGCTAAAGCTCAATGGCTAAGATGGCTTCAAGCACCAAGAAACTTGACCAGATGTTGGGAGTTGGAAAAAGGCCAAGTGACAAGAGAGGTCTTGGCTACATTGATGACAAGGAAGATTCCTCCTCAAGCAAGATAACCTTTTTCAAGAGCATGAACATCAAGATGTCTCCTTCTCATCAACACACTAGGAAGAAGATTGACTTAGGAGAGTGTTCAAGAAGTGCCCAAGTAAAGGTGGCACCAAAAAGTCAAGAACAAGCTCAACCAAAAAGGGCTCCTTATGCAAACTTCCCTCAACCTAAAATTCAACAAGGGAAGAGACGATCATGCAAGCTCAACCGAGCAGGCAACCTTGTCTTGGTCGTCAACAAAGATAGAGAGATCCAATTCAACAACCAAGACAACCACAACGACAAGAGAAAGTACCAATGTATGCTTAAGGGAATGGTATGTTTCCTAACTTTATTCCCACTTGTTATTTTTGTGGTATTGATGGTCACATTAGACCAAGTTGCTTTCATTATATCAAAATGCGTAGAGTTGAAAGCATGACTGAAAAGAAAAAGGCTAGAGCTAAGATGCATGTCCTTAGAAAGGATAGAACCCATTTGCACGATCCTTTAACATCTCGAGCTCTTGAACCTGTGACCATTAGGATTGAAAATGTGTCACCTAAGTGGACTAGAAAAGATGAACTCACCTTCTATGATGCTAACTTGTCTCCCATAGGTTCAACTAAGTCCAATGGACTTGGTAGGTCTATAAGAACTCATGACCTTCATTGATGAGGCGTGGTAATTGACCTCATATGGGGAAGTCAAGCAAAGAGAGCAATTGCATACTTGTTGCGTGCAGAAATTTGAAAAAATTTATGCTTCTTTATTAATTGCTTGAGTATCTTGGTTGCACATATGCTTATATGTTTTTACTTTAATAAGTGTGAACCATGCTTTGTTTGCTATCCATGTCACATTTATGTTCAAACATGCATTTTTGGACTAGGAGATTCACTTAGGAAGTACTATTCGAATGACCTGTAATGATCTCCATGACATAATGTTTCTTAAATGACATGCTTAAAATGTGAAAAGCATGATTTTTTGACATGCTTAAAATGTGAAAAGCATGAAATTCAAATGACATGCTCAAATGAAAAAAAAAAACCTGAATTGATGATTGCAATTCTTAAATGCAAAATAATGTGTGAAAAGCTAATGAGACTCAAATGAATAAAGGATCTTGTATCCGTTCAAAGGATTTTAAAATCCATTGTCTCACTTTCTTTATTGGTTGAACATGGCTACTATTATACGGGTATCTCACTCGAAAAAATCGAATAGGGTGTAAAGTCGCTCATGCCATGTTTCTCTTATAAAGTTGGATATAGTTGCTCTAAAATTGAATACAATAAAACTTCTATATCCTTGCTTTGATTCATGACAAATGGTGTAATTGGTTTGAATTCTTTAGGAAACCTCTGTCATTTGCTTTGCCAAATATCATTGTATTTTGGACTTGAATGAAACATGTCTTGTATACAAAGCATTTTTAATCACACATTTTCTCAAAAATAAATCTCCTTGTTTCTCTCAAATTAATTAAGTTGCATAAAGTGCATTATATGATTATGCAAATGACTTGTATGCTACTATCTCTCTTTGCTATAAGTGACCCGTTTGGGGATACTCCTTTGCCCATCTCATGACAAAAATGGGGGGTAGTATGTGGTAAGGGAAATTGCTAAATGTAGTAGCAAATTCATATGTTGGGGAGTTGACTTATTGAGGAGGAGTAACTTGTTGATGGGGAGCATTGCATTGCACATTCATACATAATGTTGCATGTTTTCTTAAATGCAATTTTTTTTTAATGCTTGTTTTAACTTCACATGATCACCTCATATACACTTGTTTAGGAAAATGTAAACTTTTTGTTTTGAAGGATTGATTGTTCTACAAGAGATTGAAGACTTGAAGTGTTATTTTTTATATCTCATTGTAATGTAGAAAATTATTGTTGACCTTTAGTTTCAATATTGTTGTGAGGATCAATGTGAGTGGTGGTTTTGTCATGAAATAGCCAAAGTGGGAGATTGTAAGTTCCTTAAGTTTGATTGGCTTATTTCGGTGACAAACCACATTTGGGGTTTGATGTAAGGGTAGCTTAGGCATTTGATTATTAGTGTTCATGCACAACAAAGGTCCTCTCAAGTCCTCAAGAGAAGAAGCACACCGAAGGTAAATCTCTTATGCTTACTTGCAATTGAAGAGATTTAGTTGCACACACACAACTCATGCATATCAATAATTCTTGTATTTTGTGTGCTTTTCATGTGTGCATTCATGTTTTAATATCACTTTATGCATGTTTAATTAATTGCATCTTATATGTTAAATGCAATATCATGTTAGGCTTAGGATGCAAATTTTATGATAGAGGCGTTGTTCAAAGCGCTGTATAAACTGTTGTTCGTACAGCGCCCATCTGAGACCTGGTGGTCTTTGGGCAAAGCGCTATACAAACTTGATACGTTTTATTCGGTTGCTGCAAAGTGTTGTAAGTACAGCACTCTGTATAGCGACACTTTATTTCCCGAGAAGAACAAAGATTTGGCGCTGTTGGGTCGCTCTATAGAAGCGTTGTTCGTAGAGCAACAATGAAGAATGTTCTTCATTTTCTTAGGTAGGCACTGTACAAGTCGCTCTACGTACATCGACTTGTACAGCGCCCAAGGCAAATTTGTGTCAACTTATCAAAACACTGCAGTTTCATTTTGGCACCCCATATATATGCCTCTTTGTCATTAGGTCGTGGAAGAGAGTAAAAAAATTATAGTTTTCACTTAGGATATTTTTCAAGTGAGAAAAATTCACAAAGAACTCTCCTTTAATCACTCAAAGTAATTTCCTTGTGCATCAAAGTTCATCTTGCATCATCTATGACCATATAGGATACATCCATCTATGGATTTTATACAACACATCTTGCTTGGTAAACTTTTCACTAATTTCATCTAATCTTAATGTTTTTCTTAACAAGTCATCTCTTTTATTGCTTGTATATTCTTAGATCATATTTTATTATACAAGATAGAGATTGTTGTGTTGTCTTGATTGAGTGGTGTATTGTGATAGCTATACCTAGGATTGTTTAATCTAAGTTAGCTAAGTTTTATGCCATGTCATATAGCATTTGATATCTAGGATTGATTTAATTGTCATCTTATAATCCTAGATAAGCATTTAGTGTTCCCTAGCTCTATTTGCATTTTGGATATCATTTCTATTCACATAGGCTATTTAATCTCTTCATTGAGAAGTAAGTCTTATGGCTAAGATTGCTTAGGCCACAAGCAAATTGGACTGCGTTCACTTTTAAAGGCCTGTGGTTAGTAGTGGTGGGTTATAGACCGTGAGAGGTTGAGGTCAACCTAGGTTGTAAACACCATTGCAATTAGTGGATTCGATGTTCGTGTGTAGTGCACATAACAACCTGTGGTTTTTCTCTATTGAGAGTTTCCACATAAAAATCAAGCATCTTTTAATTTCCGCACTATTATGCTTGATTTATTGAATTGACTAGTTTTGGGGTTATTTTCGTATGATTGACTAATCGCAAAAATTTGGTAATAATCGAATTAAAATATATTCAGCCCTCTTTAGATAATATTAGAACACACCGTTATTTGTTTCAATTTTCCATTTTTTTTTCATCTTCTTCCTTGAAACCTTCATTGGAGGTCGAACTGACCTACAATCACTACAAGAAAATGGCCGATTTATAACGTGGCGTCTACCACGGGCATTTTGGACCCGTGTTAGATAAGCAATACAACAACGGGCCTTTAAAAGCCCGTGGTAGATAATCGCTTTACAAATTTTCTACAACGGGCAATTATGTGCCCGTAGTTGATATGTTTATAGTTACAACGGGCACGTGCCCGTGGTAACTGTTAGGATATATTTTTCAGAAATCCACAAATTATAAACCCTAATCTCACATTCCTCGTTACACTCTCTCAAACGAACGAAAATCCTCACTCTTTCTTCCTCCTTGCCTTCATCTGTGCCGAACGAACTAGAGCTAGTTAATGGAGATTTCAACTCTCCTTTCTTGGTATGTTTCTCAATTCTTTGATTCTGATTTTTTTTTTTTTTTTTTTTTTTTACTTCTATTATTCTAATTAAATGAAGTTTTTGTATTAGTCTTTTACTGGGTTTTGAAGGTTTGATTATATTTCTTTGTTGTTGATTTCTTTGATTCCAATTTTTGTTATTATATATAACCAGTAAATGGAATTCTGGTGTTGGTCCTTATTGTGGGTTTTGAAGGTTTGATTTTTTACTCTTAATTAATTTGTTTTTATAGTGATAATTGTACTCAGAATACTAAATTTTGTTTTTGAAAAGTAGGTGGGGTTTTCTATCAATTGAGTCTTGGTGTTAGGCTTTTTCTGGATTTTGAAGGCATTTCTAAATTTGTTCTATTTGGTGTTGGACTCTTGCCAACTTTGAAGTTTTGGTTCCAATTTTTTTATTTATTTATTTTTTTTATTTAGGGTTGAAGTTGAACTGCTTACATTTGTAGCTCTAAGAGAACAGGACAACTGATAAAAATGTAAAGCCTTAGATAACTTCTAACCAAATGATTTTAGAGAAGATAAAAGGTTGTGGAAGCTTCAATTCTTTGGGCCAATATACTTGTAAATCATACTTCAATTGGTTAGCTAGTGATGTTTATCGATAGGAATTTAATCAATTTGGAAAATGTATTTTGCTTTTGATGAAGGAGAAAGATTCGGTGGCTTGTGGTGCTTTGTTGCTCCGTTTGTTGTTTTCTGTTGCTGGCTTGTGTCTTTGTGCTTTATTGGCCTTTTGGTAGCCTATTTAATGAAGCTTTTGTTCAAAAAAAAAAAAAAAGATTCGGTGGAAGTGTACTGTGTAGTCCTTGTTGATGCGGTCGTTTTGCACAACAAAATAATGTTTTAAATGTGATCTTTTAGAAAACCAATTTTTACCACTAGAAAATCCTTTTAGGATGTAAGATTAGTAAAACGGTGAGTAGGATTCGTTCCAAAGGGAATTAGAGTAATATGTTGAATTAATTAGCTAATCTATATGCAATAAAATAAATCATAAATGAATGAATGAGTGTATGGTTTGTCAAACCATCAAACATACATACAAAGTAAACCTAACTAAAAATATGGTGATATGAAAAATAGAAGACTCACAATCTTGATAAGAAAAATGGATATAAACAATTAATATAGATGCTAGGGAATTGATTGATTAGCAAGTGGGTATGGGTAGTGCTTTTTAAGCCACTTTAATGGGCCAATCTCTTCATGTTAACCAATTAAGGTTTAGATTAGTGTGGTTGATATAACCTCCACTAATCTATCCTATTTATTGGGTTCTTAATCACTCAAGGGTGTCAATCCAAGAGTGATTGCATAACATGTTATTCTAAACAAGATTGTAATTAACAAGTGGATATACAAGTCAATCACATAATGAATAGAATCTAATGAATAAGTAAATAGAACACATATGGAGATTCATTACAAAGTTTAAGCAAATATCCACAACCAAATGTTCCTCAAATCAATCCCCTAGATTGGGGTTTAATTACACATAGTAGCAATAAAATAGAAAACAAGTAATGGATGAGGAAATCACCCTTGGGCCTCCTTCTTTAATGCTCAATCCTTCCTTTCCTTTTATACTCCTAATGTAAAGAGTGGGAGATGAGGATGTGTCTAGATGTGTGGGTGTCTATGGTGAGTGACAAAGGAATTGGAATGGAGAGAATGAAAAGAGAGGAATGATTTAGGGAAGTAGTCAAGATTTGGTGTGAGTTTTTGGATAGAAAAGATTAGTTCAAGTATAGAAATGGAGGAGTTTGGGAGATGATTGATAGTGATCCTAGGTTGAAAAGGAGATGGGTAGGAGAGAATATGATGGATGATCTGTAAAAGTTGGTGAATTTATAAGCTAGGAAAGCTAGGGTACGAAATGGGTATGAAATGACAAGGTCACCACTTGTCCTTCTAGGTCGCCATGGCGACATCTCATAGCGACACCAACTGAATTCTTCTGTCGCCATGGTGACCTTATGGCGACCTCATGGCGACAATTCCCAACATTGGAATTCCTACGTTGGAATTCCTATGTTGTCGCCGTTTGCAAGTGTAGGTCGCCATGGTGACCTCAAGCGGCGACACACCTGATGCTTTGCAATTTCCTCTGTCGCCATGGCAACCATGTGGCAACTCTTCTTGCTCAAATAGCAAGAATGCCCTGTTTCTTCAATTTGTGAGCCTTTTTGCACCCAAGTCCTCAACTTCATCCCAAATGCTCTTGAAACCTAAGAAAACTTGAAACACTTGATTTTACACCATTAAACACGGGGAAATGCCTGAGAATCAAGCAAAAAGAGTCAGAAATGAGGGCCAAAATCATACCAATTTTGGCTTGATCACTTGTTTGGTGTCATTTGGTAGTAAGGGAACACTAGCATTTTGTACTAAGACCTATACTGATTATTTATGCGATCCAACTTGGTATATAGCTTCATTATTGGCTTATGTAGTACAAGAATCTTTGGATACTTATCTTTTTTATTCATTCAACTTAGAGCTTGTTTGGTTGTGCTTTTGAAAATCCTCTATTAGTATAAGATCTACTTGCAGTAGATCTATTATAAATAGAGTTTTTTGAAAAAAAAAAAAAATTATAGTTGTTTGGTTGGTGGACTTTTTTTTTTAAAAAAAAAAAATCTATTTGGAGAAGCACTTCCCAATGAGCTTTTGCCTAGTAGAGGTTTAAACTCTACTAGCCTCTACTTAATTTAAAATAGACAATCTCAAAAGCCTAACCAAACAACTCTAAAAAACTCAAATAGACATTGGTAGATCTTTTGAGGCAGTAGAAAGCTTAACCAAACAAGTACTTAGTCGAGAGGGGCTTTGTGACAGTCTTTTTTAGGATTGTGTTATTTTTTTTGGAACCGTTTGAATAGTGTCCTCTTTATTCCACACAAGGCTCTTGCTTTTGTAGCCACATTGGACTGCTTGTTCGCATTGAATTATTTTTTTGTTTCATTTATAATATATATAAAAAATATATGTACAGCTTGTCTTCAATTTATTCAGTGTTGGTGAATGTTGCTAGGTGGATGTTGAATGATTTGTACCATAGACTTAAATGCTTCATCATTACCTGAAGAGGATGAGGATTCTTTTGAAGGTCATATAGTCACATAGAAGAATATGCGACCCAACCCAAGAATAGGTACTTCTGAATTTACTATTTGCACCTGGTTTTGTCCTTTTTTTTCCAGTTATTATATAAGAATGCATTTTTTATTCTTTGCCTAGTTTTAGAACTAATTTATCTTTCATTCCCAATTTGCCTGCTGTTTTGCTTTTTATTGATATTTAAGGTTTTTTTGTTTTTTTGTTTTTTTAAGTATTATGTATATTCATCCAATAAATACAAGTCGATTTTAAATTTAGTTATTCATTTGAGGAGATTTATAATTGTCCCGGTGAAGCATCCCTTAGGAGCCTTTTGTTTTATTATATTAGTTTGAGGATTATGTTGTTTTTGCATGTGATATAGAATCTAAATTTGCTAAGTTGTAAACAGTTATATAAGTTCACAGCATAAGTCACTGCAAGATTTAGAAAGTCAAAACGGTTCCAAAAGTAGCAAGAGGATTTTGAGTTTTCACTTGTAGGTGGACTTGTTATGTACTTGACTTTTTGCACGAAATAATAAAAGTAATGGAAGAGATATTGATGTATCCTCATCTATATCAAGTGAGAGTGGCTAACTATTATGGGATAGAATTTGATTCTAACATCTTTTTGGGCTTCTGTTTCAAAAGGGTGGAAGACATCTCTCTTTTTTGTTCACTTAAATTGGGAATGAGTCGCATCTTAATCTTATATTTTATAGGGGCATTTGTTGACATCACGTTGCTTTTTTAAAGAGATTGTTATACTTAATTGGGAAATGTTTTTTGAAAATTTTTAGGTCATGTTGACATGTTGTACAAGTTCCCTTGTTTGTTGCTCATGCATTTTGTAACATTTCTTATTTATGAAACATTTTCTTTGATTTCTCTAACAAGATAAATGCTTTTGCATTCCGTTTACTGATAACATGTGAACCGCTTGTATATGCAATTGTGGTTTATGTTAAGTTTGTCTTGGGTTGTAGGTGCATCACAAGACACCAAAAAATCAACAAATAAATTTCATGTGAAGAAAGGTTTGAATAACTGAATAAAATTGCTGACTCTTTTTGTGTTGCTATACATGTATGGAATGTTTTGATGTGTTGAAAATATCATGTTGATTAAGAGGGTTAGTTTGATAAATCTACACTTATGGAAGGGTTTGTTTTTACTCATACAGATGGCATTTTTTTTCATAATCCATCCAGTGGTTTTTTGACCTTCACTTCATTATAATCCTGTTACAGGAGGAGTTCCAATTAGCATTATTCAAGACAAAAAAAAAAAAAAAGGTTGGAGATTTGTATGGGTGAACTTATTGTTATGACTAGTAGACTTTTTAATTAAGTGAATGTTTATGGGTGAATGTAATGTTAATACTTAAGATTTTTAATTGAATGTTTATAGATTTATAAATTTTAATATATATTAAATGCTTGTGGATTTTTATATTGAATGCTTAGGAGTTTAATCTTCCAATTATTTGTTTAAACAAGCTACGTATAAAATCAATAAATTAATTTTGATTTTTTTTTAAAAAAAATACTCATCGACTACGAGCAAAGCCCATTGTAATTAATGCATCGACCATGGACAATGCCCATTGTTAGTAATGCATCGACAACGGGCAATGAGTGTTTTCAGTAATGCATTGACAATGAGAATTGCTCATTGTATGTAATGCATTGACAATGTGCAATGACCGTTTTCAATAACGCATAGACAACGGGGCAATGCTCGTTGTTGAAAAGCGTGTTTTTCCTCTACTGCTCCACCTATAGCGAGCACAATGCCCGTGGTCGATACACATCGACAATGGGCATTGCCCATTGTCTTTAAGTGTTTTTCTTGTAGTAAATGGAGGTCTTTCATCTCCATTGATGGAGGTTCTAGAGGATTTTGAAAAAAAAAAATCAAAATAGTGAAGAATTGGTTACTGTAGGGCTATTTTTGGAAGGAACCCATTTTATGTGTCATTTAAATTTAACTTATTAAAGGAATGATACTCTTAAAATTCAAGTTCAAAAATTAAATGGCACTTTTTGGAGGTGGTTTTTCAACACTGTCCCCATTTTAAAAACTTATGTTTAAAAGGCAGCTAAAATGGGTATCTTCCAAAAATACCCCCACTTTACATGTTGGGATTTTTGCCCTAAAGCTTGTAATTTGTAAATGTGAATTGAATATAAATAAAAGAAGTATTTTATTCAATAAAATTATCTCATAAATTTATAATAACATGTGTACTTAACATCCAAGATTGTCGGATGTAATTTCAAACCGAGTATATGAATGTCATATACAGATGGATTCAGTTTGAAACGAGCAATCTAAAGAGTCCGTAGATAGCAAATAAAGTTGGGTACTTTATTTGTGGTCAATCTATAGCTGCGGTCCATTCCGTAATGTACTGTGATCTTATCCTAGATCATTCATATGGAGATATGAGAATGGAGGCACCTTGTATGATGTGATCATATAGGATTAGGCCATGATCTATATGAATCTCTCACCAAGATCCGTTACATGATGAGATTCATATATATTAACAAATGATGGCTATATATGGGTGATCTTAATCCTGAGTGTCTTATCGACTCCTTCAGGTTAGATCGTGGTCTTTGATATACCATGGATGAGGTCGAAGTTGCATTCCTGATCAATATGCTCCGTATGTTGGGATCGCGGTTTGGCTTGTGGCTGGGAAGGTTTGCACACAATAGTGGAATCCACTCCTTCTTGTGAGAAGTAGATAGTAGTTCCCTTAAGGGTTGATTCGGGGCTTGAACAATATGAGCGCTCTCCTAATTCCGTAAGGAATGTAGGATTTATTGTTCATTAGAGAATCAATGGTACTTAATGGAAAGATATAATTAGAGGGGTATAACGGACATTATGACCCATCTCTAATTATGAACTACCTGTGGAGGATTATACCATATGTAATAGCTATATCGATGGACACCAAGAATTATTGGTTTGTGTAAAAACGTCTACAGTTGAGAGAGTGCAATTTCGGGTTTTTAGTGGAATAACACCGAAGTTAATAATCATGAAATATTAATTAAAGAGTTTAATTATTTATTTCTAAGGATTATTGGAGCTCAAAATACTGTGGGTCCATTAGGTCCCCTTGCTAGCCCGATCGATTTAGGTAACAAGGGTCACGGTTAATTAATTGGATTGTCCAATTAATTATGTTACAAAAGTGACACGTGTTTATTCAGGAATTAATTGAATAATGTGATTATTCAATTAATGAATATTAATGATTATGTTAATTAAATAATTATATTATTTAATTGAGTAATTAATCATTAGATGGAGGGTGTTGATTGATATTTAATTTTGAATGAAGAAAAGATAATTTGATTATTTTATTTTCATTTAATTAAATATTTAAATTTGAATTTAAAAGAGTTTTGAATTCAAATTAAATCAAATAAATTAATTAATATCTTTAAAAGATATTTGATATCTTAAAAGATTTTATTAGTTTAAGTTTAAAAATTATATATATATGATATATGTGATTTTGAATAAAAATAGAGAGAGACAATTTTTGTATCTGATACAAAACAAACAAAAAGAAGAAAAGAGAAAAAGGTGTGCGGCCAAAGTGAATCAAAAAGAAAAAAATAATAATTATATTTTATAAAGCTTTCTTTTTGGCTGAACCTAAAATATACAAACAACAAGAGTTGTTTTTTGTGTATTCTTCTTCAATCTCCATTCATCCTCCTTGTTCCTGAGTACCGTGACGCGCCCACACGCTGTTACCAGTTCCGGGAGATAGCGAGGAAGATCAAGTGGTTCAAATCAGCAGCAGATCGAATTAAAGTGAAGGAGTGTAGGGAAAAAATATACCCGCAGCGGAAGCGAGACTAAAAAAAAATAGTTGAGTAGCTTTTAAATTTTTTTTCCTTTTTATGAACCTTAAACCCTTTTGATTAATTAAAGATATATAATTAAGAACAAAAGATGAATACCTCTTGTCGCGTGATCCGATTGACTTACGTCAATGGTAATCCGCAAGATCTTCAATCCTAGCACGAACGTGGATCACCTAGGAGCGTGGTCTCCCTCTTCTTTGAATTGCAAGCCTGTGATTGGATAAAACAAACTTTTCTTGATTCGTTAGTCACAAAAACAATATAAAGAAACCTAAGATTATTCCGGTCACTTTTGAGTTCTCAATCTTATGATCGAAACTCGCGTGAACCTTGAACGATGTAGTATATACAAGCTTATTGATGAATAAGCAAACAATATACCATCAAAGAATAATCTATGTTCCTTTTGTTTTTTTAGTAGAATAATAGCTCTCTATCTATGAGTTGAGAAGAAGAAGAAAAAATAAAATTTCTGCACCAAAAACCCTATGGCCGAAATTCTCTTCTTTTTCTTTTAAGGGTGGCCGAATTCTTTCTTTCAAATGGACTAGGGTTGCCGCAATTTTTACTCCAAAAAGACAGGAGTTTTAGTTGCACCCTAATTCACTTTCTAAGAGTTCAAACCCTAATCCAACTCATAAATCTTTTATTCCTTATTTGACTAAAATAAAAAGACTTCTTATTTGATTAAATAAATAAAATTAATTATTTATTTCCTTGTCAAACAAGTCTTTTAATTTAAGTACACTACTACCAATAGTATACCAATAGGAATCATATTTCCTAATCAGAAAAGATTTGTTTCTTAATTAAACAATTAATTAATAAATTAATTAATTCTTATTTAATTAAACAATGAAAACAAAATAATATTTAAGGCTATTATAGCACCTTGCCGCCCCATATAATATATTGGGCCAAATATTATTTTTCTTATTTCATTTAATCCATAGGACTTTAAATAAAAAGCCCACATGTGAACTAGACCTATTCTTACTAAAAGAAACAAGCCCACATGTCATCCATTAATATATAAATATAATTGAGCAGCCCATTACATAAATAATGTGCAAATTATATTCTTAATATATTAAATGCAATTCTAGATGGACCCTAAATTGGTCCGGTAGAATATATTAAGTGATCCATGCAAGTCCGTGTGGATTGGGGATCTTGGCGGGCTATCTAAATTTAAGCTTCAATAGACATAACCTAATCACAATCAACAAATGATTCACTTAGGTCCGATCCATTAATTTTAACTCATTCCACTAAAGAGCTAAAATTGAACTCTTAAATAAAGACAGAAAAGGAAGATGTTTCCTCATTCATACCCTAGACAATCATATTGGAGATAGTGTATCCTCGTGATTAATTTCAGTAATCGCCAAGAGTTCATAGACCGCCTATAACTCTCCAAGTTACCATATTTACTCATATGACCACGGTTTGAACTTGGATATTTTGACTTGTCCAGAAGCCATGTTTTCAATAGACACTATTGAAAACTCAACGTTGAGATTTAATATCCAATTACCTCAAAACATCCATATGATGATATTATACTCTCATTTAATAAATGGAGCCACGATGTCCATATCTATAAATGAAGTCCTCTATCGATTAACAAATGAATATCACCAAACTATCGAGGATAGACTATGCGATATAATCGTACTCATTGATAGCTCAAATGATATCACCTGCAACCATAAGTCCATCATTTATCTCAGGATTAAGATAGACTCTCCGATTGTCCTGATAATGAAATTACTTTTATCTACTGACGGTTATAGATAAAGTATTTCATTGTGATCCTGTTCAATGCACCCAGTGCACTAGATTCTTTTGCTCGAAGACACTCCGATGATTTTAGACTCATCATATCTCATTTGATCCCACTCAAATGCTAGCAAAAGAATTCTACAACTTTAACAAGATAAAGGTGCCCAACCTTTAACTTAAGTTGTGAACGATATTCAAGACTAACTAAAGAATTGTGTCTACCACATACATATCCAGATGTATGAACAATTCTTCTTTTCTCATAGTCTTTAGACCTTATGATTATTTACTTTGACAATTATTAAACTATAAATGCTATAAGATTTGTTTAAAACAGAAATCACTTTATTAATATGAAAAAGATTGTTAATTACATTATCACACTCTTGCTATTGAGCATAATCCTAACAAGGAGCCTCCTACGTAGGTATGAAATCGTTTCACCTTCTTTAATTGTTTTCGATTATTACTGTACAAATAGGTTTAGTTTATGATTGCATAAAATATTTTTAAAAACCTTTCCGCTGCGCAATCTGTAAACCTGGGTACCTACAATTGGTATCAGAGCCAATTTTTTGTGCAGTATAATTGAATTCGATTGCTCCTGATTGCATGTATGAATGTGTAGGCACTTTTCTAATGATTGTATGGTGTTTATAATTTTTATTTATTTTAAACATGGTTGATCGTTAATTGTATGGTACAATGGGTTTTAGTTTTCTTTTCAAAGGTTGTAATATTAATGTATTATTAATCCCAGGATGTAATTTTAATATTTTTATTTTCTGCTGTATTTTCTTTGTTGTAAATTTCCTGTCATGTATTTTATTGTAAAATATGTACGAAGATATCAGTCGAAGAAGACGATGAAATCGGACGTGTGTTGGACACACAAATAGACGGCGTAAGTGCATGTCACTTAATTTTTTTTTTTTTTTATACAAATTATTGCCAGTGCAATCAGTTGCACATTTTACTATTAAAAAAAAATAATAATAAATAAATTAAGCAACACCACATGCACGCCATGCACAATCATTGTGCAAATGTTATATATATATTTGTGCAGTGTGCGCACATCAGATGTGCAAATCACATGCGAGCAGCACTTGCGCAAGATTGTTGTGCTGCTTGACTGAGCACAAGTTTGAGCCAAAATTTATTTTGGAAATCCCAGGTCTCTGAAAAATGTTAGAGTAACATTTGGGTTTTTATGGGATTTAATCCATGAGATGGATCCAATAAAATAAATCAAGTTGGACTTGATTTTTGGGCCCGAAAGATGCAGAAGATATTACAAATGGACTTGAAGATTTTTGGAATTACAAGAAGACCAAGGAATGCCTTGGATTAAATTTTTTGTAATTAGAAATTTTTAAGTTAGATAACCCATTGTACTCGATCAACTCATGTATGCTTTTATTATGTTATAATTAAAGCATTGCCATGCATATACATATCATTTAGATTAGGTGTGCCTACACATATATATGTTGATATGTCATACATGCACTATAGCCATTTATATTATGTGTTTATTTTTTTTAATTTGATTAAAATGGGTTATTCACATAATTGGCTATATATTAATGGGATTAGTTTTTAGGAATAAAAACTTGGTAATTCTCATTAATCACTATTCTATTTTTTAAAGAGTTTAATTACTTAGATTAGTAGGGTCCTTTAATATTTATTAGGATTAATTTGATTAAGCCCCTAATAATAATTGGACCTAATAATGTGTTTAGTTTTAATAGTTAAAACTTGGTAAATACACATTTAATAATTCTAGTCTTAGTATATAGTATACATAGATTAGAATTATCACTAATGAACTAGATTTTTAAGAGTTAAAAATCAAATTAGTTTATTAGCTATTGGAATAGGATTCTAATAAATTGTGATTAATGCACTTGATACTTAGATTGAAATTAGCCGTTTAATCTAGTTTTATCTAGGTGCATTAATATTAATAGAAAACCCTTATTATAAAATAGTGAGTGGGAGAGGGATATATGACATTATATCCCGCGGTCTCCATCATTAGTTTAACACCGTAAGATTCGAGTGGGGCCTCGTGACGGCATTGTTTTCGTCCTCCCTAAGGAGGGTTTCCATAAGAATCAATATCAAGGTTGACTTCCTAACGGATAGGAATTATGAGGGGATTTCGGGATTGACCGACCCTAAGGCGGCAATTCTCGAGTTAAGCTCATGAGATCTGAAATGATGGGTTACGCTCACAAGGTTTTAAATTAAATTGGTTAATTAAAAACCTGACTGAAATATACGATGGTTGAATGTTAGAGGAATAAGAGTTATTTCGGTATAACATTTGATTGAGAATGTCTCGATCCAACATGCAAGAATTTGACTAACCCTAAGGCGGCACTTGCTTGTGGTATGTTGGATTGTCGTGGCTTAGAAACATTTTTTTTGGGTTGTTCTTGTTCATTAAACATTTTCATGCATCATGTTTAATCTTATGCCGAACATTCGCACATGTTTTGAATGTATGAATGAATGAATTCTTTATTTATGTTTTTTCAGCAATGTCAACTGCACTATTACAAATCATAGCCAATGACAAATTAACTGGTGATAACTACACTAAATGGAAACACAATATCAATGCAATTTTGGCCACCAAGGACCTTAAGTTTGTGCTTACGGAGGAATGTCCTCCAACGCCTACTGCCAACTGTTCGTGAGGCATATGAGAAATGGGTCTCATCATATGAGAAAGCTCGAACATATCTGTTAGCAAGTATGACAGACGTGCTTGTCACTAAGCACGAAGCAATGGGTACTACATTTGAAATAATGGAGTCATTGCAGGCTATGTTCGGGCAACCCTCTGAGCAAAAGTGGCACGAAGCTGTTCGTTCCGCTATGCTCGCTCGTATGAAGGATGGTGCATCAGTTCGGGAACATGTCCTGAACATGATGTCCTACTTCAACACGGCAGAAATCAATGGCGGGGCCATTAATGAACCCAGTCAGGTGAGCATCATACTGACGACTCTTCCGAAGAGTTTCAATCAGTTCAAGAGCAACTATGGGATGAACAAGCTTAGGTTCAGTCTCACACAGTTGCTCAATGAGCTCACTACCTTTGAGTCCTTGACTAAGGACAGCAAGGGTAGGACCGGTGAGGCAAATGTTGCCGAACCATCTTCCTCCAATAACAAGAAGAGGAAGAGGTCTGCTGGGAAGGCGAAGGGTAAGCCCAAACCCAAGAAAGCCCAATGCAAAAAGAAAGGCGCCTCCATCGACAAGAGCAAGGGAAAATGTTTCTATTGCAACAAAGTCGGGCACCGGAAGAGGAATTGTCCTCAATATCTGGAGGAGGTAACCAAGAAGAAGAAAACGAAAGGTAAATATGATTTACTTGTTCTTGAGTCATGTTTAGTGGAAGATGATTCTTCACCTTGGATAGTTGATTCGGGGGCCACTAACCATGTTTGTTCTTCTTTGCAGTGGACTAATTCTTGGACACAGCTTGAGGAGGGAGCCTTCTCTATGCGTGTGGGGTCAGGGGATGTCGTGTCGGAACGAGCAGTAGGCATAATTAGATTGCGTTTTTTGTAATAATAATTTCATATTGTTGGACAATGTATTTTTCATTCCTGGATTTACACGGAATTTAATTTCCGTTTCTAAATTGTTAGAACAATTATATTATGTTTCTTTTGATAATAAATCAATTATTATTGCAAAGAATGGTCTGAATATTTGTTCAAGAATTAATGAAAATAATTTGTATGTGTTAAGACCGTTAATACATACAACACTGCTCAACACCGAAATGTTTAAAGTTGAAAAAACAAAAACTAAACGACAAAAGATTTCTCCAGAAAACGAAACGTATCTATGGCATCTAAGACTTGGCCATATCAACCTTGACCGGATAGATAGACTAGTGAAAAGCGGACCTTTAAGTGAGTTAAAGGTTGGCACCTTACCTGTCTGCGAATCCTGTTTAAAAGGTAAAATGACCAAGAGACCTTTTACTGGAAAAGGGCTTAGAGCTAAAGAACCACTAGAGCTTATACATTCAGACGTCCGTGGACCGATGAATGTTAAAGCAAGGGGTAGTTATGAGTATTATGTCACCTTTATAGATGACTACTCAAGATACGGATATGTCTACCTAATGCAACGAAAGGCGAAAACTTTTGAAAAGTTCAAAGAATTCCGAGCTGAAGTTGAAAATCAATTAGGAAAGACTATCAAGACTCTACGATCAGATCATGGAGGTGAGTACCTTGACCAAGAGTTTGAAGACCTCATGGTCGAGTATGGGATAGTGTCCCAACTCACAGCTCCTGGTACACCTCAGCAGAATGGTGTCGCGGAGAGGAGAAATAGAACCCTGAAACAAATTAAGGTGTGTTCTAATTATCAATCTAGAGGGGGGGTGAATAGATTTTAACTAATTTTCACCCAATTTTCGTTTAAGGTCAATATTACGAAAATGCCCCTAATAGTCAATACAAAAAACAACAAGTGTAATATGGTGCGGAATTATAAATGACACTTGATGTATACGTGGAAAACCCAACCACTGGGAAAAAACCACGGGCTGTTTAGTGCGCCACACTTGAACCTCGAAATCCACTAATTGAAATGAAGTTTACAACCTATGTAGACCTCGTCTAACACTCCGGTCTGTAACCCCCCACTTCTACCACGCGGGCCTTTATTAGTGGCTCTAGTCCATCTTGCTTGTGGCCTAAGCAACCTTAGCCAACAAGACTTAAATTCTCAATGAAGAGATAATATAACCTATGTGAATATATGATGATATTCAATGAGCAAATAAAGCTAGGTAACCTTAGATGCTTATCTAGGATGATTATATAACAATAAATACAATCCTAGATATCAATAGCTAAATGACATGTCAAATAGCTTAGCTAAACATAGATTATAAAAACCTAGATAGCTATCACAATACAACACTCAATCAAGTCATCACAAACAATCTCTATCTTGTATTTAGCATATTATCTAAAAACATACAATTAATAAAAGAGATGCCTTAATATGAAAAACACTAAAATTAGATGAGATTAGTGAAGAACATACCAAGAGAGATGTGATGATGCAAAACCATTCAACTAAGCAAACTAACTATGCTAGAAAATGCTTAGATGATCTTTGATGCTCATGTATATGATTTTGAGTGTATAAAAATGAGTTCTTGAAGATTTTTCACTTAAGAAATTGTTCTAAGTAAAAATATGATTTTTGGACTCATCAAAACGACCTAGAAAAGAAAGAGGCATATATATAGTATGCCAAAGTGAAGTGGTGCCGTTTTGTAAAATTTGCAAAAGACCGCTGATTCTGCGCCCTTGATTCTGCGGCCACGGACCGCATAACTAAGGGGCACAGAATCACACCTGACAGTTTTTGCGGCCCCTAAACGCAAAATCCAAGGGCGCAGAAAAGAGACCAGAGAGTATGAATTCTGATCCTTATTCTGCGGCCTCATTTCTGCGGCCTTGACCGCAGAACAGGGCGCAAATTGCACCTGATGGAGCATCCTAAAATCTAACTATGGCTATGCAATACCAAGCAAGATGCAACCAAATAAACATGCATGAAGAGAGAATAAATAGGCATTAATGTATACACAAAATAAAGACACAACACATTCAAGAATGAGAATTATGCAAGTGTTGTGTGTGTGTGCATCTACTTCTCTTCATTGCAAGAAACACTAAGAAATATACCTTTGGAGTGCTTCTTCTTTTGAGGTCTTGACAAGGGCCTTAAAGCTAGATCCTTTACCACCTAAGCTACCCTTACAAACAAACCCCATCATGTGGTTTGTCCATGAAATAAGCCAATCAAAAACCGGGAATCCTTACAAACCCTAATGGAAATGGTGAGATCTATGATTAGTTTCTCATCATTACCAAATTCCTTTTGGGGATATGAATTACAAACAGCGGCATACATTTTGAATGTAGTGCCATCTAAATCTGTTCCTAAGACTCCTCTAGAGTTGTGGAATGGTCGTAAAGTTAGTTTGCGACATTTTCGCATATGGGGGTGTCCAGCACACGTGCTGAAGAACAGAAGTGGAAAGCTAGAGCCTAAGTCTGTGGTCTGCTTGTTTGTAGGATACTCCAAGGAGACCAGAGGTGGATACTTTTATAGTCCTGAAGATAACAAAGTGTTTGTATCGACAAATGCAACATTTCTTGAGGATAACTATATTAGTGACCATAAGCCTCGTTCTAAAATTGTATTGAATGAGTTGGAGCCTGGTGAGACCAGTTCTCAGTCAACAAGAGTTGTTGATCCATTAACATCTGAGAGTCAGATGATTCCTAGTCAGGATATACTACCACTTAGACGTAGTGAGAGGGTTGTGAGACAGCCTGAACACTATTTGGTTGTAAGTGAGGGACAAGATGTTGTCTCTGCTGATAGTGTGGATGATCCATTGACATTTAAGAATGAAATGGAAGATCCTGATAAAGAGGAATGGCTTAAAGCCATGAATCTCGAGATGGAGTCCGTGTACTCTAACTCAGTCTGGGAACTTGTAGACTTACCGGATAGGGTGAAACCCATAGGGTATAAGTGAATCTACAAGTGAAAGAGAGGAGTAGACGGGAAGGTAGAGACCTTCAAGGCAAGGCTAGTGGCCAAGGGTTATACCCAAAAGGAGGGGGTCGATTATGAGGAGACCTTCTCGCCAGTAGCTATGTTTAAGTCTATTCGGATTCTCTTATCCATTACTGCCTATTTTGATTACGAAATTTGGCAAATGGACATCAAGACTGCATTCTTGAATGTCAATCTTGATGAGAGCATCTACATGATGCAACCAGAGGGATTCGTGTCTCCAGATCAAGAGCAAAAAGTTTGCAAGTTGCAGAGATCCATTTATGGACTTAAGCAAGCATCTAGATCTTGGAACATAAGGTTTGATGATGTGATCAAAACCTATGGCTTTAAGCAAAACGTTGATGAGCCTTGTGTCTACAAGCGCATCATTGACAAGAAAGTAGTTTTCTTGGTCCTATACCTAGATGGCATCCTACTCATTGGGAATGATGTAGGAGTATTGTCTGATGTAAAGGGCTGGCTGGCCAGCCAATTCCAAATGAAAGATTTGGGAGAGGCGAGTTATGTTCTATGGATCCAACTTATAAGGGATCGCAAGAACAAATTTATAGCACTGTCTCAGGCATCATATATTGACAAAATTCTTGTACGATTTTCGATGCAGAACTCCAAGAAAGGTAATTTACCTTCCAGGTATGGAGTTCACTTGTCTAAGGAACAGTGTCCTAAGACACCTCAAGAAGTTGAGGATATGAGACGTGTTCCCTATGCGTCAGCAGTAGGTAGTCTCATGTATGCTATGTTATGCACGAGACCGGACATTTGCTTCACAGTGGGAGTAGCCAACAGATACCAGTCTAACCCAGGATTAGATCATTGGGTTGATGTCAAGACTATTCTCAAGTATCTTTGGAGAACGAGGAATTATATGCTAGTGTATTCATGACAGGATTTGATCCTGTTAGGATGTACGGATTGCTGATCCACTTACGAAGACCTTACCGGCTAAAGTGTTTACGGGTCACCTAGAGAGTCTAGGTTTACAAGACATGTCTCACATGCTTTAGTGCAAGTGGGAGATTGTTGGGGTTTTTACCCTAAAGCTTGTAATTTGTAAATGTGAATTGAATATAAATAAAAGAAGTAGTTTATTCATTAAAATTATCTCATACATTTATAACAACATGTGTACTTAATATCCAAGATTGCCGGATGTAATTTCAAACCGAGTATATGAATGTCATATACAGATGGATTCAGTTTGAAACGAGCAATCTAAAGAGTCTGTAGATAGCAAATAAAGCTGGGTACTTTATTTGTGGTCAATCTATAGCTGCGGTCCATTCCGTAATGTACTGTGATCTTATCCTAGATCATTCATATGGAGATATGAGAATGGAGGCACCTTGTATGATGTGATCATATAGGATTGGGCCATGATCTATATGAATCTCTCACCAAGATCCGTTACATGATGAGATTCATATATATCAACAAATGATGGCTATATATGGGTGATCTTAATCCTGAGTGTCTTATCGACTCCTTCAGGTTAGATCGTGGTCTTTGATATACCATGGGTGAGGTCGGAGTTGCATTCTTGATCAATATGCTCCGTATGTTGGGATCGCGGTTTGGCTTGTGGCTGGGAAGGTTTGCACACAATAGTGGAATCCACTCCTTCTTGTGAGAAGTAGATAGTAGTTCCCTTAAGGGTTGATTCGGGGCTTGAACAATATGAGCGCTCTCCTAATTCCGTAAGGAATGTAGGATTTATTGTTCATTAGAGAATCAATGGTACTTAATGGAAAGATATAATTAGAGGGGTATAACGGAAATTATGACCCATCTCTAATTATGAACTACCTGTGGAGGATTATACCATATGTAATAGCTATATCGATGGACACCAAGAATTATTGGTTTGTGTAAAAACGTCTACAGTTGAGAGAGTGCAATTTCGGGTTTTTAGTGGAATAACACCGAAGTTAATAATCATGAAATATTAATTAAAGAGTTTAATTATTTATTTCTAAGGATTATTGGAGCTCAAAATACTGTGGGTCCATTAGGTCCCCTTGCTAGCCCGATCGATTTAGGTAACAAGGGTCACGGTTAACTAATTGGATTATCCAATTAATTGTGTTACAAAAGTGACACGTGTTTATTCAGGAATTAATTGAATAATGTGATTATTCAATTAATGAATATTAATGATTATGTTAATTAAATAATTAGATTATTTAATTGAGTAATTAATCATTAGATGGAGGGTGTTGATTGATATTTAATTTTGAATGAAGAAAAGATAATTTGATTATTTTATTTTCATTTAATTAAATATTTAAATTTGAATTTAAAAGAGTTTTGAATTCAAATTAAATCAAATAAATTAATTAATATCTTTAAAAGATATTTGATATCTTAAAAGATTTTATTAGTTTAAGTTTAAAAATTATATATATATATGATATATGTGATTTTGAATAAAAATAGAGAGAGACAATTTTTGTATCTAATACAAAACAAACATAAAGAAGAAAAGAGAAAAAGGTGTGCGGCCAAAGTGAATCAAAAAGAAAAAAAAAAATTAATTATATTTTATAAAGCTTTCTTTTTGGCTGAACCTAAAATATACAAACAACAAGAGTTGTTTTTTGTGTATTCTTCTTCAATCTCCATTCATCCTCCTTGTTCCTGAGTACCGTGACGCGCCCACACACTGTTACCAGTTCCGGGAGATAGCGAGGAAGATCAAGTGGTTCAATTCAGCAGCAGATCGAATTAAAGTGAAGGAGCCTCCTACGTAGGTATGAAATCGTTTCACCTTCTTTAATTGTTTTCGATTATTACTGTACAAATAGGTTTAGTTTATGATTGCATAAAATATTTTTAAAAACCTTTCCGCTGCGCAATCTGTAAACCTGGGTACCTACATTACATCCACATCAGCTTTTGTAATTTAGTTTTGTTAATTGTTTTTTTTACATTTCACTTTACAAAGAGAGAGAGAAAGTCTCGTTGAAACCCAGACGACCACTCGAACGGCGACGATGGACCATGAATAGAATTACGGCAAACTCGACGACCTTTCCCACTACCAACGACAATCGTAGTGGGTTTCAATCTTGATAAAAAAATGAGGTATGTAACGATTTTCAAACCATTTTGAAGTTAGATTTGATTATGTTTTGTTGGGGTATTCATTTGATTTGTATTGTTGAAGTGTTAGATCTATATCCTAGGGTTTGATTTTGTAAGTTTTAGGGTTTGAAATTGGGATTTTCGATTGGGGAAGAATATGAACAGTAACTGTTTAAGAGACTTAGGTTAGTTTTCGAGACTTTTGTCCGAGACTTTTAAATAGGCTATTAGTTTCCGAGTCTTTTATAACATGTTCTGAGACTTTTGAAATACTTTCCGAGACTTTTGAATAGGCTATTAGTTTCCAAGTCTTTTATAACATGATCCGAGACTTTTTTCTAAGACTTTTAAAATACTTTCCGAGACTTTTTTCTAAGACTTTTGAATATGCTATTAGTTTCTGAGTCTTTTATAACATGTTCCAAGACTTTTCTCTGAGACTTTTGAAAAGGCTATTAGTTTCCGAGTCTTTTATAACATGTTCCGAGACTTTTATCTGAGACGTGAAATACTTTTCGAGACTTTTGTAAAGAGTTCCGAGACTTTTGTATTTCTTTCCAAGACTTTTATATTGCTTTATGAGACTTTGCTATTGTGCTATGAGACTTACTAGGAAAACATTTATGACGTTAACTATGTATACATATTTGTTTTTTGAATTGCAGATGGTGAATCCTTTGAGGGCCAGGTTAAAAACTCCCCAGAGCGGCTGGTTTGATGGCAAGATTACTCACCACAACCATATGGAACTCCAGTAAGTAATCGAGGATGTAATTAATGGAGTAGTAGAAAATGGTGTTGAAGAGCAAGATAGGTACCAGCAGTCATGTTTTGGCCATTTTCAACGCATGCAGCAAGGAATGGCGTTTTCCAGTGGTTTTGTGCATTGGTTGCTAATGCATGAGTTACACCACGATGAACCCATTTATGTGATGAGGTTTATGTTGGGTACGTAGAGCCTCCAGTTTTCTACGGTCGAGTTTTTTTTGATCAACAGGTTGACGTTTGAAGCCATCCCTGACACGATGCTATATGAGGGGGTCCCGAATGGTATACACCAAAGGTGCTTCAGTGGTCGAGATTTGGTCTGATTTACCAAACTTCAAACAAGGATTCAACATGGAAGATGGTATGAGCAATTCGATGCAATGAAGCTATGTTTGCTGTTGATGGTCAATTGTGTATTGACCGAATTGATAAGAGGGATTTCATCCCTATATGGCAGCTGCTTCTTGTTGATGACTCAGATGCGTTCAATGCATTCCCATGGGGTTGACATGTGTACAAATGCTTCATTTTTGGTTTCAAAAAGCCAGTTCAATCTAGGTCGCCGAGGTTCAACATTTTCGAGTTTGTTTATGCGCTACTGGTGAGCCTTTAAAGCTTAATTACTACCAACAATTTTATTATTGATTTGTTATGTTCTCCAACTAACCAATTATATTTTGTAAGATCCTTTATTTGTGTTGGCTTGATTCCATTGTAAAACTCTCTTTATTTGTATTAGTTGTTGCTTAGGTGATTCTTGGAAGAATGAAGCCTCAAAAGTGAAGAAGCAACATCTTGTGCAAATCACGTCTTCAAGAGGAACATCGCATACTTGGATGCTAAGGTATCAAGATTCTTCTTCCTCTTGCAAGGCATTAGTGCACAAAAACACAATTCATACATGTGTGTCCTTGCATCGTTGTTCAAACATTTGGTATAACACTTTCACACACATTTAGTATGCACATGCATTTATCTCATTGTTGACAATCTTGTAGAATTGCATGATTTCTCACTACCGCTTAGATATGACATGCTTGTGTTGCATAGTGTTTATTTGTTTGTGTTTCTTGTGTTTTGGACTTGAACATGATCTAATATTTGATTCCTTATTGAGTTCTGGTCATTTCGGTTACTCATTCATTAAGTTTCGAGTCCATACGACGTAGTTATGCTACTTAGCATTCTCATTCGTTGAGTTGTCTTCATCATCATTTTTTGAGATGAATTCTCAATATTTTGTCAAATTTTCATAGTTTTCGTTGTGCATGAGAGAGTTATGGTTCGTAATCTTAAAATAGATTCAAATTCGGAGTTCAGAGGCCCGAATACGGTCGAAGAACGTGGGAGGTGGTGGAGAGAGGTGTGCATGGCCAAAGGCCATGCCTTGGCCACCACGTGTGGAGCCCGTGGAACCCACGGCCAGAGCAGCCCTCTGGTCCCGTGGGTCACACGCACCCCACACGGGAATGTGAGGTGGCAGCCTCTGATTCGCTTGAAGCTTCTCTCTCTTGAAAGCTTTTAAACCTCCTTTATTCCCTCTATTTTTCTAAGAACTTGAAGAACACCAAAACGAAATTTCTGCAGATTTCTTCAATATTTTTGTTTTCTTATTTTGATCATAACTCTCTCATACGAACTCGAAATTGAGTGATCCAAAAACCAAAATTGTTGGTCTTGAAGAGAGCTACAAACCCCAAGTATTTTCAGAGTCATTTGAATTCATTATTGTTCGCAGTAAGCTGTTCTTCAGTCCGAGTTTCATCATTGTATGTTAAACTTCTTCTTCTCACTTCATCTTTTGATCTGCACTTTAATCTTTCAATTTGATAGATGATTTGTGTTTAGAATGATGTTCGAACATATTCTAGGAGTGGTTGATCATTTGATAATTGAGTTTTAGCTTTGTGATTTCTCTTGAACATATATTTGCTAAACTTGATTTAACTTGAAATTGATTCTAGAAATGATATATGTGATGTGCTTTATGACATTTTCTAGGTTTAATTTCATGATCTAAGAACTAGGTTTTTAGTGTGATATATTGAATATTCATACCTTGTTCTTATTGATTCACATGCTTTGATTTTTAGATAGATTTTGTGATTGTGTGTTGAAAGCATATTCTAGAATAACTCTAAGCATGTTCGTAGAGCTTGATTGATCATCTTGCTTTATTTGTTCGTGATTTGCATCATTTGCATCACCTAGATCATTGCCTTGTAATAGGTTGAAGTCTCTTGCAAAGTGAGTGAAGCTTTGTCTTGAGCAAGAAGACTTGGCTAGAAAGGTTTCCGGATAGCCAAGCAAGAAGCCTTAGTTAGGATCAAGGGGATCCGGATAACTAAGCGAAATTCTTAGCAAGGAGTTGTGTACTCCGAATGGTTGAGCTTACATAGCTTGACTAGGATCCTAGTGATCTAGATTGCTAAGCGAGGAAATCTTCCTAGAGTCTTAAGAGCCTTGGATAGGGAGTTGCTCTCTAGAGGTGTAGGACACATCTTGGATAGAGAGTAGGCTTTGTGAATCACTAGCCCGAGGGTTGATTAGGATTTGATAGCTTGAAGTGGATATCATAGTGTTGATAGCTTTGAGTGTGTAAGTCCTTTTCGTATAGTGGATTTGCTTTGCCGGTGGTTGTGGATTCAACCCGTGGATGTTTCCTCTTTGAGGTTTTACCACGTAAAAACATTGTGTCTCATTTTCGCTTTATATTTCTTTATCTTCCATATGTTCACTTGTATTGATTCTTTTGGATATTGATGCTTACATGAATTGATTCATATTATACAATTGTTTTATCATTTCAAGTTTCATTTCATTCTTATATTCCGCATTTTGAATATTGGAAGAATTTGGGACTATACCTATTCACCACCCCCCCCCCCCCCCCCCCCCCCCTCTAGGTATAAAACACTATTGCTTTAAGAGAATTTCAATTGGTATCAGAGCAGGTGTCTAGAAGTAATTAGACAGATCCATATTATAGTGTTTGTGTTTTTGTTTTGTTGTATTTTGTGTATATTCCATTTTTGTAGCCATGGGTGATTTGATGCCGGAAGGTGCTTCAAGTGGTAGACCTCCACTATTGAATAGTGGTAACTACTCCTTTTGGAAAATAAGGATGAGAGCTTACATTAGATCCATTAATGAAAAAGCATGGATGAGTGTTGAGGAAGGTTATGAGCTACTGATCGGACTATTTTATACCTATTTGAGGTCCCCCATTTCCGATCGTTTGTCTCGTTTTCGAGCGTATTTTTGCATATAATGTTTTGTTTGAGCCTTGTGTAGGTACATATTCCCTACAATAAGGTTTTGAGCTTAAAGATTAGTTTGGGAGGCAAAACGAGCCAAAAACGGAAGAAATTGTATATGCTCGTGCAGAATGTACAACTTGTGGGGGTCATATCTTCCTTCTCAGATCGAACTACACTTATATCTTTATATATTCGGAAAGCCCCAGAAGTCTAGATTCCAGAAAATTTTACGGATTGCAATTCCAAGATTTGTACAAGAAGTTATGCCCATTTCCGTAACGGTGCGCGATGCTGAAATGCTGAAATGCTGTCAGGTCTAAACGGCTACTTCAAACGGCGGCCTGGCCGCCGAAATAAACCGCCGAATCACTCCAGAAAGTCGTTTTTTGGGTGAATTTCAGGGACTGTTTCATCCTTTCACCCCAACCTTCAGCCCTAACCTCCCAACACTATATAAACACCTTATTCTCTTCTCTCCCAACACAATACACTTCCCACACACCTCACACTTCTTCTTCTTCATATTCTTCCACACCAAAAGAGAGAGAGAAGCTTTCAATGGCATCCATGGAGGTTTTTCCTCCATGGATGCCTTCCATTTCATCTTCTACCCATCATCCACCCATCTAGGAGTAGATTACGAGGAGAAAGGATGGTCTTTGGACCAAATTCGAGCCAAGCATGGATCAAAGGAGATTAGCACATTTTGGAGGGACTCTCCACTTGGGTTTTCTCTTTTATCTCATTCTCTTTGTATTTCTTGTTTTCTTAGATGTGTAATCCCCACTTGGGAATATTTGTAAACCTAATTTGTGCTCAATATATATATGTGGTTGTTTTTATATCCAATTTGTGCTTTGATTCATTCTTGATTGTTATAGAATATATCTCTTATCTTGAAATGCATGTTTATGGATGATTGGAAATTAATATGTATTCATGAATGGGATTAGGAGTAGATTAATGTAATTTAGGAGTAGTTGTAATCAAACATCCCATTTTGTGTTTGTATGTTGATGGAAGGTCAAAATTACATGTCATGAATGGGTTTGAGTGACTTAGAGTTAGGATTGTGCCTTTAGAGGGGCTCTCTAGGCATAATCTTGGCTAATTAGCTAGGAAGAGTGGGTGAACCTATAAATTGTCATATTATAAGGGTTTGGTTCATTGTTCTTGTTAACCATTGGACTTTAGCTATTTCTCACTCTAGGGGCTCTAGGTGAGTCATGGTTAGAGTTACAATTATTGGTTTTCGGCTATCTCTCACGCTAGGGGCTCTAGGTGAGTTATGGTTGGAGATACAATCACTCTTTCCACATTCATTGTACCTGACGTTGCCATTTTACATTACGAAGCTATCATTGGGCTAAATGTAGTTTTGTTTGTAGAATCAGTTCACATATGTGGGTTGCGGTTTCGTGTTTAAGAGGTTCTCAACACACTCTTCGATCGTTAGCTTTATGAATGGGTATAAATCGGATCGAGGCAAGAACGAACCCTTAACTAAAATTGGATGCACTTAATGCCTAACAACCAACTATTTGTGCACTTTTGTATGGTGAACTTGTTGAACCTTGTGTGACCATTTTCATGCATCTCTCCAATCCACCATTTTATTTATCACTTTAAACACCATTCTCACCATTCCATATTCTCTTTGTTTTTATTTATTTTCATTTTCATTCTATACACACACACATGCACACTGCATTGTACATACATTTCACACACACCATTCTCACCTTTTCGCATTCTATTTACATGCTTATAATAAACACTAGAACTTGAAATGGTTGACGAATCACACCTCCCTGTGGAACGATACCCTCGCTTGCCGCTTTACTAGTCTTTTGCTAGTTTAGATCACATTGCGTAGGAAACCCCTTTTACACAGAAAAAATCTTTTGATCCTCGCGATTCTTTCAACGACGGAAAAAGCGAGTATCAGCTACCTACCAAAAGGATTGAAGATGGCACTATGATATCGAAGCCTAGAACCGAATGGATGGCCATTGATTTTGATAATGCTAAGTGGCATCATCAGGCGGTGAATGCTATTTTTGGAGGTGTAGATAGTACTCAATTTATCTACATCCAAAACCTTGAATCGGCAAAGGAAGCATGGGATACTTTGCAAACTACTAATGAGGGTACATTATCGGTTCGAAGGCCTAGAGTACAAATGCTTACTTCTCAATTTGAAAGTCTTGTTATGAATGAGGATGAGAAGTTAGTAGACTTCCAAACTAGACTCTTGATTATCACCAACCAAAGTCAAACTTTGGGAGAGCCATATCCACAAGAGAGAATTAATTGGAAGATCTTGAGATCCTTGCCTAAGAGATTTAATGCAAAGGTGACCACAATTGAAGAAAGCAAGAATGTCTATCTTATGAGGGTTGATGAGCTTCTTGGGTCTCTACAAACTTATGAGCTTGGGTTCAAGCCGAAGATTGTAAAGGGATAGCATTCAAGGTAACCAATGAGAAGAGTGAAGATGATGTGGCTAGTATGGTGAGAACTCTCAAGAAATTTGTAAAGAACATATGTTTTAAGAAAGAGGAAGTCAAGAAGAAGATCACTCCAAAAGAAGTGGTAGATTGCAAGGATAAATCTAAGAAGAAGCTAATTCGATGCCATGGATGCAATGGGATTGGATTTATCTCTTCCAAATGTGCTAATGGGAAGAAAGAGTCTAAGAAAGGCTTAGCAATGGCAGCTTCTTGGAGTGATGTGAGTGTGAGTGATGTAGAAGAGGAAAAGGAGTCCTCTAATGAATAGGATTATACTAGCAATTACATTGCTCACCCGGCTATATATGAAGGAAGATTTGAGGATAGTAGTGAAGACTCCTCAAGTAATGAGGAAAGTGAAAACTTTTCAAGTAGTGAAGATATTGAAATCTCCTCCTATGATGAAGAGTTAGAAGCCTCCCAAAATCAAGATTTTATAAGCTTCAATGACAATATCCTTCAACAAAAGAATGAAGAGAACAACAAGTTGAAGTTGATAAATGCCAATTTAGTGGTGATAATTAAAGCTCTTGACAATGAAAAGAGAATGTCTTTAGAGAAGATGAGCAAGCAAAGTTTTAGTGGTGATAATTAAAGCTCTTGACAATAAAAAGAGAATGTCTTTAGAGAAGATGAGCAAGCAAAGTGAAGTCATCAAGGAGCATGAAAAATACCATTGAAAAGTATTTTTCAAAGGTAAAGGAAAGTGGTCAAGAGATAGATGATCTAAATGAAGACTTTACTATGAAGTTGTTTGTCATGGAAGGAGAGATTAAGCAAAAAGAGAACTCTTTGACAATTATGAAGTTAAAAGAATGTGAGCTTAAAGATGAAGTCAAAACTCTCAAAGAGTCTATTAATGGCATGAAGATTGGAGCCATTAAGCTTGATGAAGTGATAAAACTCGGAAAGTATCATGGAGATAAGAGTGGCTTAGGTTTTGTAGAAGAAGTGAAAAAGACTCCTACAACTAAGAACAAGTCAAGAAATTCCAAGGAGAAGAAAGACTCAACTACCATTCCTTCCAACATCAAAGACAAAAACAAGAAGAGCTATAGAACTTCTCAACCGACTTCTCAACCAAAAGGTAACTTTTCTAAATTCATTCCGATTTGTCATTATTGTAATGTGGTTGGTCACATTAGGCCGAAGTGTTATGAATATGTTAGGCAATGCAAACTAGGAATTGTTGAACATGATAAAAATGTGAAAAAGTTACCTAATCATTCTTATAAGCATGAGTTTAAGTCTAGAGCTAGACATAACATCTCTAAGTTTATTCCGTTTTGTCATTTTTGCAATGTTATAGGGCATATCAAACCTAAATGCTACAAGTATATTAGACAATGCAAACTAGGGAATGAGATGCATGCTAGTGAGATGAAAAGACTTCCTTTGGTTGTTTCTAAACATGTTAGGGAATTAAAGACTATGCATGATGAACATGTTAATGAAAAGAAATTAACAAGGAAAGTTTGGGTTAAAAAGAATAATGTGCATACTTGTGAAATAGATAAATCTTCTTTGAAAGTTTCTAAACATGATAATAGCTTTGATGCTTTGAGAAATGTGCATATTAATCATATTCATGTGAAGAAACCTACTACGAAGATTTTGGTTGAAAAGAATAACATGCATGTTAATGATAATCATGTTAAGAAAAATGTTGAGAAGAAATTGGTTAAGAAGAGTGTTAACCATGATCATTTGAAGAGTCTTGATATAATATTTGTGCATGGAAACAATGATGAATTTTATATGAGTGATATTTTCATAAAGAAGATAGTTGATGATTTATCTTCTAGATTTCATATTGCTATGCGTAATGATCATGATATTGATTGTGTTGATTCACCTAAGACCAATATGGTCAAAGGTGAGTGATCTCATGCTTGATTGAGTAGCACATATGAGAATATTTTTGTTCTTGTTTGATAAGAGTTCTAAGTTTGATGCTTGACTAAGCTATTTGTAATGTGCTAGGTCTAGTATTCAAACTTTGTGTCTCTAATCAATTCATGAACCTAATATTCTCATAATCACTATGATAGTCAAAATTTGTTGATTAACTTTAAAGAAGTTGAATTTTGAAAACTATTTGGTGAAAATTTTTATTAAGACTTTTAGAGAAAGTCATTTTCATGTAATTGTTTGAGTTGAAAGTGTTTGGTCTTTATTCTCTTGGGATGACACACCAACAACTTGTTGTCATGAGGACAAACAAGCCAAGAGAGCTCATAAAAAGAGCGAAGACCTTTCATTGATGAAAAAGCTTGCTAAGGTATTTCTCTATTCTAAAAGCTTGCTTTTTATTTCATCATTTTAACTCTATGTATGCTTGACATCATATCACGTAGATATTAGGCATCATTTCATTAGAGAACTTGTTGAATGTTCTATTGTTACTATAAAGCAATGCCTACTAAATAATCAACTTGCGGGTTTGTTCACTAAGTCCTTGGACATAAGAGGTTTAAAACTCTTTGAAGATCCATTGGCATGATTTGTGTTGATTATTGTCTATGTGTGATTGTTGAGTGGCTTGATGAGCAAAAATTTATTTGAATATCAATGTCTTGGAGAGCTACTCACTTGAGAAGTAAATGATCTTAAACAAATAACTCTTATTGTTTCTAGATCATGCACTTGAGCTTGAAAAAAAACTTGTTTTTTTTTTTGAAAAGTGCACTAATGCTTCTCTTATATGTTTTAGTTTTGAGTATATGTGATTGAATATGTGTAGATAATGGATGCATCTAGAAGCCTATTGCTTAGTACATGATAAATGACCTATGATATGTATCCATTTTGCTTCGGCACTACATAGTATTCAACGAGCACCCTCTTGGAAAGGGCTACACACATTGGTTGTGAAGCCGCCCATTGTTGGAAGGGCTGCGCCTTTGTGATGAGTGAAAGCCGCCAAGAGGTGTATATGTTTTTGTTAGTAAAATCAAAGAAGCGTTGAAAAGAATCATTAAAAAAAAAAATCTTTGATTTTAAGCCTAAAAGAAATGAAAACAAAAGGCTTAATGGTGTATAGTTGAGAATTGTGAAAGCTCGGGTTAACAAATAGAAATGGGAAAACGAGCCACATGCACACACACGCTCACATGTTGATAACTATTCTTTTAAAGCAAAAACCCGGATGAATATCGGTTTGACCTATTTTTGGAAATGTTTTAGTTGGATAGGTGTGGAAGTTGTTTGCATGTTGATATCACAATTACTCCTACTATATATGTGAGAAGCATTCACACACACACACACACACACATATTTTGCTTATGTGCTTGATTCATTAGCAATGTGAGAATATTTTTGAGAGATTAATGAAAATCTATGATTCTCTCTTGGACTTTGAAAAGTGGTGAAATATTTTCTCTTATTGCTTGAATGTGTGAATGTATGAGTCCCTTGTGAACAAATCTACTTGGTGATAATATGTGGAGCATATGTTAAGGGGGAGCTTTAGTTTATTCAACTACGCTTTCTATACGATTTGTTTGCTTAATATCTCGTTATTTATCTCTTGTATCCTTTGTCTATTCCTTGACAAAAAGGGGGAGAAATTGTATACCTCACCTTGTTTAATATGAGGGAATCCTTGTTTGACATAGGGGAGATTTGTATACCTCACCTTTGTGCTTATTAGAGACTTTGCCTTAAAGGGGAGAATTCTTGTTCTAAGGGTGAGAAAAGAATTCTTGCCTTATTTGTGTTAAGGTTTTGAGGCAGAGCTTTATGTGATAACATTTATTCACTTGAGATAATGCATTTTTGTATGAGATAAGGGAAGTTTAGTTATTTTGTTTATGTGATAATTTCTCACCATTCTTCTTTGGAAGAAGTTCTCTTGTTGGTTGTTTCTTTTCTCATAGGTACTTTGAAGTTCAAAGAAGGGATTCTTGAAGACTCAAGAAGACTTGAAGACCTTTTAGTCTAGGGATCTCTTTGTAATGTGAGGATGAGAAAATGCTATCAACATTGAGTTTATTAGAGTGATCAATGTATGGTGAGGATGAGGTTTTGCCATGGAATAGCCAAAGGGGGAGATTGTAAGATCCTTTATTTGTATTAGTTGTTGCTTAGGTGATTCTTAGAAGAAAGAAGCCTCAAAAGTGAAGAAGCAACATCTTGTGCAAATCTCGTCTTCAAAGGGAACATCGCATACTTGGATGCTAAGGTATCAAGATTCTTCTTCCTCTTGCAAGGCGTTAGTGCACACACACACAATTCATACATGTGTGGCCCTGCATCATTGTTCAAACATTTGGTATAACATTTTCACACACATTTAGTATGCACATGCATTTTTCTCATTGTTGACAATCTTGTAGAATTGTATGATTTCTCACTATCGCTTAGATATGGCATGCTTGTGTTGCATAGTGTTTATTTGTTTGTGTTTCTTGTGTTTTGGACTTGAACATGATCTTATTTGATTCCTTATTGAGTTCTGGTGATTTCGATTACTCATTCATTAAGTTTCGAGTCCATACGACGTAGTTATGCTACTTTGCATTCTCATTCGTTGAGTTGCCTTCATCGTCATTTTCTGAGATGAATTATCAACCTTTTGTCAAAGTTTCATAGTCTTTGTTATGTGTGATGGAGTTACAGTTCATAATCTGAAAACAGATTCGAATTCGGAGTTTGGAGGCCCGAATACGGTCGAAGAACGTGGGAGGTGCGCGAGAGAGGTGTGCATGGCCAAAGGCCATGCCTTGGCCACCACGTGTGGAGCCCGTGGGACCCACGGCCAGAGCAGCCCTCTGGTCCCATGGGCCACACATGCCCCACACGGGAATGTGATGTGGCAGCCTCTGATTCGCTTGAAGCTACTCTCTCTTGAAAGCTTTTAAACCTCCTCCATTCCCTCTATTTTTCTAAGAACTTGAAGAACACCAAAACGAAATTTCTGCAGATTTCTTCAATATTTTTGTTTTCTTATTTTGATCATAACTCTCTCATACGAACTCGAAATTGAGTGATCCAAATACCAAAATTGTTGGTCTTGAAGAGAGCTAAAAACCCCAAGTATTTTCAGAGTCATTTGAATTCGTGATTGTTCGCAGCAAGCTGTTCTTCATTCCGAGTTTCATCATTGTATGTTAAACTTCTTCTTCTCACTTCATCTTTTGATCTGCACTTTAATCTTTCAATTTGATAGATGATTTGTGTTTAGAATGATGTTAGAACATATTCTAGGGGTGGTTGATCATTTGGTAATTGAGTTTTAGCTTTGTGATTTCTCTTGAACATATATTTGCTAAACTTGATTTAACTTGAAATTGATTCTAGAAATGATATATGTGATGTGCTTTATGAAATTTTCTAGGTTTAATTTCATGATCTAAGAACTAGGTTTTTAGTGTGATATATTGAATATTCATACCTTGTTCTTATTGATTCACATGCTTTGATTTCTAGATAGATTTTGTGATTGTGTGTTGAAAGCATATTCTAGAATATCTCTAAGCATGTTCGTAGAGCTTGATTGATCATCTTGCTTTATTTGTTCGTGATTTGCATCATTTGCATCACCTAGATCATTGCCTTGTAATAGGTTGAAGTCTCTTGCAAAGTGAGTGAAGCTTTGTCTTGAGCAAGAAGACTTGGCTAGGAAAGGTTTCCGGATAGCCAAGCAAGAAGCCTTAGTTAGGATCAAGGGGATTCGGATAACTAAGCGAAAGTCTTAGCAAGGAGTTGTGTACTCCGCATGGTTGAGCTTAGGTAGCTTGACTAGGATCCTAGTGATCTAGATTGCTAAGCGAGGAAATCTTCCTAGAGGCTTGAGAGCCTTGGATAGGGAGTTGCTCTCTAGAGGTGTAGGACAAATCTTGGATAGAGAGTAGGCTTTGTGAATCACTAGCCTAAGGGTTGATTAGGATTTGATAGCTTAAAGTGGATATCATAGTGTTGATAGCTTTGAGTGTGTAAGTCCTTTTCGTATAGTGGATTTTCTTTGCCGGTGGTTGTGGATTCAACCCGTGGATGTTTCCTCTTTGAGGTTTTACCACGTAAAAACATTGTGTCTCATTTTTGCTTTATATTTCTTTATCTTCCATATGTTCACTTGTATTGATTCTTTTGTATATTGATGCTTACATGAATTGATTCATATTATACAATTGTTATATCATTTCAAGTATTCATTTCATTCGTATATTCCGCATTTTTGAATATTGGAAGAATTTGAGACTATACCTATTCACCCCCCCCCCCCCCACCCCCCCCCCCCCCCCCCCTCCTCTAGGTATAAAACACTATTGCTTTAAGGGAATTTCATATTTCCTATGGATGTGTTGATATAGGTTTTTGCCTTTGGCCCTACCTTTGCCATGAAATTCGCCACTCCCAAGCAAGCCGGAGGCTTCCCGTGTATTATAAAGTGAGAGATAACTCGACGACCGAGAAGAGATAAATTGTCAAATATTTTCACCGCAAAGGTAATATTCTATTTGTAATTGTTCAATATAATTTTCACACCAAGTTGCTAAGGTCACATTTGTTTTTATAATAAAATTTCAGACATTCACGGAAGAAGAACTAACCACCACAGAAGCATAGAGCAGTTTATGGTACTACCAGCAGATAGACGATGTAGGTAATCTATACCCTAATCCTACTAATGCGGTAACTATGCCAAGGGGGATTTGTTAGTGTCTGCTATGTAAGATCCTTATTTATTGATTGGCTTATTTCGTGATCAAACTACATTTTAGGGTTTAAATTGTAAGGGTAGTTTCGGTGATTGAGGATCAAGCTTTAAGGCCCTTTCAAGACCTCAAGGTGACAAGCACTCCAAAGGTATATCTCTAGTGCTTAGTTTTCTTTGAAGAGATTTAGTTGCACACACATACTTAGCATATTTGCATATGTGTGCATTCTCTTCACATGCCACATTTCACATTATTGTTGTCATATATTATTGTGTGTTTATGTGTCTTGTCATTCAGTTCCCGATTTTGTTCGGAAACGTCCGCGCATGCACGAATGTGTGCTTGGTTCAGTGCGAAGATAGCATTCAGAGAATGCCCTTGGCTTCTCCTTTGGTTTCACCACATTTGGTGAATCGGCAGTTGGATCGGCCGCTATGACCGCCGAATGAAACCACCGTTTGAGTCCAGAAGCTTCTAGAGCATTTCTATGGTTATGATCGATGGCCACGACCACCGTTCGAAACCACTTTTTAGACCTGATTGTTTTTCATCTCTCAGGTCTATTTCTGCGATTGTGATCGACGGTTATGTAACCGCCAATTGAAACCGTCAATGATCCCCTGTTCTCTTAGGATTCAATTCAGCGATTTAATCGATGGTTTTGAAACTACCGAATGCAACTGTCGATCGTGCGCTTTCAAGGGTAATCTTGTCTTTTCACATGCCCTATTCTTGATATCTATAAATATACCACTTTCTCATTCTTTGAACTTAGTTATTTGACTCTTAGAACCCTAAGGATCAAAAGAGAGACTTGAGAGAAAATCAATCAAGAACACATTTTTAAACACTCAAAACCATTCTCATATACATCAAAATATCATCTAGCATTTTTTAGCATAGTTAGGATGCTTGCTTGCATGGGTCTTGCTCAAAAAATTTCCCTTGGCATGTTCTTCACTATTATCTTATATAGTTAGTGTTTAATTTATCAAGGCATCTCTTTTATTACTTTCATGTTATTAGATTATTTTCTAATATTCAAGATATAGATTATTGTGTTGATTTGATTGAGTGTTGTATTGTGATAGCTTCATAGGATTGCTTAATATATGTTTAGCTAAGCTTTATGACATGTCATTTATCTATTGATATCTAAGATTATTTTAATTGTCATATTATCATCCTAGATAAGCATATAGGGTTCCCTAGCTCTTTGTGCATATTTGATTTCTCATATATTCACATAGGCTTTATTATCTCTTCATTGAGAACTAAGTCTTGTGTAGCTACCGGGATTAGGTTGTTTAAATCACAAGCAATTGAACTAGGTTCACTTATACATGGATAAGGTAGTGGTGGTGAGTTATATACCAGGATTAGGTTGTAATCACCTTTACCGTTAGTGGATTCGAGGTTCAAGTGCGGGGCACTTAACAGCCTATGGTTTTTCCCTGTTGAGGGTTTCCACGTATATTTAAGGTTTTATTTAAATTCCACACTTGTTATATTTGTTATATTGAATTGACTAGTTAGGGGTATTGAAAATATTTATATACATGTGTCTAAACAACCTAAAGGGGGGGTGAATGAGTTATTAATCCGATTAGTTACCAATTTTTCGGATTAGTCAATATTTAAAAATAAACCCAATTCAACAAACAGTAAAATCAAGTATAAGTTGCGGAAATTAAAGAACACTTGATTTTTACGTGGAACCCACACGGGGAAAAAACCACGGGCTGTTATGTGTGCCACACACGGTCAACGAAATCCACTATATGAAAAGGAATGTACACCCTCAAGTGATTCTCGGACTCTCACCCTAGATCACCCCAGGCTATGGACACTACCACTCGCCACCCTTGGTTCAATCCCTAGTGATATCCCCTGATACACTACTCTTGGTGTGAGCAACTCCTAATCTACCTAGCGGGCCTTTTACAGTGGCACTCAACCAATTGCTTGAGCACTACCCACCGGTAGCCACAAGACTTTCCTTGCTTGTGTAACTTCACCCAGAAGCCACAAGACTTTGACTCATGAAGAGAATTAAAGGTCTATGTGAGTATGGCAATAATGATGCACAAATGCAACAAGTGCTAGACTAAACACAAGATGATTAACTAGATGTTATAATGCAAATAAACATCCTAGTTATCAACAAAACCTACATGTACATGCATGAGGTGTCAATTAGTTGTAGAGATTTCTTACAACCTAATTGTCAACAAATAAAGTCAATTCAACACATGTTATCAACAATCATGGCAAGGCCTTAAAACATGCAATTAACTAATGCAATCAAGAAATTGTCAATCAAAAGGCCAATCAACACAAGTTGTCAAATAACATGGCAAGGACACTAAATGCAATAAACAAGTGCAATCAATTAGTCCTACACATCAATGATGTCTAAATGCAAAGCATAAAGACTTAGCTAGATGTTATCAATCACAAAACAATCATAGCTATCAAACAATGTCAACATGTCCAAACATGTGAACTCAATTAGTTGTAGAGAATTTCTACCAACATAATTGTCAATTAAATCCACAAGAACATTTAATAAAGCTTGACTAAATAAATAAACATTATTCTATCAACCTAATCATCAACCAATTTTACAAGAATGTTCTAGGGTTAGCTACTTAGGGAAAATCATCCTAATCATGTAAGCTACCACAAACAAAACCCAATTATGTCATAACTTCACTAAATATGCAATAAGAGTGAAGATTTGCTAAACTAAGCAATAAAAGACATGTCTTGACTAAGATAGAACAATAAATGAAGATGTTGTGTTTGTTCTACTTACCAAGTCATAAATGAAGAAGACCCATGGAAGATTGATGCATGAAACATGTTAGATGCACATGGGTTTTGGGTTTGGAGAGTTAAAGAAGCAAGCTTGAAGCTTTCTCTCTTTAGGAAACTCTTAATCTCTCTCTAGGGTTGTGTATCTTTTGTTCCCTTGAGTACAAATGAGAGAAAAGATGTATTTATAGTGTTTAGATGATAGCCCTATAAATTTCATGAATTTTGCTCCAAAAATGAGCCAAATCGGACTCCAAATGAGTGAGATATGGCCAAATTATGAAATAGGGGCAGAGTATTGCACTGGTCATTAGGTGCAGCCACACCAGCACCACACTAACGCCACATCTCTGGACCAAAAGCGCTGGTCGAGTAGCGCCACACCAGCACATAGGCGCGATAGGGCAACAACTCGAGATTCGAGCGCTCTGAAATATGACCAAACGACATCCAAACCTTTCGTATAACATATCTTGGAAAGGTATGGAAGTCTACTTTCTACTCCAATTTATGGAATGAAATTTCAATGTTTGTAGAAAACGTTATGGTCAATTGAGTGACCAATGGTCAAATTCGGATAACAGCTGTGAAGCCCTGTTTTAGTGGTCACTTTGGAGATTTCAAAACCAATCCAAATGGTCATGAAATATTACGAATAATATATTGTTGGAAAGGTATGGGTGTCTAGTTTGTCTAGAATTTTACAAAACTCAATTTCAAACTTTTTGTAAAAAGATACGGTCACAAGACCATACAAAGGTCAGTTTTGAAAAAACATTTAAATCATTGAAATCCAATCTTTTGAAACTAGACACTTTACTCCAAATAACCAAACTGAATCTACCACTTATCCAAGAGAAGAATGAGACCTTCTCAAGTGGTCAATCATCGCGCTAAGACATGCACACCATCGTGCAAGCGCGGACGTTTCCGATCACACAAACGGAAACGAATTACACCACACTTAAGACTAACATGAAGTGCAAGTGTGGTTGTGAATAAATAACATGCATGGGAAAGGATAACATCATGAAAAATCACCAAGCATATGACACACAAAAGATATGCAATATATTAAAATGCATAAGTGTGATGATAAAGCATATAAGCACACAATTACGAGAACCACAAATGCAATCATATAAATGCAATGAAAGTGAGTGTGTGCGAAAAGACATAGATACACAAATCAATGAAACACATATGCATGGTAACAAATGCAAGATAGATAAAGATGCATGCAGGTGTGTGTGTGCACCTAATCTCTTCAAGAATCAAGGTCAAGTGATATACCTTTTGAAGCTCTTGATCTTGAAGTCACCGGGATGCTTGGAAGCTTGCCTTGATAATCATCAAGATGGCCTAAGCTACCCATAACACAATCATCCCCAATGTGGTATGTCATGAAATAAGCCAATCACAAAATAGAGGTCCTTACAATCTCCCCCTTTGGCTATTTCATGACAAAATACCACTCACAAAATAATCCTCACAAAACACAAAATAAAGCTATTGGTCAACAAAAGTGTATTCTACGTTACAAAGAGAGAAACCTAAGAATCTAAGTCTTCAAGGTCTTCAATCTCTTCATAGATCATCATACCTACACACAATAGCAAGAAAGCACTTTTCCAAGAACAAGTGCATGTGAGGTGAACAAACATAAAAAGCATTTGCACTCAATAAGGCAATACAAAACAATGCATGTGCAATACTCCCCCTAAAAGGTTACTCTCTCTCAAACCTCTCCCTAAAGCATACATAATGCTCCCCCTATATCTCTCAAGAATTCTCCCCCTTTTTGTCATGAGATAGGCAAAGGAGCTCCCCCTATCGGGTTGCTTTAGCAAAGTGAGCTATTTGCACAAAAGGTATTTGCATAATCATATAAACCAATTTTATGCAACTTAAGAATTGAGAGAGATCCAAGGATATTTTATTCACAAAAAAGTGTGTGTGTGTAAACGTTGTTTAGCATGTAATACAAGCACTATTGAGCTCATGCATAAGAATCAATCAAAGCAACAATCAATAGGTTTTCCAAATGAAGTCAAACCAATTAGAGCCCTGTTGTTATGACAAGAAGATATATATCCAAGCATTTGTGTGCAGAGTGTACTAATCACATCAAAAAATATATCATCGTTTCTACATTGCAAGACACATCATCAATCAACAATTTTGAGGTCTTTATTAAGCAATGCATCACACACATCATCAAACACATTTCAACTTTTCTGTTTTTCTCATTTATCCTAACAAGCATGTATTTTTGTTTATCATGCTAATGTAACTCTCTTGAAGGCTTTCACTCGGTTTCAAATGAGTAACCATTTCCTACATTGGGCGGCTGCACATCATATTGCCAGTAGCCCTTTTTCAAGAGAGAGCTTAAGAATGCATATCAAAGAATCATGAAAATGGAGAATAATTTGAGGTCAATCACATGTACTAACAAGTAGAACATTCCTCAAATGGATAAGCACACTCAAGCAAAAATAGAAATCATGTAGTACATGCTAGGCAACCGTGCAAGGTGTTATTAAAAACATTATTAAAGCATTAATCAATGTTATTCACCAAGCACTCTCAAACAATCATAAAAGAGCATAAAATAAGTTAACTTTTTGCATATGGCAAATCATGCAAGTTTACTCTCTTTGCTTGAGCTCCCCATATGGGGTCAAAACCGTACCGTATCAGGGCATGGGACAAGTCCCACTAGACATACCAAGTTCATTGGACTCAATAGCATCCATGGGTGCTATGTAAGTACAATTGCATTTGAGTTTGATCTTTCTAACCCACCTAGGTTCCACTTCTTCATTTCTAGTGGTCATAGACATGTTTCTAAGATCTCTAAGTTCATGCAAACTTGCCCTCTTTTTCAACCGTTTTTCTTTCATACTCTCTATCATACACCTCTTGATGTAATCAAAGCAATTTGGTCTTAAGTGACCAATCAAACCACAAAAATGACAAGTAGGTACAAAGTAAGAGTTTATACCATTGCATTGAGATCTCATTGAGGCATTGCCATATTGATGAAGTTGTCTTTGATGGTCCATCAGTTTGCTTCTCTTTGGAGCTTTAGCTGATTGGTGGCACCTTTTTGGTCTAGCTTATTGAGGTGGTTGAGCCGGTTGAACATGCCTTCTTGGTTGAACTTGTTTCTTGTGATCACCTCATTTCCTCATAGTTGGTTTGTTGGAGGAGGTGATACACTTCTCAAGGACTTGTCCTTTCTTCTTGGATTGCCTAGGCTTTGGTTGAGATGTCAAGGCTTGTGTGGACTTTCCTTGAGTTGAAGGTTGCTAGGATGAAGCTTTGCTCTTGCCTTGAGCTTGAGGTTGTTTGACCTTGGCCTTCTTTAATTTTTCAAGGCACCTCATCTCTCTTTCCTTGACAATCCTCAAGGAGTTTTCTTTGTTGGCAAGCTCATCTTTCATTGCCTTCATCCGTTGGTGGCAATATTCAATCTCCTTCTCATACTCGGACACATTAATCACATTCATCCAAAGTCATCTTAGCAAGTGAACTTCTTGCCTCTTCAAGTTCTTTCTCCATCATCACTTCATTCACTTTGATAAGTGACACTTCCTCATCTAAGTGAGCCAATTTAGTTCTTAATTAGAGATTATCTTCACTCAACCTCAAAACTACATCATTCTTCTTCTTCAAACACTTTCGACGATAGTCAATAAATTCTTGATAGTCAACCACACTATCACTCGAGTTTCCGGAGCAAGTACTCTCTTGATCAAAGCTTCTCCCACTTGTGCTTTCATGGGTCATGTCATCAATGCTAGCTTCTCTCAAACTTGCTTCTCTTTGGTCTCTACTCATCAAGTCACCCTTTTTGAATTCTTCAAGTGACAAACACTTGGTGACGGTTTGAGCTTCTTCCTGGTAGGAGACCGGAAAGGCAAAGTATTTATTCTCACGTTTAATCGAGCTTATGGAACATCCTTCAACTACTTCAACTTCGCTATTACTCCAAGTAGAGATCATAGCTTTCCCTCCCTTCTTGGACGGGGTCATCTTCTTTTCCTCATTCACCTTAAAGGTCATTCTCTTCTTATAAGATTTCATGAATCTCCTAAATCTCCCAATCATGAGAGTCACCTCCTCATCGGAGTCATTTTCCTTCCTCTCTATTTTGGAGGTCAAGTTACCCTCTATCATCTCAATGCCACTCATAGTGTTTAATGAATGAGATGAATACAAACGAATGCAATGAACAAAATGCACACAAATGCAAGACACACAAATATGGCAAGGATCTCCTAAGTATGTCTAGGAACCCGCTCTGATACCAAATGAAAATATTTATATACGTGTGTCTAAACAACCTAAAGAGGGGGTGAATGGGTTGTTAATCCAGTTAGTTACCAATTTTTCGGATTAGTCAATATTAAAAAATAAACCCAATTCAACAAACAATAAAATCAAGTATAAGTTGCGGAAATTAAAGAACACTTGATTTTTACTTGGAAACGCACACGGGGAAAAAACCACGGGTTGTTATGTGCGCCACACACGGTCAAAGAAATCCACTATATGAAAAGGAATTTAGACCCTCAAGTGATTCTCGGACTCTCACCCTAGATAAACTCAGGCTATGGACACTACCACTTGCCACTCTTGGTTCAATCCCTAGTGATATCCCCTGATACACTACTCTTGGTGTGAGCAACTCCTAATCTACCCAGTGGGCCTTTTACAGTGGCACTCAACCAATTGCTTGAGCACTACCCACCAGTAGCCACAAGACTTTCCTTGCTTGTGTAACTTCACCCAGAAGCCACAAGACTTTGACTCATGGAGAGAATTAAAAGTCTATGTGAGTATGGCAATAATGATGCATAAATGCAACAAATGCTAGACTAAACACAAGATGCTTAACTAGATGTTATAATGCAAATAAACATCCTAGTTATCAACAAAACCTACATGTACATGCATGAGGTGTCAATTAGTTGTAGAGATTTCTTACAACCTAATTGTCAACAAACAAAGCCAATTCAACATGTATTATCAACAATCATGGCAAGGCCTAAAAACATGCAATTAACTAATACAATCAAGAAATTGTCAATCAAAAGGCCAATCAACACAAGTTGTCAAATAACATGGCAAGGACACTAAATGCAATAAACAGCTGGAATCAATGAGTCCTACACATCAATAATGTCTAAATGTAAAACATAAAGACTTAGCTAGATGTTATCAATCACAAAACAATCCTAGCTATCAAACAATGTCAACAGGTCCAAACATGTGAACTCAATTCGTTGTAGAGAATTTCTACAAACACAATTGTCAATTAAATCCACAAGAACATTCAATAAAGCTTGACTAGATAAATAAACATTAATCTATCAACCTAATTATCAACCAATTTTACAAGAATGTTCTAGGGTTAGCTATTTAGGGAAAATCATCCTAATCATGTAAGCTACCACAAACAAAACCCAATCATGTCATAACTTCACTAAATATGCAATAAGAGTGAAGATTTGCTAAACTAAGCTTCCAAGATCCCATCTTTACTCATCCAAATCCAAAACCCATCATCTTCACACATAATCTAGCATGTTCTAGGTATGATTTCTCATGGGTTTTCTTATTTGCTCACGTGACTTGTAGTTAGAACATCCTTGCATCACTTCACATGTTCTTTCTCTACAAGATTGTTCTTTTATGACTTGACATAGTTTCAAGATTGTGTTTATTGTGTTTTGAGAGTTGTATTGTGGTAGATATTGCATATAGGACTTTGTTTGTCTATTTTGTTATATTATATGCATGCCACTTAGTAAAATAATATCTAGGAATGTCTAACATGTTCATCCATGCCTAGATAAGTTAAAATGTCTAACCTTGCATTTTGAGCATCTTGAATATTGCACAGATTCACACTAGGTTGTTTTATCTCTTTAATTAGAGACAAGTCTTGTATTTGCCTTTTGGGTAGTTTGCAATCATGAACAAGATTCACTTCTAAAGGCCTATGGGTAGCAAAGACGGATTAGTAATCTTAGGTGTGATGCGGTCAACCTAGATTGTAATCGTATTTGCAGGTAGTGGATTAAGGTTCTAGTGTGGCGCACAAAACAGCCCGTGGTTTTTCCCTGTGTGGGTTTCCACGAAAAAATCATGTGTTATTTACTTTCCGCATTTCCTACACTTGATTTTATTTGGTGACTAGTTGGGGTTGTTTTTTGTAATCTTGATTGATCTCGAAAAATTGGTAAAAAGGAATTATAATCTATTCACCTCGCCCCCCCCCCCCCCCCCCCCCCCCGATTATATTAGGACTCGTTTATATTTATTTTCAATTGGTATCAGAGCGGGTTCCTTAACATAATTAGGAGATCCCTTGCTCTTATTTGAGTCCTTTGCATTTGTTTGCATTTTTTTTTTTTTTACTTTTTGTGTGTTTTGCTTGTTTGTGTGCATTCATATCATTCTCACCCAAACACTATGAGTGGAAATGGTATTGGAGGCGAGGGTGCTTCTAGCACAAGACCTCCCTTGCTCACCGGAGTCAATTACGCATCATGGAAGGGGAAAATGGAAGCATATGTGTGTCAAATTCATGATAGGGCTTGGATGGCGATTGAAGATAGGTACACACCACCTATGATGACTCATACGGGAGGTGGAGAGGAAGTCCCCAAGCCGAAGGCGCAATGGACCCCCCAAGAGTTTAAGGCTTCGAAATGGAACAACAAAGCCATGAACGCAATTCTATGTGCCATGGATGACAACCAATACAAACTCATCCAAACTATAAGGATAGCAAAGGAAGCTTGGGATATATTGGAGATGGCTCATGAAGGAACCGAGGTGGTAAAGGACTCCAAGCTTTAAGTCCTCCAAACACAATTTGAGACCATAAGGATGGAGGAAGATGAGTGCTTCAATGACTTCCAAGTGAAGCTTATGGATATAGTGAACCAAAGTCACTAACTTGGTGATCCTTACTCGGATAGAAGAATCAAGCAAAAGATCATGAGGTCGCTTCCCGAGAGGTTTGAATCTAAGGTGACGGCGTTGGAAGAGAATAGTGATTACTCAAAGATGAAGCCAAATGAAGTTATTAGAAGACTTTTGGCTTATGAATCTAGGAAGGGTCCTACATCTACACCTCCTAAGAAGCAAAAGAGTCTTGCTTTGAAGAGCATCAAGGTAGAAAAGGATAAAGAAGACTCGGATGAAGAAATTGCTTTAATGGTAAAGAAGTTCAAGCAATTTATCAGGTTTGAGAAGAAAGGTTTTGGCTCCAAGGGAAAGTTTGTGAAGAAGAAGACTCCTTTCAAGAAAGTGGAGCAAACTCAAGAAAAGGACCACAAGAAGGGTGTCCAATGCTATGAGTGTAGTGGCTTTGGATACAATGCTCTTGAATGTGCAAACTTGAAAAAGAAGAGAGGAAAAGCCATGGCGGTGATGTGGAGTGATAATGATGACCTATAAGAGGAAGATAAGTCTTCGGATGATGATGAAGACCAAGTTGCCAACTTCATTGCTTTCTCATCTTCTCACAATAGTAATGAGGTTGTGAGTGACAAAGAAGAAGAAGAGGACAAGCAAGAAGAAAGTGACTCAAATGGTGAGAGCAACTCTTCTAGCTCCAACTTTGAGTTTGATGTAGAAATGGACTATGATGACTTCATGAGATTCTTTCATAACTCAAGATCAAAAAAGAAGAAGGAGATACAAAAGTTGAAAGAGGAGAAGCTTGAATTGACTTCCAAGGTAACTCATTTGAGTAAGGAAATGAGTAAAGCTAAAAAGATGGAAGAAGGTTTAAAAATGGAGCTAGTCTTGGCTAAGAAGAATGAAGAAAGCTTGAGGAAAGAGCTCATGAAAGCAAGAGGGTTGATGGCTAAGATGACTTTCGGAATCGAGAAGCTTGACAAAATGCTTTCTTGTGGGAAGAGTCCTTATGACAAAAAGGGGTTAGGATATATGGAAGAAGTGGAAGCCACACCTTTCAAGAAGATAACTTTTGTCAAGAGCAAAAAAGTTGAAAGTGCTCAAACCCCACAACATTAAACTAAGTGGGTTGAAGTTGGTGAATCCTCCAAGCAAGCACAAGCAAGGATTCCAACAAGAGCTCCACCACAAGCTAGAGCTCCTCAAGCTAGACCCCCACAACCAAGACCTCCACAAGTAAGAGCTCCACCACAACCAAGACCTCCTCAACCAAGACCTCCACAACAAAGGATCCCACAAGATCAACATGGGGTCTTTTAAGCTCAACCGAGGAGACATGCCAATTTTGCTCAACCACAAAGGAGAGAGTTGCCTCAACACCCAAGAGCAACTCAAAATAGAAGGAGGCCACAAATGCTTGCACAAGGTTATGGTATGAATCCCTATTTCTCTCCTACTTGCCATTTTTGTGGAATTGAAGGCCAAATTAGGCCTAATTGTTTTAAGTATATTAAATTGTGTAAAAGAAAAAGCATGATTGAGAAAAATATGCTTAGAAGAGCCACAATGCATGCTCCTAGGAAATTTACAGATAATGGACCCATGGCTCCTGGGTTGAATAGAAATGATGAATACTATTGCTATGTGGCCCAAGTTGCCTTGAAAGCCAATGCCTCCATCACTTGGTACCTTGATAGTGGGTGTTCTAGGTATATGACCGGAAACAAGAGTTTCTTCAAAACTCTTGTGATGGAGGATGGTGGATTCATCACCTTTGGTGATGGGTCAAAGAAAAAGGTTATAGGGAAAGGTAATATATCTATTCCCAGTTTGCCCTCCTTGCCTAATGCTCTTTATGTAGATGGCTTGCAAGCCAATCTCATTAGCATAGCACACCTGAGTGATGAAGGGCTTTTGGTTATGTTTGGCAAAATTGATTGCTCTATTCTTAAAGAAAATGGGCAAATTTTGTTGAAAGGCAAGAGATCAAGTGACAATTGTTATTGTCTTGAGTCAAATCTCATCTCTTGTAACTTGTCCACTAGTGAGCAAGTTGAAGTGTGGCATCAAAGACTTGGCCATATGAACTATAAAGACTTGAAAGTCCTTGATAGATTGAATGTTGTTAGAGGCCTTTCCAAGCTTGGGAAAAAGATTGAGGGTGTTTGTGGACCTTGCCAACAAATCAAGCAAATCAAGCAAACCAAGAGTGTCCACAAGAAAGGCAAATACCTTTCCACCAAAGAACCGTTGGAACTTCTCCATATGGACCTTATGGGTCCTATTCAAACCGAAAGCTTAGGTTGTAGAAGGTACATACTTGTGGTTGTTGATGACTTCTCTAGGTTTACATAGACTTACTTCCTTAGGGAAAAGTCCGAAGCCTTTGAGAAATTTAAAATGCTTTGTGTTAAAATTCAAAATGAGAAAACTTCTCACATAAAAAGCATTAAGAAAATTAGAAGTGATCATGGGAAAGAGTTTGAAAATGCTAGCTTTAAGAATTTTTGCAATAGCTTAGGCATTTACCATGAATTTTCGGCCCCCAGGACTCCTCAACAAAATGGAGTTGTTGAGAGGAAGAATAGAGTCCTCCAAGAGATGGCCTGTGTGATGTTGCTTAGCAACAAAGTCCCTAGAAACCTTTAGGCCGAAGCCATTAATACTGCTTGTTACATAGGAAATAGAGTTTTCCTTAGGGCCGGGACTAAACAAACATCCAATGAGTTATGGAAGGGTAGGAAACCCAATGTTAGCTATTTTCATATCTTTGGAAACAAGTGCTATATACTTAATGACCGTGATCAACTTGACAAGTTTGATGCCAAGAGTGATGAGGGTATTTTTATTGGATATGCACTTAATAGCAAGGCCTATAGAGTTTTTAATCTTAAGATTCGAAGTGTTATGGAATCATCAAATGTGGTCTTTGATGATTGTAGGCCAAAACATGATGACCATGAGGAGGATGTTTGTAAGTTAGATGACCTTCCTTTGAAGGAAAGTGGTGAGCCTTCAAGTGGTGTGAAGTCAAACCTAGATGAAGAAGATAATTTGCCTCTTAATAGAGTTCCTCCATTGGACTCTAATGAACCCGCTCCTTGGGTTAGAAAACTCCATGATAAGAATGATATCATTGGAAAGGTTAGAGAGGGTGTTAGGACTAGACGTCAAATAGCTAATCAAATTAGCTATACTTGTTACACCTCTCAAATAGAACCCAAAAAGGTGGATGGGGCCTTGAATGATGAATATTGGGTTCTTGCCATGCAAGAAGAGCTAAACCAATTTGAGAGAAATGAGGTTTGAACTCTTGTTCCTAGACCTAAAAAAACCAATGTCATAGGCACTAAATGGGTGTTTAGGAACAAATCCGATAAGGATGGCAACATTGTACGAAACAAGGCAAGGCTTGTTGCACAAGGGTACTCTCAAATTGAGGGTATTGACTTTGATGAGACATTTGCTCCCGTTGCCTGCTTAGAGTCCGTTAGGCTTCTCTTGTCCATTTCTTGTGTGTACAAGTTCAAATTACACCAAATGGATGTCAAGAGTGCCTTCCTAAATGACTTCTTGCATGAGAAAGTGTTTGTTGAACAACCTAAGGGGTTTGTGGATCCACACCACCCCTCTCATGTTTTTCGCTTTAAGAAGGCTTTATATGGGTTGAAACAAGCACCAAGGGCTTGGTATGAGTGCCTCACTCTCTATCTTGTTGACAATGACTACGCTAGAGGTAGTGTTGACAAGACTTTGTTCATCAAGTGCACTAAATATGAGATATTCATTGCTCAAATTTATGTTGATGACATTATTTTTGGTTCTACCAACAACTTGAAAGTTCAATAATTTGTTGACGTCATGTCTCATGAGTTTGAGATGAGCATGGTTGGTGAACTAAATTACTTCCTAGGCTTGCAAATTAAGCAAATGCATGATGGGATCTTCATATCCCAAGCTAAATATGCCAAGAGCCTAGTGAAGAAGTTTGGCCTTGAGAATGCCAAATATTGTGACAAACCCATGAGCACCACCTTGAAACTAAGCAAAGATGCTAGTGGAAAGGATGTGGAGCAAAGTCTATATCGTGGCATGATAGGAAGCTTGCTTTACTTGACCGCAAATAGGCCCGATATAGCATTTAGTGTGGGTGTTCGTGCTAGGTACCAAGCTAATCCCAAGGAATCTCACCTTGTTGTGGTAAAGAGGATCATTCGATTTGTGAATGGTACCTCAAACCATGGGATTTGGTACTCCTTTGACACTAATCCAAGTCTTATTGGATATAGTGATGCCAATTGGACGGGAAATTGTGATGATAGGAAAAGCACATCGGGCGGTTGCTTTTTCCTTGGAAACAATTTGGTTTCTTGGTTTTGTAAGAAACAAAACTCAATTTCCCTATCCACGGCCGAGGTGAAATACATTGCCGCCGGTAGTGCTTGCACTCAATTGATGTGGATGAAACAAATGCTAACCGACTATGGCTTGGAGCAAGGTACTCTTACTTTATTTTTTGATAACATGAGTGCCATTAACATTTATAAGAATCCCGTCCAACATTCTAGGACCAAGCACATTAACATTAGACACCACTTCATTAGAGAGCTAGTTGAGAGCAAAACCATTGCATTGGAACATGTGGGAACAAATGACCAACTAGTGGATTTGTTTACAAAGCCCTTAGACACTCATAGATTTGGGAACCTTAGCAAGTCTATTGGGATTTGTCACTTGGGTTGAAGTGGTTTGTCTTGACCCCATATGGGGAGCTCAAGCAAAGAGAGCAAAGTTGCATGAACATGCATTGTTCTACATTGAAATATTTAATGCCTCTTATTTAATTGCTTGAGATGATTGGTTGTACATGCTTATATGTATTTTTCTTAATAAATGTGATTCATTGCCTTGCTTGCAATCCATGTCATATTTATGCGCAAACATGCATTTTTGGAATAGGAAATGTACTTTGGAAGTACTTGATGAATGACCTTTAATTGATTCCTATGACATGATGATTCTTTTTGTTGACATGCTTATAAGTGAAAAATATGCTATGCTTAATTGCTTTATCATGAATGGAAAATTTGTGTGCAAAAGCATAATTTGAGACTTCAATCAATAAGGATCTTTATATCCATTGTCTCTCCCTCTTTATTTGTAGAACAAGGCTACTATCATACGGGCATCTCACCCGGAAAAATCAAATAAGGTGCAAAGTCGCCCATGTCTTGTTTTGCTTATAAAGTTTGATATAGTTGCTTGTTAAAATTTGAAATGTTTAAACTCTATATCCTTATCTTTTTCCATGCAAAGGGTGAAATTGCTTTGAATTCCTTTAGGAAACCCTTGTTGTTTGCTTTGCCAAATACCATTGCTTTTGAGCTTGAATGCAACATGTCTTGCATGCAAAGCATCCTTGTCACACATTTCTCTTAAAATAAAACTCATTGAATCTCTCTTACTTAATTGAGGTGCATAAAATTGCTTACATGATTATGCATATGTGTTTGTGCTACAAGCTCTTCTTACTAATGCTTACCTATTAGGAGAGACTCCCTTTGCCTATCTCATGACAAAAAAGGGGAGTAAGGTTGGGGTAGAAATTTTTTTTTGGCATTGCATTTAGGGGGAGTTGAGAGTGAGAGAGTAACCCATGTTGGGAGTTGATGCATTTAGGGGGAGTTGCATTGCATTGCATGATTACATTAATTGATTGTATTTTTGTTTCTTTGGCAATTGCAATTTCTTTTGTTCAAGCACCTCTCACACACTTGCTCTTCAAAGGTATATTTTTTGTTGATTGTGTATAGGTTGGAATTTTCTACAAGCTTGGAAATGACTTGAAGATGTTCAAGACTTAGACTAGGGCTTAATTGTAATGTAGAAAATTTTGTTGACCAACCATTTTTTTGTTTTTGGGAGGATGCTTGTGAGTGTTGATTTTGTCACGAAATAGCCAAAGGGGGAGATTGTAAGTGCCTCACTTTTTAATTGGCTAATTTTGGTGACAAAATCACAATGGGGTTTAATCTTGTAAGGGTAGTTAGAATTGAAGAAATTCTACTCAAATGCTTAAGGACCTCACTGTGGATCTCAAGAGCTTCAAGGAAGGTAGCTTCTTGACCTTGACTCTTAATTGAAGAGATTTCGAGTGCACACAAACACAACTCATGCATTTTAGTATTTGTGTTTGTTTTGGTATGGTTGGTAAAATCTCATTGTATTTTATAGAAATATATTTTTTGAGATTTTTCATATTTTTACGAGTCCTACTTTGTGTGGATTTGTCCCTAGATGAGTTCCAAGTGATTCAGAGACTTGTCTATATGTTTCAGATGATTTTCGAGACATTTGGGACATTCTGTGTTTTTATCGGAAACCGAAATTCAATTCCGAGCTTAGAGTGGAAAGTTATGTAATTTTCCATATTTATGATTGAGTCCAGATCTATTTTTCAAAAACGGAATTAAATTCTGAGTTCCAGGATCAACTGGACCGAAGATCGCTCGGATCGGGAGCCGGCTTAGTGTGGCATGATAGCCACACAAAACAAGGGGGTGGCGTGTGAGAGCCGTGCACCACACGGGAAAAAGCTACCTCTATCCCCGTGTGGCGCACGGCGCTTCAACGCGCACTCACCACCTGTTTCATCTTTTTACTTTGTTTCTTTGTTTTGCTTGATATGTCTTTTTGTTTGTTTGTGAGTTTATATATATATATATTTATTTATTTATAATATCAAAACGTGATAAGGCTGCTTTCAATTTGTTTGTGCGTTAATATGTATATATATAATAATATTATATAATCCTGATTGCTTTCATTTTTTGTTTTGACTTTGCTATTGTTTTGAATTGTTTGATTTGTGTGTTAGTGTATATATATATATATAAATATAATTTATGTAAAAAATGTGCACCTCTTGTCTTTTGCAAGACCTGATATATATATATATATATATTTTACTTTCTTCTTCACTTGGACACACACATATTTTTTAGAGCAAAAAATTCATTTTAGAGAGAGAAATATTTTTTCAAGAGAGAGACTTCCAAGATCCCATCTTTACTCATCCAAATCCAAAACCCATCATCTTCACACATCATCTAGCATGTTCTAGGTATGATTTCTCATGGGTTTTCTTATTTGCTCACATGACTTGTAGTTAGAACATCCTTGCATCACTTCACATGTTCTTTCTCTACAAGATTGCTCTTTTATGACTTGACTTAGTTTCAAGATTGTGTTTATTGTGTTTTGAGAGTTGTATTCTGGTAGATATTGCATATAGGACTTTGTTTGTCTATTTTGTTATGTTATATGCATGCCACTTAGTAAAATAATATCTAGAAATGTCTAACATATTTATCCATGCCTAGATAAGCTAAAATGTCTAACCTTGCATTTTGAGCATCTTGAATATTGCATATATTCACACTAGGTTGTTTTATCTCTTCAATTAGAGTCAAGTCTTGTATTTGCCTTTTGGGTAGTTTGCAAGCATGAACTAGATTCACTTCTAAAGGCCCGTGGGTAGCAAAGACGGATTAGTAATCTTAGGTGTGATGCGGTCAACCTAGATTGTAATCGTATTTGCAAGTAGTGGATTGAGGTTCTAGTGTGGCGCACAAAACAGCCCGTGGTTTTTCCCCGTGTGGGTTTCCACGTAAAAATCATGTGTTATTTACTTTCCGCATTTCCTACACTTGATTTTATTTGGTGACTAGTTGGGGTTGTTTTTTATAATCTTGATTAATCTCGAAAAATTGGTAAAAAGGGATTATAATCTATTCACCACCCCCCCCCCCCCCCCCCCCCAGATTATATTAGGACTCGTTTATATTTATTTTCAATGGATCTTATGGGTCCTATGCAAACCAAGAGTTTAGGTGGAAAGAGATACATTTTTGTTTGTGTAGATGATTTCTCTAGGTTCACATGGACATATTTCCTTAGAGAAAAATCTAAAACTTTTGATAATTTTAAAATGCTTTGTACTAAAATTCAAAATGAAATGAATTCTAACATTAAAAGCATTAAACGGATTAGAAGTAAGCGTGGGAAGGAGTTTGAGAATGCCTTCTTTGAAAGCTATTGCAATAGCTTAGGGATCTCCCATGAGTTCTTGACTCCTAGGACACGTCAACAAAATGGAGTTGTTGAGAGGAAAAATAAGGTCATTCAAGAGATGGCCCGTGTGATGTTGCTTAGCAACAAAGTCCCTAGGAACCTATGGGCCGAAGCCGTCAATATGGCTTACTATATAGGAAATAGAGTTTTCCTAAGGCACAAAACTAGGAATACCTCATATGAGTTATGGAAAGGTAGAAAGCCAAATGTTAGCTACTTTCACTCTTTTGGAAGCAAGTGCTACATTTTAAATGACTGTGATCAACTTGGCAAGTTTGATGCTAAGAGTGATGAGGGTATCTTTATTGGCTATGCCTTAAATAATAGAGCCTATCGTGTTTTTAACTTGAAGACTTGAAGCGTCATGGAATCATCCAATGTTGTCATTAATGATACAAAGCACAAGTCTAATGACCATGAGGAGGAGGTTGCTAAAATTGATGACTCTCCCCTAGAGAAAGTTGTGGAGACTCATAATGTTGGGACGTCTAACCTTGATGTTAAGGATACACAACTTCTAGATAGAGTTCCTTTCTTGAACTCTAAAGAACCCGCTCAATGGGTTAGGAAAGTGCATGATAAATATGACAATATTGGAGAAGTGAATGAGGGTGTTACGACTAGGTGTCAAATAGCTAATCTCATTAGCTATACATGCTACACCTCTCAAATAGAACCCAAAAAGGTTGATGAGGCATTAAATGATGAGTTTTGGGTTTTTTCCATGCAAAAAGAGCTAAACCAATTCGAAAGGAATGAGGTTTGGACTCTAGTTCCGAGGCCTAAGAGTACTAATGTGATAGGCACCAGGTGGATTTATAGGAACAAATCCAATGAGGATGGCAACATAGTGCGTAAATGATGAGTTTTGGGTTTTTGCCATGCAAAAAGAGCTAAACCAATTCGAAAGGAATGAGGTTTGGACTTTAGTTTCGAGGCCTAAGAGTACTAATGTGATAGGCACCAGGTGGATTTATAGGAACAAATCCAATGAGGATGGCAACATAGTGCGTAACAAGGCTGGACTTGTTGCACAAGGGTACTCTCATATTAAGGGTATCGACATTGATGAGACATTTGGTCCCGTTGCTCGTTTAGAGTCCATTAGGCTTCTCTTGTCAATCTCTTGTGTGCACAAATTCAAATTGCAGCAAATGGATGTCAAGAGTGCCTTCATCAATGGCTTCTTGCAAGAGGAAGTGTTAGTTGAGCAACCCAAGGGGTTTGTGGATGCATATAACCCTAACCATGTCTATCGCCTCAAAAAGGCTTTATATGGGTTGAAACAAGCACCGAAGGCTTCGTATGAGTGCCTCACTCAATTTCTTGTTGACAATGACTACAAAAGGGGTAGTGTTGACAAGACTTTATTCATCAAGAAAGACAATGATGAGCTTTTTATAGCTCAAATATATGTTGATGATGTAGTGTTTGTCTCCACCAACAACACCAAAGTCCAATAATTTGTTGATGTTATGTCTCATGAATTTGAGATGAGTCTTGTTGGTGAGCTAAGTTACTTCCTAGGTTTGTAAATTAGGCAATTCAATGATGGGATTTTCATAACCCAAGCCAAATATGCTAAGAACATAGTGAAGAAGTTTGGACTTGAAAGTGTCAAACATTGTGATACACCCATGAATACCACTTTGAGGCTAATTAAGGATGCCAGTGGAAAAAGTGTGGAACAAACTCTACATCGGGGCATGATTGAAAGCTTACTTTATTTAACTACAAGTAGGCCCGATATATCCTTTAGTGTGGGTGTGTATGCTAGGTACCAAGCGAATCCTAAGGAGTCTCATCTCTCTTCCATAAAGAGAATCATTCGCTATATGAATGGGACATCCAATTATAGGATTTGGTACTCTTTTGACACTAATGCTAGTCTTGTAGGCTTTAGTGATGCGGATTGAGCAGGAAATTGCGATGATAGGAAGAGCACATTGGGCGATTGCTTCTTCCTAGGGAACAACTTGGTGTCTTGGTTTTGCAAGAAGCAAAACTCGATTTCCTTGTCCACGGCCGAAGCCGAGTACATAGCTGCGGGGAGTGGATGCACACAACTCCTTTAGATGAAGCAAATGCTAGTCGACTATGGATTCAACCCAGGTACACTCACCCTCTTTTGCGATAACATGAGTGCTATTAATATTTCCAAGAATCCGGTACAACACTCTAGGACTAAGCATATTGACATCCGTCATCACTTCATTAGAGAGCTTGTTGAAAATAAATGCATAGCGCTTGAACATGTAGGCACTAATGATCGACTAGTGGACTTATTTACTAAACCCTTAAGTGCAACTAGGTTTAAAACTCTTAGTAGATCTATTGGGATATGTCTTGTGGAATGATGTCTTTTGGTGATTAACCCCATATGGAGAACTCAAGCAAAGAGAGTTATTGCATACTTGACACATGCAAATATTTATGCTTCTTTATGTTAGGATTATACTCAATAGCAAGAGTGTAATAGTGTAATTAACAATCTTTTTCATATTAATAAAGTGATTTCTGTTTTTAAACAAATCTTATAGCATTTATAGTTTAATAATTGTTAAAGTAAATAATCATAAGGTCTAAAGACTATGAGAAAAGAAGAATTGTTCATACATCTGGATATGTATGTGGTAGACACAATTCTTTAGTTAGTCTTGAATATCGTTCACAACTTAAGTTAAAGGTTGGGCACCTTTATCTTGTTAAAGTTGTAGAATTCTTTTGCTAGCATTTGAGTGGGATCAAATGAGATATGATGAGTCTAAAATCATCGGAGTGTCTTCGAGCAAAAGAATCTAGTGCACTGGGTGCATTGAACAGGATCACAATGAAATACTTTATCTATAACCGTCAGTAGATAAAAGTAATTTCATTATCAGGACAATCGGAGAGTCTATCTTAATCCTGAGATAAATGATGGACTTATGGTTGCAGGTGATATCATTTGAGCTATCAATGAGTACGATTATATCGCATAGTCTATCCTCGATAGTTTGGTGATATTCATTTGTTAATCGATAGAGGACTTCATTTATAGATATGGACATCGTGGCTCCATTTATTAAATGAGAGTATAATATCATCATATGGATGTTTTGAGGTAGTTGGATATTAAATCTCAACGTTAAGTTTTCAATAGTGTCTATTGAAAACATGGCTTCTGGACAAGTCAAAATATCCAAGTTCAAAACGTGGTCATATGAGTAAATATGGTAACTTGGAGAGTTATAGGCGGTCTATGAACTCTTGGCGATTACTGATATTAATCACGAGGATACACTATCTCCAATATGATTGTCTAGGGTATGAATGAGGAAGCATCTTCCTTTTCTGTCTTTATTTAAGAGTTCAATTTTAGCTCTTTAGTGGAATGAGCTAAAATTAATGGATCGGACCTAAGTGAATCATTTGTTGATTGTGATTAGGTTATGTCTATTGGAGCTTAAATTTAGATAGCCCGCCAAGATCCCCAATCCACACGGACTTGCATGGATCACTTGTTATATTCTACCGGACCAATTTAGGGTCCATCTAGAATTGCAATTTAATGTATTAAGAACATAATATGCACATTATTTATATAATGGGCTGCACAATTATATTTATATATTAATGGATGACATGTGGGCTTGTTTCTTTTAGTAAGAATGGGTCTAGTTCACATGTGGGCTTTTTATTTAAAGTCCTATGGATTTAATAAAATAAGAAAAATAATATTTGGCCCAATGTGTATATGTGGGGCGGCAACATGCTATAATGGCATTTAATATTATTTTGTTTCATTATTTAATTAAATAAGAATTAATTAATTTATTAATTAATTGTTTAATTAAAGTAACAAATCTTTTCTAAATAGGAAATATGATTCCTATTTGTATACTATTGGTAGTAGTATAATTAAATAGAAAGACTTGTTTGACAAGGAAAATAAATAATTAATTTTATTTATTTAATCAAATAGGAAGTCTTTTTATTTTAGTCAAATAAGGAATAAAAGATTTATGAGTTTGATTAGGTTTTGGAAATCTTTTCTAAATAGGAATTAGGGTGCAATTCAAACTAATTAATTTGGTTTGGAAATTGCGGCAACCCTAATAATTCTAGGAAGAGAATTCGGCCAACCCTAAAAAGAAAGAAGAAAAATTTCGGCCACATATATATGTACACATATAGATTTCGGCCAGCCCTAGTGCTAATGTGCAGAATTTTCTTCTTCTTCTTCTTCTCAACTCATAGTTAGAAATCTATTATTCTACTAAAAACAAAAGGAACATTGATTATTCTTTGATTGTGTTCTAGTTGCTTGTTCATTAATAAGCTTGTGAATACTATATCGATCTAGGTTCACGCGAGTTTCGATCATACGATTGAGAACTCAAAAGTGACCGGAATAATCTTAGGTTCCTTTAGATTGTTTTTGGGACTAACGAATCAAGAAAAGTTTGTTTAAATCCAATCACAGGTTTGCAATTCAAAGAGAAGGGAGACCACGCTCCTAGGTGATCCACGTTCGTGCTAGGATTGAAGATCTTGCGGATTACCATCGACGCAAGTCAATCGGATCACGCGACAAGAGGTATTAATCTTTTATTACTTCATTATATATGTTTGATTAATCAAAAGGGTTTAAGGTTCATAAAATTGGAAAAATTTTAAAAGCTACTCAAACTATTTTTTAGTCTCGCTTCCGCTGCGGGTACGATTTTTCCCTACACTTTATTGATTGCTTGAGTAGCTTGGTTGCACATATATTATATGTTATTTTCTTCAATAAGTGTGAACCATGCTTTAATTACAATCCATGTCATATTTATGTTCAAACATGCATTTTTGGACTAGGAGATATTCAAAGGAAGTACTTATTGAATGACCTATATTGATCTCCATGACATGATGATTCTTTAAATGATATGCTAAAAATGAAAAGCATGAATCTTATGACATGCTTAAAATGTGAAAAGCATGAAATTCAAATGACATGCTCAAATGAAAAAGCATGAATCGATGATTGCAATTTCTTAAATGCAAAACAATGTGTTAAATACTTATAAGACTCAAATGAATAAAGGATCTTGTATCCGTTCAAAGGATGTTACAATCCAAATGTCTCACTTTCTTTATTGGTTGAACAAGGTCACTGTCATACGGGTATCATTCCCGGAAAAATCGAATAAGGTGCAAAGTCGCTTATGCCATGTTTCGGTTATAAAGTTGGATATAGTTACTCTTAAATTGAAATCAATGACATCTCTATATCCTTGCTTCTCTCATGACAAATGGTGAAATTGTTTAAATTCTATTGGAAACTGTTATCCGCCTTTTCTGGTAGAGGACCAAAGAAGAATTTTCCACCTCAACACAAGAAGAGTATAGGAGTACGAACACCATCTGGCTACCCCGACAAAGTGGACCCCGACTGATTGACCCCGACTGATCCGAGTGCACATCCCCTCCAACGGGGTCCAACCCAGCCTTCTTCCAGTTTATTTCTTAGGACCCCGCCAGCATCTTAGTTCAGAAATATGGCCACGAGCCGGACTTCTCACTAGAACTCACAGCGAGGTCTAGACCCGCTAAGACCGGGCTTCCGCTGGACCCCGCAGTACCCCGGTACCCCATGGTACCCCGTAGCACCCCACGGTACCCCGCAGGACCCCGCAGTACCCCGGAACCCGGTGACTGGTCCTCCAAACTCCTCCCGACCACCTATCATAGAAGGCATCAACAAAGGAGGTCGTAAGGCACCATCTGTCAGATTACCAAGAAAGAGCTAGACCACACCAAGACCAAGAGTTTAAGTAAACAAGGAAATTGCCTTGTTTCCCGCCATTCAAGAGTCCTATATTAAAGAGGAGTCAACTCTTTCAGTTCTAAAAGGAATAACTTGATTCTGGGGAATCAATCCCACGATCTTCTCGCCTATCAACATGGAAACGCCCCGTAAATTGCTAGGTTATTGGATTGAATTTATGGGAGTGGGCAACAAGAAATAAGACCTATATATATGACATGATTTTCGACAGTGAGAGGGGGATTCTTCTTCTTGGAACTGGCTTCTTCTTTTCGCAGAGGAGGCTGGGGGCTTCTTCCCCAACAAGGCTACCTTTTCTTCTTCTTTTCTACCGGTTAGAGAAAAGGGCCGATGCCCACAGATTATTGTAAGCTCTCTGGAGCACTTATGTTGTATTATTCTCCTACTAGTGTAAGCTCCCCGGAGCACGCCTTATTGATAAATATATAAATGATCTCTCTCCGCTGGATACTACCTAGGGGTTTTTCAGCATATGATCATGCGTGATGCTTTTTCCCCCTAGGCCAGTCCACCTTCTATCAAAAAGACTTGTCATTCTCTCCCTCGTATCTATTTTATTACACATGTATGTAAGTTTATCATTGAAGGGCTCCTATCCCATATCCTACTCGCTTGTTTGCTATCCGGGTCGGGGAATCACAATGGAGATCTAGAAAAGAGTACGGGATGCGGGATTCGGGATGCGAGATTCAGGATACGGGGTGTGAGGGACAGGATACGGGGTGCCGAGTACCGATCGCGGGGTATCGGGGTCCATAAAGAGGGATCACAGCCCTTACTCCGACATGGGAACCCCCAAGCGCCATCTTCTCCATGAGCTTGAAGCCCCGACAGTCGGGATGATTTTTTCTCCTACCTACTGCACCTCACTCCAGAATTTTTTACTCATACAAACCATGGTACCTAGAGGTACCTACCCCGCTGCAGCATACCGGGTAGCAGTCTGAAGGTGTTAATTGGAATTCCTCATCCAGAGCGAATTTACGGTTAACAGAAACCTTTGTCATTTGCTTGCCAAATACCATTGTATTTTGGACTTGAATGCAACATGTCTTGTATGCAAAGCATTTTTATTCACACATTTTCCTAAATTAAATCTCTGTGTTTCTCTCCATTTAATTGAGTTGCATAAAGTGGCTTATATGATTATGAAAATATCTTGTATGCTACTATCTCTCTTTGCTACATGTAACCCGGTTGGGGAATACTCCTTTGCCTATATCATGACAAAAAGAGGGAGTAAAATGTGGTGGTAAAGGGAGTTAAATGCATAAATGTGATGGTAAGGGGAGTTAAATGCATATTGAGGGGGAGTAACCCGTTGAGGGGGAGCATTGCATTCACATATATTGCATGATATTGTACTTAAATTCTTGAATGCAAATGCTTGTTTTATTTTCACTTGATCATCTCACATGCACTTGCTTTAGAAGGTGTAATTTTTTGTTTTGAAGGGTTGATAGTTCTACAAGAGATTGAAGTCTTTAAGTTTTTTTTTCGTTTTAATATCTCTTTGTAATGTAGAAAATCATTGTTATCCTGTAGCTTCAATTATGTCGTGAGGATCAATGTGAGTGGTGGTTTTGTCACGAAATAGCCAAAGGGGGAGATTGTAAGGTCCTCATTTATTGATTGGCTTATTTTGTGAACAAACCACATTTTGGGGTTTAAATTGTAAAGGTAGTTTAGGTGATTAAGGATCAAGCTTTAAGACCCTTTCAAGACCTCAAGGTGACAAGCACTCCAAAGATATATCTCTAATGCTTAGTTTTCTTTGAAGAGATTTAGTTGCACACACACACTTAGCATATTTGCATATGTGTGCATTCTCTTCACATATCACATTTCACACTAGCACTTTGTTGTTGTATATTATTATGTGTTTATGTGTCTTGTAATTCGTTTCTCGATTTTGTTCGAAAATGTCCGCTCATGCACGAATGTGTGCTTGGTTCAGCACAAAGATTGCCTTCGGAGAATGTCATTGGCTTCTCCTTTGGTTTCACCACATTTGGTGAATCGGCAGTTTGATCGGCGGCCATGACCTTCGAATGAAACCGCCGTTTGAGTCCAGAAGCTTCTGGAGCATTTCTACGGTTATGATCGGCAGCCATGACCGCCGTTCAATACCACCATTTAGACTTGATCATTTTTCATCTCTCAGGTCTATTTTTGTGGTTGTGATCGGCGGTTTCATAACCACCGATGATCCCCTGTTCTCTCAGAATTCGATTCGACGGTTTCAAAACCGCTGAATGAAACCGTCGATCGTGCGTTTTCAAGGGCAATCTTATCTTTTCACATGCCCTGTTCTTATTGAGACCTTGGTTTACCGATAGCGTAGCGGAAGGAATATTTTAAAAATTATTTCAAAGAAATACTGCGACTAGTAAACCCAGGATCTATTTCTCGGAACAGTAAAAGAAATCAAAATCAAAATCAAAATACATAAAAGAGAAGAGAAGAAACAATTTTCTTCATACCTGCGTTAGAGGCTTCTTCTCTTTAATATGATCTGCTCCCTGATTTGAACAACAAGATCTTCCTCGCTATGACCCGGGATTGATAACGGCATGTGGGCACGTCACGGTACTCAGGAACAAGGAGGATGAAGAGAACACACGAAGCAAGAGGATGAAGAGACACAGGAAGAAACTCTTTTTTCACTTAATACGTTAGTTTGTTTTCTCTTCTTCACTTAATGCGTGAGTTTGCATTCTCTTATCATTTAATGTGTGAATTTGTGTTCTCTTCTTCACTTAATGCGTGAGTTTGTGTGTTGTTTTATATATCGTTCATCAGTTTCTTAAACAATATATCATATATATATATATTAACTGATTACTTTAATTAATTAATCCTTTAAAATGTCTAATATTTTTAAGGATAATTAATAACTTTGAATTTAAACCTTTTTAAATTCAAATTTGATATTTAATTTAATAAAATAAAATAATCAAATTATCTTATCTTCATTCAAACACAAATATCAATCAACATCCACCAACTAATGAGTAATCGCATAATTAAATAATCTTATTATTTAATTAATTTAATCACTAATATTCATTAATTAAATAATCTCATATTCAGTTAATTCCCAAATAAATACGTGTCACTTTCGTAACACAATTAATTGGACAATCCAATTAATCAACTGTGACCCTTGTTGCCTAAATCGATCGGGCTAGCAAAGGGACCTAATGGATCCACGGTATTTTGAGCTCCAATAATCCTTAGAAATAATTAATTAAACTTTTTAATTAATATTTCATGATTATTAACTCCGGTGTTATTCCACTAAAAACCCGAAGCTGCATTATCTCAACTGTAGACGTTTTTACACAAACCAATAACTCTTGGTGTCCATCGATATAGCTATTACATATGGTATAATCCTCCACATGTAGTTCATAATTATAGTTGGGTCATAATGTCCGTTATACCCCTGTAATTATATCTTACCATTAAGTACCATTGATTCTCTAATGAACTATAAATTCTATATTCCTTACGGAATTAGAGAGCGCTCATATTGTTCAAGCCCTGAATCAAGCCTTAAGGGAACTATCATCTACTTCTTGCAAGAAGGAGTGGATTCCACTATTGTGTACAAATCTTCCCACCCACAAGCCAAACCACGATCCCAACATACGAAGCATATTAATCGGGAATGCAACTCCGACCTTACCCATCGTATATCAAAGACCATGATCTAACCTAAAGGAGTCGATAAGACACTCAAGATTAAGATCACCCACATATAGCCATCATTAGTTGATATATATGAATCTCATCATTAACGGATCTTAGTGAGAGATTCATATAGATCGTGGCCCAATCCTATATGATTACATCATACAAGGTGCCTCCATTCTCATATCTCCATATGAATGATCTAGGATAGGATCATTGTACACTACGAAATGGACCGCAACTGTAGATTAACCACAAATAAAGTACCCAGCTTTATTTGCTATCTACGAACTCTTTAGATTGCTTGTTTAAAACTGAATCCATCTATATATGACACTCATATACTCAGTTCGAAATTATATCCGGCAATCTTGGATGTTAAGTGCACACGTTATATATATATATAAAGTATGACACAAAATGAACGAATATACTACTTCTTTTATTTATGTTCAAATCACATTTACAAATTACAAGTTTTAGGGAAAAAAAACCCCAACAGTTCTTAATGTCTATAAATATACCACTTTCTCATTCTCTGAACTTAGTTCTTTGACTCTTAGAACCCTAAAGATCAAAAGAGAGACACTTGAGAGAAAATCAATCAAGAACTCATTTTTAAACACTCAAAACCATTCTTATATGCATCAAAATATCATCAAGCATTTTCTAGCATAGTTAGGATGCTTGCTTGCATGGGTCTTGCTCAACACACTTCCCTTGGTATGTTTTTCACTATTATCTTATATAATTAGTGTTTTATTTATCAAGACATCTCTTTTATTACTTGCATATTGTTAGATTATTTTCTAATATTAAAGATAGAGATTGTTGTGTTGATTTGATTGAGTGTTGTATTGTGATAGCTTCATAAGATTGCTTAATCTATGTTTAGCTAAGCTTTATGATATGTCATTTAGCTATTGATATCTAGGATTATTTTAATTATCATATTATCATCCTAGATAAGCATATCGGGGTCTCTAGCTCTTTGTGTATATTGGATATCTCATATATTCACATAGGTTTTATTATCTCTTCATTGAGAACTAAGTCTTGTGTAGCTACCGAGATTAGGTTGCTTAAATCACAAGCAATTGAACTAGGTTCACTTATACCATGATTAGGTAGTGGTGGTGAGTTATATACCAGGATTAGGTTGTAATCACCTTTACCATTAGTGGATTCGAAATTCGAGTGTGGCGCACTTAACAGCCCGTGGTTTTTCCCTGTTGAGGGTTTCCACGTATATTTCAAGTGTTATTAAAATTTCACACTTATTACACTTGTTATATTAAATTGACTAGTTATGGGTATTTTTGAAAAATTGACTAATAACGAAAATTTGGTAATAATTGATTTCATGCTAAACATGTTGGGGATGTGAGAGAGGAAGACGTCCAGGGCACACACAGTGGATCCAAAACCCATGCATCCCAGCAGTAGAGTACTGATACTCCTGGCCTGAGTAATGTCCCTCTTACACCTGTCAGGCGGTCCCATGTCAGATTTAGATTGGGTCACAATGCACCTTCCGTTGGTGTTGCCTTTACAGAGCATACACGTGGATGTTGGGGTTTTTGCCTTAAAGCTTGTAATTTGCAAATGTGATTTGAACATAAATAAAAGAAGTAGTTTATTCATTCAAATTATCTCATACATTTATAATAACATGTGTACTTAACATCCAAGATTGTTAGATGTAATTTCAAACTGAGTATATAAATGTCATATACAGATGGATTCAGTTTGAAATGAGCAATCTAAAGAGTCCGTAGATAGCAAATAAAGTTGTGTACTTTATTTGTGGTCAATCTATAGCTGCGGTCCATTTCGTAATGTACGGTGATCTTATCCTAGATCATTCATATGGAGATATGAGAATGGAGGCACCTTGTATGATATGATCATATAGGACTGGGTCATGATCTATATGAATCTCTCACCAAGATCCGTTACAAGATGAGATTCATATATATCAACAAATGATGGCCATATATGGGTGATCTTAATCCTAAGTGTCTTATCGACTCCTTCAGGTTAGATCGTGGTTTTTGATATATCATGGGTGAGATCGGAGTTGCATTCCCGGTCAATAACTCCATATGTTGGAATCGCGGTTTGGCTTGTGGCTGGGAAGGTTTGCACACAATAGTGAAATCCACTCCTTCTTATGAGAAGTAGATAATAGTTCCCTTAAGGGTTGATTCAGAGCTTGAACAACATGAGCGCTCTCCTTATTCCGTAAGGAATGTATGATTTATTGTTCATTAGAGAATCAATGGTACTTAATGGAAAGATATAATTAGAGGGGCATAACAGACATTATGACCCAGCTCTAATTATGAACTATTTGTGAAGGTTCATACCATATGTAATAGCTATATCAAAGGACACCAAGAGTTATTGGTTTGTGTAAAAACGTCTACAGTTGAGAGAGTGCAACTTTGGGTTTTTAGTGGAATATCACCGAAGTTAATTATCATGAAATATTAATTAAAGAGTTTAATTAATTATTTCTAAGGATTATTGAAACTCAAAATACTGTGGGTCCATTAGGTCCCCTTGCTAGCCCGATCGATTAAGGTAACAAGGGTCATGGTTAATTAATTGGATTGTCCAATTAATTGTGTTACGAAAGTGACACATATCTATGCGGGAATTAGTTGAATAATGAGATTATTTAATTAATGAATATTAATGATTATGTTAATTAAATAATTAGATTATTTAATTTTGTAATTAATCATTAGATTATTTAATTTTGTAATTAATCATTAGATTAAGGGTGTTGATTCAAATTTAATTTTGAATGAATATAACATAATTTGATTATTTTATTTTCATTAAATTAAATATTTAAATTTGAATTTAAAAGAGTTTGAATTCAAAAATCAAATCAAATAAATTAATATTAATTTATATCTTTAAAGATATTAGATATCTTAAAAGATTGAATTAATTAGTTTATTTTAAAAATATATATATGATATGTGTTTTTTTTTTAAGGGACGAGATTTGTATCAGATACAAACTAAACAAAAAGAAAAGAGAAACATAGAGTGCCGCAAAGCAAAAAAATAAAAAAAATAAAAAAAAATAAAATAAAAAAGGTTTGTTTTAATTTTGTTTTTATTTTAGACTTGCTGAATTCTATACATAAAAGCAAAAGTGTTGTTTCGTGTGTCTCTTCATCCTCCTTGTTCCTGAGTACCGTGATGTGCCTACACGCCGTTACCAATCCCGGGTCATAGCGAGGAAGATCTTGTAGTTCAAATCAGAAAGCAGATCGAAAAGAAGAAGGAGCCTACAAACATTGGTATGAAATAGTTTCTTGTCCTTCTTATTGTTTTCGATTATTACTATACAAATAGGTTTATTTGATGATTGCTTTTAAAATTTTTTTAAAAACCCTTCTGCTGCGCAATCTATAACCCTAGGTTCCTACAATTGGTATCAGAGCCAATTTTTGTACAGTATAATCGAATTCGATTGCTCCTGATTGCATGTATGAATGTGTAGGCACTTTTCTAATGATTGTATGATGTTTATAATTATTTATTTATTTATTTATTATAAACATGGTTGATCGTTAATTGTATAGTACAATGGGTTTAGGGTTCGTTGTTTTAATGGTTGTAAAATTTCTGATGTAATTTTGATCCCAGGTTATATAATATTTTTTTTATTTCGTTGATTTGCTTGTAATTTTATATAATTGATGTAATACAATGAAGAAGACGATCCAGAAGACAAACACCAGCAAGTTGCCGCATGGGTCATTGCACAAGTTGCTTGAATTTTTTTTTTTTTTTTTTTGGCAACATGTTGCTTGTGCAAGTGTTGCACAGTTGAAAAAAAAAATTAAAGCAACAGATGTGCAGCGCACTGCTGCGATGCAAGTGTACACAACGCACTACTGCTACACACAAATGTTGTGTGCATGCACAATGCCCAAGCGCAATTGTTGCGCAAAACATGGATAAAATATAATTGTTATATTGAGTGTGTGTTTGTAAAGCAACAGGTGTGCAAAATGTTCAATTGTTGCACGTGATAATAAAATAAAATCACAACAGCTGATGGATCGCACTAAAATGTGCAATTGTTGCGCACTACAGATATGCAATTGTTGCATATGTTTGTTGCATCAGATGTTATGCATGCTTTCTAACTTGTGCATGCCACATAAAGTTTCTCATGCAATTGTTGCACAATGCACTCATTTAATATAATTATTATATTCATTGTGCAATTATCACCCACGCCTAAGCATAATATAATTGTTATATTGTTATATTTGATTCAAAATAATTATTATAATATAATTGTTGTATTCAATATAATTGTTATATTGTTATATTTCAACTCAAGGCTACTGTGCAGCGCAACTCGGGTAATGCGCTAGGGCTGCATGTTCGTGACGCTAGGGTTTGCATATTCGGAAGCGTTAATGGACCGGAATATTTTTATTAATGACTTGGGCCTCTAATAAATGTTAAGTGTAACATATGGGCCTTAGTTTATGATTCATGAGATGGATCACCATTAAAAATATTAGAGTCAATCCAGTTGGACTTGGTTAAAAGCTCATTAGATGCAAAAGATGGACTTGAAGAAAAGGAATTAAAGAAGACCAAGGAATGCCTTGGATTAATCTTTTATAATTAGATATTTTTTTTTTAAAGTTAGATAAACCCATTGTACTCGGTCAACTCATGTATGCTTTTATTATGAGATGATTAAAGCATTGTCATGCATATACATATCATTTAGATTAGGTGTGCCTACACATATATATGTTGATATGTCATACATGCATTATAGCCTTCTATATTATGTGTTCATTTTTTATTTTTAATTTGATTAAAATTGGTAATTCACATATTTGGCTATAAATTAATGGGATTAGTTTGTAGGAGCAAAAACTTGGTAATTCTCATTAATCACTAATCTAATTATTAAAAAGTTTAATTACTTAGATTAGTAGGGTCCTTTAATATATATTAGGATTAATTTGATTAAGCCCCTAATAATAATTGGACCTAATAATGTGTTTAGTTTTAATAGTTAAAACTTGGTAAATACACATTTAATAATTCTAGTCTTAGTAAATAGTTTACATAGATTAGAATTAGGGTTTTATTGAAAACTAACCCCTTTGAGAGGCTAAAATTGATATCTAACCCATTTTTGAAAAACTTGCACAATTAACTCTTTTGGGGTTATTGAAAGACAATATTGCCCTTGTCAAATTTTAAAATCCCTATCTAATCCTTCTAAACTACCAAACATCAAAACACGCTAAACACTATCAGAAGTCCAAACCTCTTTCAATTGAAAATCCTCTTTCAATTGGAAATCCCTAATTTGTTTGAAAATCCCTAATTTGTTTGAACATATCTGTGAATCTGTCTCAAACAAGCTTCTACCTTCTCTCCCTCTGTCTCTCAAAAAAAGCTTCTCCTTCTCTCCCTCTCAAACGACATTCTAGGGCAGCGAGACGCGACGGAAGGTTGTAGTTGATGACGGCGCTTTGGGACGGCGGGTTGCAGTCAACGACGGCGCGACGGGACGACAGCAAGAAGTTGACGATGCCGCGATGGGAGGAAGGTCGATTGTTCATTCGACAACGGCGCTGAAGGAGGCACCGGCAGAGGGGAAACTGTCACCACCGAAGAAGCAAAAGGTCAGGTATCTGCAGTTGTTAATGTTGAAAAGTTAATTAATTTCTCTTTCGTATTGCAAAACCACTCAAATCCCATTGATTATTATCAAGTTAAGTTTGTTTTCTATATGATTCCAGTAGCCAGCATCTAATTATTAGAACGATGAGGAAGATGTGCTTGAGTGGAACGTTTTCTGATGTGTGTCTGTTCGGGGTTTTTTTTTGCTTTGCTTTGTCTTGTTTTTGCTTGTTTTATTGCTGTTGCGTTTTGGGGGTTAGGGGGTGCTGCTGTGTTTCTGTTGTTCCCTTGCTGTTCTGCTGGGCGGTGTTTGTTTTGAATAAAGTTTAATTTTGAAAAAAAAAACTTAATGTGAATCTTAGACATCGAATTTTATTGTACTATTTTGGATACAATTAGAAATTTAGAATCAATACACCTATACAACATGCATTATGTTTGTAGCTTTTACTTTACTTAGTCTTTTAATTGATTCTTCTTTTAAATTCGATTCACCTCTGTTTGTGTTTTGTGGTCCTTTGCAAGTTGTATTTCTCTAGGAAACTCATGATTTCATTATATGATAGCATTAGGTTCATCAATTTTTCTGCTGGTGTTTTTTTGCTTTTTGCTTTTGCTCTTTGCTGGCTTGTTTGCCTGTTGTTTTGTTTGCGGCTGCTGTTCTACCTGTGTTTGCTTTTGCTGGCTTGTGTTTTGCTTTTTTCTGGCTTTGTTTGGGCGTGGGTTTGTAGGGGCTGTGTTTGCTGTTCTGCTGTTGTTGTTGTTTTGGCTTCCTGCGTTATATGGGTTGTGTTTTGCTGCTATCTTTGTGTTGCTGCAGGGCTATCAATCTCGATATATCCTTATCAGTCATCTGGCCGTGGGCCATCTCTTTTAACTCATCTCAACCTTCTGATCATTCACAAAACCATGTAACTTACATCAATTTTTCTATAAGATAAGACTGCTTGAACTACATTTGTCACCTCAAATAATAAATTCTTATGCAGTACTCTTTTTTAAATTATCAAGACATTTGGGTTCAATGATGCACAACGGGAGATGCATATGCATCTCCCATTGCGACGTGATAGGATCATAACCATAGATGTATATTGCATTCAAAACGTTTAAGGTCGACTAATGTTCACTTAAATTATGTGATAACTACAAATCTTTTGAATCAAATACTAATGTATTCCGCATACATAAACTTCCTCAAGTTGAAAATTTATATTGTATTGTGTTATGATCTACTTTTAATAAGTAGTTTATATCCCTTTTCAAGTTATTGGTGGAGGGTTTTATAGTATTTGATTACGTCGTTGACTAATGGATTTGTTTTCTCTAGCTAGTGCTTTTTTTGGGGCGTTTTTTTGGTCAGTTGTGGTCAGTTTTCTCCTGATTGTTTGTATCGTCGCTGTTGTGCCTTTCTGCCTCCGTTTGGGGGTCAGTTTTTAGTTGTTGTTGTTTTGGCTTCCTGCGTTATATGGGTTGTGTTTTGCTGTTGTCTTTGTGTTGCTGCAGGGCTATCAATCTCCAGCAACAGGGTGTTGTTTTTTGGGTAATATAGGATTGTTAGTGTGGGTAATATAAGATTGTTCTGTAAATCTATTACTACTCACAGATCCCCTCTCCATAGTTTTATGATTCATTTGTGTGTGCATCATGCAAACCCCAAAGTGATTCTATATGTGATGAATTTAGTTGTGCATTGGCAAGGAATAAAGCTTTTTTTTTTTCTATTATTCTTGCCTCATTGTTTATCAAGTTTCCTCCTGTAAGTTGTATGATCTAATAATCACTTCCAAGGACTACTTCTTCCTCTTCCTCTTAGAGGTAAGGAAAGTGCTTTTACAAGTTATTTTGACTCTGCAGATGTAAAAATCATATTTTGTATGACCCCCTCCTAAGTCAAGGCTATAAGTAGTTACTTTTTGATTGTATTGAAATTCCCTTTAAAGTTTAGTGTTTTATACCTAGAGGGGGGGTGAATAGGTATAGTCCCAAATTCTTCCAATATTCAAAAAAATGCGGAATATAAGAATGAAAATGAATACTTGTAATGATATAGCAATTGTATATTATGAATCAATTCATGTAAGCATCTATATACAAAAGAATCAATACAAGAGAACATATGGAAGATAAGGAAATATAAAGCAAAAATGAGACACAATGTTTTTACGTGGTAAAACCTCAAAGAGGAAACATCCACGGGTTGAATCCACAACCACCGGCAAAGCAAATCCACTATATGAAAAGAACTTACACACTCAAAGCTATCAACACTATGATATCCACTTCAAGCTATCAAATCCTAATCACCTCTCAAAGGCCTAGTGAATTACCTAGCCTACTCTCTATCTAAGATGTATCCCACACCTCTAGAGAGCAACTTCCTATCCAAGACTAAAAAGCCTCTAGGAAGATTTCTTTGCTTAGCAATCTAGATCAAGAGATCCTAGTTAAGCTATCCTAGCTCAACCATCCGGAGTATTCAAACTCCTTGCTAAGACTTCTTGCTTAGTTATCCGAATCACCTTGATTCTAACTAAGGCTTCTTGCTTGGCTATCCGGAAACCTTTCCTAGCCAAGTCTTCTTGCTCAAGTCAAATAGGCTTCACTCACCTTGACAAGAGACTTCAACCTATTACAAGGCAATGATCTAGGTGATGCAAATGATGCAAGCACACACAAATAGAGTAAGTAGATCAAACACACTCTATGAACATGCTTAATGATAATCCAGAATATACTATCAACACACAATCACAAATCTATCTAGAAATCAAAGCATGTCAAAACAATAAGAACAAGATTAAGATATTCAATATATGTCACAAACATCTTAGTTCTTATATCAAGAAATTGAGCCTAGAAGATAACATGAAGCACATTATAAAAACAATTTCTAGAATCAATTTCAATCAATCTCAAGTTTAGCAAAAATGTGTTTAAGAGAAATCACAAAGCTAAACTCAATTAACTAATCAATCATACAACCCTAGCATATGATCTAACATACTTCTCAACATATTTCAACAATCAAATAGAAAGAATCATGGAGATGATCAAATGAAATTGCAAGAGAAGAAGTATCACATACAACTAATGACCTCGTACTGAAAATCAGAGTGCTGAGAAAAATGACGAAATCAATTGCCTCTGAAAATGCTTGGGGTTTGTAGCTCTCGTTGAGACCAACAATTTTTGCTTTTGAATCACTCAATTTCGAGTTCGTATGAAGAAGTTATGATCAAAGTAAGTAAGTCAAAAACATGAACATTTCTGCAGAAATTTCAGATTTGATCTTGTTCAAGTTCTGAAAAAATGGAGGGAAGAGAGATCATTTAAAGAGGAGGGAAGAGGGGCAAATTTGTCCAAATTTAAGAGGGACTTCAGCCAGCCCATGTGTGGTCAGCGTGTGCCACACGTGGCCAGAGAGGAGCTCTGGCCGTGTGGCACACGTGGTCCACACGTGGCCACCCCTTGCTTGGCTTTTGGCCGAGCAATCTCCTCGCGCACCTCTCGCGTTCTTCAGTCGTATTCGGGCATCCGAACTCCGAATTCGAATCCGTTTTTGGATTACAAACTGTGACTCCCCTACGCACAACAAAGACTACAAAACTTTGGTAAATGGTTGAGAATTCATCTCGGAAAATGACAACGAACACAACTCAACAAATGAGAACAAGAAGTAGCGTAGCTACATCGTTTGGACTCGAAACTTAACATATGAGTAACCGAAATGACCGGGACTCAATAAGGAATCAAATAAGACCATGTTAAAGTCCAAAACACAAGAAACACAAACATAAAAACACAAGTTCACATATGAATGCCATTTCCTAGACATAGTCCTAGAACATGCAACTCTAAAATGTATGAGCATTTGAGTTCAATGCATGAGCATACAAAATCATGTGAATGTGTTATATAAATGGTGCACAATGATGCAGGGACACACATGTATGAATTGTGTGTGTGTGTGCTAACGCCTTGCAAGAGGAAGAAGAATCTTGATACCTTAGCATCCAAGTAAGCGATGTTCCCCTTGAAGACGATATTTGCACAAGATGTTGCTTCTTCACCTTTGAGGCTCTTTTCTTCCAAGAAATACTTAAGCAACTACTAATACAAATATAGAGCATTTTGCAATGGAATCAAGCCAATACAAATAACGGATCTTACATGTATGTACGTATTATTTTTGTAAATGGCAAGACTGGAGAGTGGAGAATCCTTTTTTTCCTTCTCCAATCCAAAATGATTCCAAAATGATAAATTTCTTTTTCATTGCTTAATTGAAGTGCTATGCTTGTCTTGAGTCTTCACCCATTATATACAATTCCCAACAGATGTTAGAAATTCCCAATAATAGTTAGGAATTCCTAACATCAGTTAGGAATTCCCAACATCAGCTAGGAATTCCCAACGGGTGTTAGAAATTCCCAACTGGTGTTTGGAAACGGAATTTCCAACTGCCGTTAGGAATTCTCAACTGGTGTTAGGAATTCCCAACTAATGTTAGGAATTTCTAACATTAGTTGGGAATTCCTAACACCAGTTGAGAATTCTAAATGGCAGTTGGAAATTCCTAACGGCAGTTGGAAATTCCTAACACCAGTTGGGAATTTCTAACACCCGTTGGGAATTCCTAACTGATGTTAGGAATTCCTAACACCCGTTGGGAATTCCTAACTGATGTTAGGAATTCCTAACTATTATTGGGAATTTCTAACATCTGTTAACACCAGTTGAGAATTCTAAATGGCAGTTAGGAATTCCTAACTTCCGTTTGGAATTCCCAACTGGTGTTAGGAATTCCTAACATTAGTTGGGAATTCCTAACACCCGTTAGGAATTCATAACTGGTGTTAGGAATTCCTAACATCAGTTGGGAATTCTAAGCGACAGTTGAGAATTCCTAAGTTAGGATACTTTGTTGTTGGTAAAAGACTGTACATGGGAAGGTAAAATTAGAGTTGGTAAAGCTTAACATAACTGATTTTTGATAATGATTTCTGATTTTTTTTTTTTTTTTTTTTTTTTACCATTCAGAATCCTAGGAGGAGCCATAGTTATTGGTGGTCTATACGCTCTGTTATGAGGCAAAGAAAAAGATCAAGAATGCATCAACGCCCAACTGAAATCTGTTCTCAACAGCTATGATGAGCACAAGGAAGCAGGGAAGCAAATATCAAGTTCAGCAGAAACAGAAGAGATACCTTGACAACCCTAATCCTGCATTAGAAATTTGAAGATTGTATGCTAAGTAGAACAACAATGGATTAGGAATAATGAAATGAAGTCTTGATTTATATATCACAATTCACAAGGCCTTTGTAATTTAAGTAGTGGCTAACTGGCTATGTTAAGGATTTTATAAGGTAAAGATGAATGACATTATGCTTTCAATTTCATCATCAAATGCAAACTCAGTCAATCTTATCCTAAACAAACTATTTTCTGCAGATTAGCTTACATCAAAACTTATATTACAACATTTACAAAACTTGTACACCATCCTTCAATTTGAGGCTTACAGTAATTTAATAAAATTAAAATCTCTTGTTCATTTTGCTTCTTCAAGCTGTGCCCGGATAGACTCTGGACTTAACATTTTATTGATGCTGCAAAAAGACAGGCAATGCCATTATCAATTAGATGTTTAAAATCTTTTCCAGAAAATGACTTATAGCATCCGATACAAACAAGTTTAACACAAATATTCATTTGAGGAATGTGCATATTAAATTGTATGAAGTGTAAATTATTAATGGGACTCACCGGACAAGCAAATCACCACTAGATGACAACTTTTAGGAATTCCCAACAGCCATTAGGAATTCCATAACACTGTTAGGAATTCCCAACAACCGTTATGAATTCCATAATACGGTTAGGAATTCCCAACGGTCATTAGGAATTACATAACACTGTTAGGAATTCCCAACGTCCATAAGGAATTTCATAACACTGTTAGGAATTCCCAACCTCCATTAGGAATTCCTAACGGCAGTTGAGAATTCCAAACACGGTTAGGAATTCCTAACGGAAGTTGAGAATTCCAAACACCGTTAAGAATTCCTCACGGCGGTTGGGAATTCCTAACAGTGTTATGAAATTCTTAACGGCCGTTAGGAAAACAGTGCTGGACACATTCGAAAAAATTGTTTCAATTGTGTAGATTCAATACTATAATGGAAAATCAACCACAACAACATCAAATTCAACCAAGACCCATGCTCTATTGTACTTATGTAAGCTATTTTCACAAAAATAAAGAACCCTAATACACATTTAATTAAAAATAAAGAACCCTAAGTAAATACCACATTTTAACAACAAATAAACTAAAAATTCAACTTGTAAACTTTAAATTGACCCCAACAACATCAAATTCAATCAAGACCCATGATTTATTACACAAATTCAAGAAAATTCAGACATGGTTGACAATTATAAAGTATAAAAGTTTAAAAAAAAAAGTAAAAAAAAAACTCACCTCAAAGCTTGAATGGAAGGAAACCTTGTGGAGTTGGTCAATGGTGGAGTTCTACTTATAAAGGAGGAGAGAACAAAAGAAGAAAAAAAAAAAAAAAAAAAAAAAAAAAAAAAAAAAAAAAAACTGGAAAGGAAAAGACTGAGAGAGGTTTGGTCGTGAGAGAGGATGAGGAAATAAGAGAGGTCATCAAATGAGAGAGGAGAAGTGATGAAAAGAAAGAAATAAGAGATATAATGAGTAAAAGATAAAAGTTTGTAAGTAAGGGTAAAATTGTACTTACGCATGAAAAAAGAGTTAGTTGTGCAAGTTTTTCAAAAATGGGTTAGATATCAATTTTATCCTCTCAAAGGGGTTAGTTTTCAGTAAAACCCTTAGAATTATCACTAATGAACTAGATTTTTAAGAGTTAAAAATCGAATTAGTTTATTAGTTATTGGAATAAGATTCAAATAATTTGCAATTAATGCACTTGACGCTTAGATTGATATTAACCGTTTAATCTAGTTTAATTAGGTGCATTAATATTAATAGAAAACTCTTATTATAAAATAGTGAGTGGGAGAGGGATATATGACATCATATCCCGCGGTCTCCATCATTAGTTCAACACCGTAAGATTCTAGTGGGGCCTCGTGACGGCTTTGTTTTCGTTCTCCCTAAGGAGGGTTTCCATAAGAATCAATATCAAGGATTTCTGAGGGGATTTCGGGATTGACCGACCCTAAGGCAGCAATTCTCAAGTTAAGCTCTTGAGATCTGAAATGATGGGTTACGCTCACAAGGTTTTAATTAAATTGGTTAATTATAAACCTGACTGAAATAAACAATGGTTGAATGTTAGAGGAATAAGAGTTATTCTGGTATAACATTTGATTGAGAATGTCTCGATCCAACATGCAAGAATTTGACTGACCCTAAGGCGGCACTTGCTTGTGATATGTTGGATTGTCGTGGCATAGTAACACTTTTTAGGGTTGTTCTTGTTCATTAAACATTTCCATGCATCATGTTTAATTTTATGCGGAACATTCGCACATGTTTTGAATGTATGAATGAATGAATTCTTAATTTATGTTTTCTCAGTAATGTCATCTGCAATATTACAAATCATAGTCAATGACAAATTAACTGGTGATAACTACACTAAATGGAAACATAATATCAATGCAATTTTGGTCACCAAGGACCTTAAGTTTGTGCTTACGGAGGAATGTCCTCCAACGCCTACTGCCAATGCCGCACGAACTGTTCGTGAGGCATATGAGAAATGGGTCTCATTATATGAGAAAGCATGAACATATATGTTAGCAAGTATGACAGAAGTGCTTGTCACTAAGCACGAAGCAATGGGTACTGCATTTGAAATAATGGAGTCATTGCAGGCTATGTTCGGGCAACCCTCTAAGCAAAAGCGTCACGAAGCTGTTTGTTCCACTATGCTCGCTCGTATGAAGGATGGTACATCAGTTCGGGAACATATCCTGAACATGATGTCCTACTTCAAAATGGCAGAAATCAATGGCGGGGCCATTGATGAACCCATTCAGGTGAGCATCATACTAACAACACTTCCAAAGAGTTTCGATCAGTTCAAGAGCAACTATGGGATGAACAAGTTTAGGTTCAGTCTCACACAGTTGCTCAATGAGCTCACTATCTTTGAGTCCATAACTAAAGACAACAAAGATAACATCGGTAAGGCAAATGTTGCAGAACCAAGGAAGAGGTTTGCTGGAAAGGATAAGGGTAAGCCCAAACCCAAGAAAGCCCTAAGGCGGAAAAACGTTTAGAATGTAAACTAGGCTTAAGTGTTGTAAACTAGGCTTAAATGTTTCTTAAGTGTTGTAAACTAGGCTTTTGCCCAGTCCATAACTCATGCGGTGTTTGAGAAACTGACTTCGATGGTACATCGTTTAGAATGTATATTACAGTTTGTAGACCATATCCCCAAAAAGAAACAAGGAGCATTGAATAACTCAAAATTAACGCAACCTAATCATAAAAGAGTAAAATTATCAAAAGATAAAACCTGGCTCTGATACCAATTGTAGGGAAAAACGTTTGCACGCGGCGGAAGCAAGTCTAAAAATAGTTTAGTATAGTTTTAAAATTTTTCCATATTTGAACCTTAACCCTTTAATTAATTAAACATATACACCAAAAGATATCATACATTTGTCATGTGATCCGATTGACTATGCATCGATGGTAATCCGCAAGATCTTCCAATCCAATCACGAACGTGAATCACCTAAAAGCGTGGTCTCCCTTCTCTTTGAATTGTGTACCTGAGAATGGATAACAAAACTTTTCTGATCTTTGTTAGTCACAATAAACTCCAAGAGATTACAAAGAATGTTCCAGTCACTTTTGTGTAGGAACCCAGGTTTACAGATTGCGCAGCGGAAAGGTTTTTAAAATTTTTAATGCAATCATAAAACTAAACCTATTTGTACAGTAATAATCGAAAGCAATTAAAGAAGGTGAAACGATTTCATACCTACGTAGGAGGCTCCTTCACTTTAATTCGATCTGCTCCTGATTAGAACCACTTGATCTTCCTCGCTATCTCCCGGAACTAGTAACGGCGTGTGGGCGCGTCACGGTACTCAGGAACAAGATATGGAGGTAGAAGAGAAGAACACACAAAAAAGGACAACACTTGTTCTTTTAATGATGTAGTACCGCCACCTTTATTTGGCTACACTATTTCACTGTCTCTTCTTTTTGTCTCACGCAAACCTATGTTTGCCAAAAACAAAACTTTTTCCCTTTTCAAAAGACTTTATGCCTTTTAATATATTTGTGTTAGTTGATCCTGTTTGATTTGGTTATCTTTTTAAAATTAAAAACATATATCTCATATATCTCTTTAATAACCAACCGAATCAATTTGGATAAAAAAAAAAAATTTATAAAGATATCTCATATCTTTTTAAAAAATAATTAAACATTAATTTTTGAATTTAAACATTTTTAAATTCAATTTCAAATATTTAATTTAATAAAATAAAATAATCATATTATCTTATTTTATTCTAAATTAAATATCAACTAACACCCTCCATTTAGTGATTAACAACATAATTAAATAATCTTATTATTTAATTTATTTAATCACCATTATTCATTAATTAAATAATCTTATTATTCAATTAATTCCCGAATATATACGTGTCACTTTCGTAACATAATTAATTGGACAATCCAATTAATTAACCGTGACCCTTGTTACCTAAATCGATCGGGCTAGCAAGGGGACCTAATGGACCCACAGTATTTTGAGCTCCAATAATCTTTAGAAATAATTAATTAAACTCTTTAATTAATATTTCATGATTATTAACTTCGGTGTTATTCCACAAAAAACCCGAAGTTGCACTCTCTCAACTGTAGACGTTTTTACACAAACCAATAAATCTTGGTGTCCATTGATATAGCTATTACATATGGTATGATCCTCCACAGGTAGTTCATAATTAGAGCTGGGTCATAATGTCCGTTATACCCCTCTAATTATATCTTTCCATTAAGTACCATTGATTCTCTAATGAACAATAAATCCTACATTCCTTATGGAATTAGGAGAGCGCTCATATTGTTCAAGCCCCGAATCAACCCTTAAGGGAACTACTATCTACTTCTCACAAGAAGGAGTGGATTCCACTATTGTGTGCAGACCTTCCCAGCTACAAGCCAAATCATGATTCCAACATACTAAGTTATTGACCGGGAATGCAACTCCGATCTCACCCATGGTATATCAAAAACCACGATCTAACCTGAAGGAGTCGATAAGACACTCAGGATTAAGATCACCCATATATAGCCATCATTTGTTGATATATATGAATTTCATCTTTTAACGGATCTTGGTGAGAGATTCATATAGATCATGGCCCAGTCCTATATGATCAAATCATATAAGGTGCCTCCATTCTCATATCTCCATATGAATGATCTAGGATAAGATCACCGTACATTACGGAATGGACCGCAGCTGTAGATTGACCACAAATAAAGTACCCAGCTTTATTTGCTATCTACGGACTCTTTAGATTGCTCCTTTCAAACTGAATCCATCTATATATGACATTCATATACTCAGTTTGAAATTACATCCGGCAATCTTGGATGTTAAGTACACATGTTATTATAAATGTATGAGACAATTTGAATGAATAAACTACTTCTTTTATTTCTTGTTCAATTCACATTTACAAACTACAAGCTTTAGGGCAAAAACCCCAACATTTTGAATTCACAGTCTTTAGATTGAAACTCGTGTGAACCTTATTCGAAATTGTGCACAAAACCTTTTGATGTAAATATTACTAGTGCACTATCGAAATAAGAACAATCTATTCTCTTAATTCCTCTTAGCCGAATTCTCACACTAGTCTAAGAAATGGATTTTATTTTTCTCTAGCAAAAGAAAAATCTCTCAAGTCCCAGACCTTAGGGTTTGGCCAATATATAAAGAATATATATATGGGTATATATGTTAGCCGAATTCTTCTACCAAAAATAATATATATATATATATATATATATTAATAGGCGAATTCTCTGCCCATATAAAGTATATACTACTGCATGCCTTCAGGCATATATAATCTATATATTCCGCATGAATTCAATATATCTTCTGCATGCATATATGCATATATATTATATCTACCGCATGCCTATATATTATATATATTTTATATCACTTGAATTCTTCTTGTATCCAATATATATGCTGCCTGAATTCTTGCCTATATATTAAAAAATATATGCCGCCTGAATTCTTGCCATATATATTATATATTTAAACCCTAATCTAACTCTTTAGTGTATTTGTGACTATATAAAAGACGTCCTAATTTGACTAGACAAATAAAATACTTTATTTATCTACTTATCAAATATAGTCTTTTATATTTAATATACTATTACTAATAGTATAATACTAGGAAACATATTTCCTAATCAGAAAAAGATTTAATACTTAATTAAATAATTAATTAACATATTAATTAATTTCCATTTAATAAAATAATAAAATAAACAATATAATGGGCTAATAAAATTAGCCTTGCCGCCCAAGACCAATACATGAGCCATATATTGTTTTTCTTATTTTATTAAATCCATTTGGACTTTAACAAAAAGCCCACATGTGAACTAGACCTATTCTTACTAAAAGAAACAAGCCCGCATGTCTTTCATTAATATATTAATATAATTAAACAGCTCATTAAATAAATAATGTGCAAATTATATTCTTAATATATTAAATACAATTCTAGATGGACTCATAAATAGTCTGGTAGAATATATCAAGTGATTCATGCAAGTCCGTGTGGATTGGGGATCTTGGCGAGCCTATCTAAATTTAAGCTCAAATAGACATAACCCAATCACAATCAACAAATGATTCATTTTGGTTCAATCTATTGATTTTAGTTCATTCCACTAAAGAACTAAAATTGCACTCTTAAATAAAGATGGAATAAGTAAACGATTCTCATTCATACCCTAGACAATCTTGTAGGAGATAGTGAATCCTCGTGAAGAATATCAGTAATCGTTAAGAGCTCATAGACCGCCTATAGCTCTCCAAGTTACCATATTTACTCATATGACCACACTTTGAACTTGGATATATATTATGACTTGTCCAGAAGTCATCTTTCAATAGTCACTATTGAAAACTCAACGTTAAGATTTAATATCCAAAACCACAAAGTATCCATATGATGATATTCTACTCACATTTAATAAATTGAGCCACGATGTCCATATCTATAAATGAAGTCCTCTATCGATTAGCAAATGAATACCACCAAACTATCGAGGATAGACTATGCTATATAATAGTACTCATTGATAGCTCAAATTATAACATTTGTAACCATAAGTCCAACATTTATCTCAGGATTAAGATAGACTATCCGATTGTCCTGATAATGAAAAGACTTTTATCTATTGACGGTTCTAGAAAAAGTATTTCATTGTGATCCAGTTTAATTCACTCAGTGCACTAGATTCTTTTACTCGAAGACCCTTCGATGATTTTAGACTCATCATAATACATTTGATCCCACTCAAATGCTAGTAAAAGAATTCTACAACTTTAACAAGATAAATGTGCCTAAACCTCTAACTTAAGTTGCGAACGTTATTCAAGACTAACTAAAGAATTGTGTCTACCTCATACATATCCAGATATACGAACAATTCTTCTTTTCTCATAGTCTTTTGACCTTATGATCATTTACTTTGACAATTATAATTATAAATGCTATAAGATTTTGTTAAAACAGAAATCACTTTATTAATATGATAAGATTGTCAAGTACAATATTACACTCTTGCTATTGAGCATAATCCTAATAAAGGGTAAGCCCAAACCCAAGAAAGCCTAAAGCAAGAAGAAAAAGGCAAAAAGTTAATGTGATTTACTTGTTCTTGAATCATGTATAGTGGAAGATGATTCTTCACCCAGGATAGATGATTCGGGGGGCCACTAACCATGTTTGTTATTCTATGCAATGGACTGAATCTTGGACGCAGCTTGAGGAGGGATCCTTCTCTATGCATGTTGGGTCAGGGGATGTCGTGTCAACCCGAGTAGTGGGTGTAGTTAGACTATATTTTGGAAGTTGTTTCATTATTTTCGATAATGTATATTTAAATCCTGAATTTACTCGAAATTTGATTTCAGTTTCAAAGTTGTTGGAACAATTATATTTTGTTTCTTTCAATAATAAGTCTGTTATTATTGTAAATAATGGTTTGAATATATTTTCAGGATTAAACAAAAACAACTTGTATGACTTCCTCTCTTATGACTTCTTGGTTCTCTCGAATTAGCCACTACTCCACCGTTGTCACAGTAGATAGTGATTTGCTTATTCACACTAGGAACCACTTCTAAGTCAATCAAGAATTGGCGGAGCCAAACACCCTCTTTGGTAGCTTCGTATGCAGCAACATACTCAGCTTCCATAGTGGAGTCAATAATACATGATTGCTTGATACTCCTCCATATGACTGCTCATCCTCCAAGAGTAAACACAGATCCTGATGTGGATTTTATAGAGTCAGAATCTGATTGGAAATCAGAATCTGTATACCCTACGGGAATCAAATCCCTTCCAGAGTATACAAGTATATTGTCTCTCGTTCTCCTGAGATACTTGAAAATATGCTTGACTGTCGTCAAGTGATCAGGTACAGGTTTCGATTGAAACCTACTAACTATGCCAACTGCAAAACAAATATCTGGTCTAGTGCAGAGCATTGCATACATGAGACTTCCAACTACCGAGGCATATGGAACCTTACTCATGAATTGCTCTTCATGCTCATTCTTAGGAACTTGTTCCTTAGAAAGTTTGATTCCATGCCCAAAAGGTAACATACCTTTCTTGGAATCTTGCATGGAAAACCTAGACAAGATTTTATCTATGTATGAAGCTTGGGATAGTGCAATCGTTCTATTCTTTCTATCCCTTATTACTTGGATACTAAGAATATAACTTGCTTCTCTTAAGCCTTTCATATCAAATTGTTTTACTAACCATTATTTTACTGATGTCAATACTCCTACATCGTTTTTGATGAGTAGTATATCATCAACATAAAGAATTAGGAAAACCAACTTGCCGCCTTTGATCATTTTGTATACACAAGGTTCGTCAAGGTTCTGAACAAAACCAAAACCTTTCGCAGCTTGATCAAACCTTATGTTCCAGGATCAAGATGCTTGCTTTAATCCATATATGGATTTTTGCAACTTGCATACCTTTTCCACTTGGCCTTTTTCAATGAATCCTTCTGGTTACATCATATAGATGCTTTCGTCAAGACTTCCGTTAAGGAAAGTTGTCTTGACATACATTTGCCAAATCTCTAAATCTAAAGATGCTGCAATGGATAAGAGTATCCTAATGGATTTAACCATGGCCACAAGAGAGAAGATTTCCTCGTAATCGATACCTTATTTCTATGTGTAACCTTTAGCTACCAATCTAGCTTTAAAGGTTTCCACATTTCCATCCATACCTCTTTTCCTCTTGTATACCCACTTGCACCAATGAGTTTTATCCCTTTAGGCAAGTTTACAAGGGACCAGACTTTTTTATTGAACATGACTCAATCTCAGATTGCATTGCCTTTTGCCAATGGTGACTATCAACATCCTCCAATGCTTCCTTATATATGTAGGGATCATCATCATCCGAGAGATTCTCCACTGATTCTCCCAGACAAATGTATCTCTTGGGTTGTCTTATAACCCTCCCACTACGACGAGGAATGGTAGGTTGTTGATCTTGTGATGGTTTGGAACTTACAATTGGGCTAGGTTGTGAAACCTTTTGTGGAATTGTATCTCCTGACATCTCATTTAGGACAATTCTACTTTTAGGTATAAACTCATTCATATAGTCATTTTCTAGAAATTTAGCATTTGTTGAAACAAATACTTTAAGATCTGAAGGACTATAGAAATAATACCCTTAAGTTCCTTTTGGATACCCTACAAATATACATGTTTCTGTACGGGACTCCATCTTTTCTGTCTTTCCTTTTAACACATGCGCAGGACAACCAAATATCCTTAAGTGTTGTAAACTAAGCTTTCGTCCAGTCCACAATTCATGTGTTGTTTGAGGAACCGACTTCAATGGTACATCGTTTAGAATGTATATTGTTGTTTGTAGAGCATATCCCCAAAAAGAAACAGGGAGCATTGAATAACTTAACATCGACCTAACCATGTTCAAAAAAAGTTCTATTTCTTCTTTCTACCACCCCATTCTGTTAAGGTGTACCTGGTGCAGAAAACTGAGAAATGATCCCATTATCAATAAGATATTGCTGAACTCACCGGATAGATATCCTCCACCATGATCAGATCTCAAGATTTTTATGTGTTTCTCAAGCTGTTTTTCCACTTCAACTTTAAATGCTTTGAACGTATCAAAAGCAGCCGACTTATGTCTCATTAGATACACATAGCCAAATCTCGAGTAATCATCCGTGAAAGTGATAAAGTACTCATATCTACCTCTAGCTTGAATGCTCATAGGAACACATACATTAGTATGCATTAATCCTAAACATTCATTGGCTCTTGTGCCTTTGGTCCTGAACGACCTTTTGGTCATTTTACCTTCCAAACAAGATTCACAAGTTGGTAGATCATCAACCTTTAGGTCACTTAATGGTCCATCACTAACCAATCTTTTAATCCTATTAAGGTTAATACAACCTAGGCGCAAATGGCATAGGTAGGTTTCATCTTATGATAATTTTACTCTTTTATGATTAGGTTACGTTAATTCCGTGTCTAACAAGTGAGAGATATTTTTATGTAAATAGAATAGACTATTTTCCAATGTACCTTTGCAAACAAATTTGTCATCCTTACTAATAATAAAAATTTTATTAAAAGTAACCGAATATTCAAATTTATTTAATCAAGAAACTGAAATTAAATTTCTCTTGAATTGAGGTACATAATAAATGTCTATCAAATCTTAATGCCTACTAGAATCTAGATTTAACTATAATATCTCCCATTGCACTAGCAGACACCAACGCTCCGTTGCCTAAACGCAAGTTGATTTCATTCTTATTCAGCCTTCTCCTTTCTTGAAACCCCCGTAAGGAATAACAAACATGATTAGTGGTTTCAGAGTCCACGATCCAAGAATCTGTAGAATCTGCCAAAAAAACATATTTCAAGATAATTCACATTACCTTGTTCCTTCTTATTCTGAGACTTTAGGCAATTACTTTTCCAATGTCTCTTTTCACCACAAAAGAAGCACTTCCTTTTTATCTTGGTTACTTTCTTGGTAAGCCCAAGTTGCTTTTTCTTCTGTTATTCCTTGACCTTCTGACGGGTCTTAACAATAGCAACTTTATCAACCATATGAATCTCTTCTAGAGATATCATCATATCAGCAGTAGACCCCATTCTTTCATGCTGTTGTTGCAACACGTCAGAGTTGGTAGCCATAATGTAGCATTTGGCCATCTCATCAGAGGTCTTCCACTGCTCATACTCATCTCTTTGCATCACATTAGATTCATTAGTAGGAGCAGGTGGTTTAGGAGTAGTCAGAACAAAATTTATATTTTTTCAACTTGCAGCAACAACCCAATTTTCCTTTTCCATGTGACATAATTATTACCAGTTAAAGTTTTATCTTTTAGGATGATCATTAGGGATGGGATCAAGATTTCTTAACAAATAATATATATGAGTAAATAATCATGGTTTAGCCTTTTCGAATATTTATCTTGAATTAAATCTATATAATTCAATCGTAAAATTCAACGTTTGATCCAACACCCATAAATGTTACGCCTCCTTTGGGAGTTCGCACCATTTACTAGTTGGACTAGGTCCCACCTAATTGTTAACATAACAATCAACATTTTCAATTTTAGCCTTGTGATTTTATTAACAAGAACTCTTGGGAGGATATTAATAAAACCACATTGAGGGTACTACCAAGATTTCGACCCTTAATATTTTCCTTCACGAAAATCCCTCCTTGGGGAGAAGATCTTGTTCGAGTCAATTGTCTAGTTTATCCTTGTAAGGAAGTATATTGCTAAATTCCATTCATGGATGCCCATTGGAGGGATTACCAATAAATAATAAAGCTCAAATAACCTTGGAGGCCATAGGTGGTGTAAGACACCTTCTCCCACTCAATTGTTTAAGGCATGTGATTAAATCCCATAGAATGATTTACCAAGTTATCTAGATGCCAATTAGATACCTAAATCATCCAATGCATGTTCATACCAAAAGAGATATATGAGTGGCACTCCTATTCTATATGACATATTATCAAACAATAACAAATATTGTAATATTTACGCAAAGTAAATAGCCACGATTTTGATCCATCCTAAAAAAGCAAGTAAATTACATTTGTTTGGAATACAAAAAAAAAAAAACTCCTTTGTTGGCGAACAAGTCTTCAAGCGGCCATCAATCACTTTAGAATCCCACGGCTGCCCCTATGGTCGTGTGCACTCCACAACCCCAACAAGGGCTGTCGTGCACAGCCCATGGACTCCATAGGGCTGCCGTGCGCAACCCACAATCCAACATGCACAGCTGTGTGCAATCTTGCGGGCGTGCATGTTGCTATGGTGCGCACGGTCCAAAACTCGTTCCGGTTGCTTTCAATTCTCCAAGTCTTCGAATCTTCGATGCTTGAACATATTACAACTTTATTTAAACAATAAAATACTGTAGTTTTTTTTTTTTTTAATCACTGCAGTATTTAATACAAAACAAATACTGCACTATTTTTAATACAATAAAAAAATGCAATTAATTTTAATACAATAAAAAAAAATTAGCAACTACCAAGAAGGAAATTGTGATGATAATAGGCCACCCTTCTTGTTACAATTCCGAAACAAAAAATACATTGAAATTCTAGGATCAAAATCGAGCAATAACAATTCACTTTATATCAAAATATAACATATATAAATCCATACATTCCAATGTAATTATATATGAGAATACCTAGAGTGTCATCTATTTCTAAACATGCATAATCACAATAAAAAGAAAAAGATTCACGTATACGGTAGAGGCGGATCAGTTCCATATGGCCATTGTAGGGAAATCGAAGGTGCCACAACAACCAATAGGGTAAGTGTAATAGTATTAATTGAATTCACAACAATCTGCATTTGTTGACTGATTAATTACATTTATTGTATTTCTAAATTGTGGGGGTAACTATGGTGCCTATACACTGTTGTTGATCGAGCAAACGGTAGCAAAGAAGAAGTTTGCTAGGAAGAACAATGATATAGTTGAGAAACGCTTGAAGATGGTCGTTGAAGTATTTTAAAACCCCACACCGGCTTGAACTGATGTTATTTTTTTCTTTATAGATTTATTAAGCATGTTATTTTCTGTATAGATTAATTAAGCATAGTTTATTTGCAATAGTTTATGTAATTACCACTATTGCCAATTTACCAATATTACCTGATGTCAAAATTAAAACAAGTATTATCGGAACCTAAAACATGTCACATATAAGTAATAACTATAAGTTTCTCATTTTTGATTGGCTTATTTCGGTGACAAACCATATTTGGGGTTATGATGTAAGGGTAGCTTAGGTGCTTAATTGTTAGTGATCAAGCTCAAAGACCCTCTCAAGACCTCAAGATGATAAGCACTTCAAAGGTAAATCACTTTTGCTTAATTTCATTGAAGAGGGTTAGTTGCACACACACACTTCTCATGCATGCCTTGTCTTCTTGCATTTGTGGTTATTTCTTAATGTGTGCATTCTTTTCACACATCACAGTTGCACATCTTTGTTGAATATTGTTGTGTGTTAGTGTGTCTAGTAATTCCTTTTCTTGAGTTTGTTCAGAAACGTCCACGCATGCACGTTGGTGTGCTTGGTTTAGCACGAGGATTGCCGCCGGAGAAAGCTCTTGTGCTCTCCTTTGGTTTCACCATAATTAGCGAAACAACGGTTGTGATCGGTAGCCCTGACCGCCGAATGAATCCATCGTTTGATTCTAGTAGGTTCTGGAATGGATCTGTGGTTATAATCGGTGGCCAGGCTGCCAAATGAAACCGTGTTTAAGACCTGATTGATTTTCATCTCTCGGGTTCAAATCCGCGGTTATGATCAGCGGCCATGACTGTCGAATGGAACTGCCATTTGAGACCTGATGCTCTCAAGTTCAAATATGAGGTTTGAGATCGGCGGCTTGACCGCCGATGGCATGTTTATGGGGGCAAACTTCTCTTTTCACCCAGCTTATTTTTGCTCTCTATAATACAACATTATATCATTTTCTCTGATTAAGCTCTTGAACACCAAGAACCCTAAAAACAGAAAGAGAGATATTTGAGAGAAAAAGCAACAAGTTTGCTTCTTTAATTCTCCAAACTCATTTTCATGTGCATCAAACATCATCTAAGCACCATCTAGCTTTATCTATGATGTGTTCTTGCATGGGTCTTGTTCAACACATATGACTTGGTAAGTAGAACACCATCTTAATCCATTTTAGTGTTCTTACTTAGCAAAAAAATCTCATTTATTACTTGTATGCATCTAGATTAGATTTTATATACAAGATTGAGATTTTTTGTGTTGATTAATTGAGTTGTTGTAATGTGATAGCTATTGCATCTAGGATTGTTTTTAATCTTATATAGCTGAGTTTTATTTGACATGTAGCCACATGATATTTAGGATTGATTGACATGCTCATGCATGATTTGACAAGCATACTAAAGTAGCTTAGTGCACAAGCAAGTAAGTCTATAATCGCTATTAAAGGCCCGTTGGGTAGAGTGGAAGGGTTAGTGACCAAGAATGGTTGAGGTCAACCTAAGTTGTAAACTTTCATTCAAGTAGTGGATTTGAGGACCATTGTAGCTAGCATATTAGTCCGTGAGTTTTTCCCAGTCGTGGGTTTCTCACGTAAATCAATCAACGTGCAATTTATTGTTTTCCGCACATAGATTTAGTTTATTGTATTTTGCTTAGATTAGGTGTTTTATTGAATATTGACTAATCAAGAAAAATCGGTAATTAACTTGATTAAAACCTATTCACCACCACCCCCCCCCCCCCCCCCCCCCCCTCTTCCCCCATCCCTTTAGGTATATTTAGACACACCTTAATAGTTTCAACAACAAACAATGTTGCAAAGGATATTATCCCAAAATGTCAATAATTTCACCAACAAGGCATAAATTAAAATTAAAGTGTCCTAGTAAGTCTCGGAACGCCCGTTGAAGGCTTCCAAGATTTACTAGGACAATTCCAGTCTCTCTGTTTTCAATTTCATTAGAAACTGGGATTATCCTAGTAAGTCTCGAAAAGCCTCCCATTTTCTTTCTGAGACTTACTGGGACAATCCCAATCTCTCTGCTTTCAATTCCATTAGAAATTGGGATTGTCCTAATAAGTCTCGGAAAGTTAATGGGAGGCTTTTCAAGACTTTTGTAGAAATTGGGATTGTCCCAGTAAATCTCGAAAAGCCTCTCATTGTCTTTTCGAGACTTATTGGGACAATCCCAGTCTCTATGTTTTCAATTGCAGTGGAATCTAAACAATTCCAGTAAGCCTCAAAAATGAAAAACCAGGGTTCTAAACAAGACATATTCAAAACAGTCTACATACATGCATTAATTCAATCATCATGAAATAATATGTCAATTACGAAGTACAAATAAAGTTACAACATTTTTAAAAGTACTAGTACAAATAGCATTTGTATTCATTCTCGATTTTTGGATCCTTGGATTTCTGTCTCCTTGTTCGGGCATGTTTGTTTGTTGTGCCCAACTTGGTGGCACACGCCACACTTGCGATGATATTGGTCAGAGACAGGTTGGCTACTACTGCCTGGAAGCACCGGAGGGTTAATACACGGTCTACAATTGTGTCCAATTTGTCCACATCTAGTACACTTATGTGTGCTTGTCCTCTTTGATACAGAGCGAAATCGATTCTCTTGCGAGCGATTGGCTTGTTGTTTGTCCTTTTTTGATTTTGGAGATAATACCACATGCTGTCTTATGTCCTCTGGCATTACCCAAGTATTAGGATGCCCCGCCGGCATGATAGGCACTGAATATGCATTCACAAGTGTTTTCATCTTGTAGTAGTCTGCACATAGGGAAGTGTAATCCAAGTTTTGCTCCCTGGAGTAATGAAACAAAACATGTTAAATGTTTCATAATAAAATATCTGAAACTTAAAAATATTTCACAGAATCCAACTTACTGTTGGTTGCAAAAGAGCAAACAAAATATTATCAAACCTTGTAAGTGCCCAAATCATAAATAATAGCACAATAGGCAAGAAAGGGTCGTTCCCACGAGGAATGAATTACCTACGGAAGTTATGAATTTGAAAACACTAAATTAAGACAATCTAAGACTCTCAAACAACATGAATAAAACACAACTCACACACACGAATGGGGGGAGTTTTGAATTGTTTATTAGAAACTAAGAATGTGAATTAAACTTAAATAAAAAGTGCAGCAGAAAATATATTTAGAAAAATCAATAAGGAGAAGCTAACTAAAGCTTCATATCCACCACTAAACATTCATCCAATCCATAGACAACAATTAGTGAACAAATTGTTAAACACGATGAAGACATTCACAACATGGCGGTGGATATTCCACACAAGTTGTATTAATTCTCTCTTAGTTAATATGTAGATTGCATGGTATTTGCACAACTACTTGTATCCCAAATTACAACCTAGCATGGGTATTTACTAGATTTAATAATTGAAATCCATTAAGAACAAAGAGAATATGAATATCACATAAACCCTAAAACATGGTATTTATTCTAGGCTATTCATGAATCAATTCCCCTTAATTAGGTCTTACTCCAATTAATTGTTGCATGCAAGAGTATGCTAGTATGGTATTTGAACTATATCCTACAACATAGATCCTAAAACCATGCTCCTAAGGTGATCAATCAAAGAAACATAATAGTAGAATAACAATTATTTTGGGGAAATTGAATTCATCATGTAAGAAAAATAATACTCCATTAAAATATGTCTATGAATTTGAAATCATGCCTAGGGCTTCAAGTTAGCCCTAGCTATGAGAAGTTTAGCTACACATCATAACTATGAAAGCAATTAAAGACATTAAAACTAAAGAAAGGTAGAAAAAGAGAGGAAATAAAACTCTGGAAGATCTTCGGACTTCAATCTTGAATAATGATTTTCTGACCCCGGCTCTTGAAGAAGCTCTTGGTATTTATAGGTGTTTCACCTTGGAGATCCCTAATTTGCTTTGATGTAGGAGACACACCAAGTTGGAGGATGATTTGAATAAGGAATGATAATTATTTCCTAACTTGGGTCTCCTCTTTTGATGATAGACTCCTAATTTGAGTTTAGGAAGTTTCCCAAACATGTCTTTATCTCTTGAAGTCATTAGGATTTGATATGGGAAGCTTTGGGATGAATCTGACCCAATTCAAGTTGGAAATACGCCAAAATATGTAATTACCACTGTCCGGGTCACTACGAAGGTCACCAGGTTTGCACCATGGAATTTCTCTGCCAATTACCACTACTTGTGCTGCTACACACGCATGATGCACGAGCGGTGGTCTGGGCCGCGGTAGGCTTTTCCAGCTCTGACCTTCGGTCACTAAATCGGCCATAGCTTTCTCTAGAAAACTCGGATTAATGAACCGTGAAGTGCGCTGGAAACTAGACTTCCGGGGATTTCCAAAAACATATAGATCTCAGTCTGGTTCGATCTGAGGAGAGATATATGGTCTTCACAAGTTGGATGTGCTGCAGAGGCATTTCTCCAAACTTCACTAAAAATCACCTTTTTGCCAACAAACTCACTCCGAGAGCTATCTTCTACACAATCTCAAAACACACATTAAAACATTCAATTATACTAAAGAACATAACATAAAACATAGGAATTAGGGGTCTCAAATATCAACATTTATCTACCTAACAAATACCCCCAAACCTAGTTTTTGCTAGCCCTCGAGCAAAATTGAGACACAAACAAATAGACTTGACTCAACAAGACTCAAAAACTAGAAACACAAAAAAACACACAAACGATAAGACAAATTTGCATACCACTAAAAATCAAAGCACACACAACACACTTACTCAAAACTAAAATCATGCGATCAAGTACATACATAATATCTCAAGTCTCAGCCATTAACCAAAATTTTCAGCTTGCAAACAACATACTCAAAAGCCGTGAAGGGAATTCATCTCAACTCTAAGTCCTCACAAGATGTCACTCAATTTTCACTCGAAACCTAGGCAACACTCTTAACAAGCATATGAGATTGAATTTATGCACAAGAAAATTTCAATTTATATCGCATATGAGTATGAAGTAGAAAGAACGCTAATGATTTATGCAAATTGATCTCATGAATGGAATCAAATACTAAGAACAGAAAGAGCACAAACTTACCTCAACTCTCAAGCTAGAATCCCCACAAGATCAGTTAGGTCTTTTGTTTGGTTGTAATGGGGCGATCGGGTGAAGGGTTAATAGAAAGAACGGAAAAGGAAATTCAAAGAACCTAGGATCATGCCAAGAGATGTATTGTGGTATGTCAATGTGTGGACATCTCTCATTTGAATCTTCTTTGTAATTGGGCTCCTTTATCAATCTCTTCAACTTCTTTTACAAGTAAATATTCAACTTGAATTCAACTTCTTTTTCCATCATTCTTTCTTTATTCTTTTCATTATTTGCTCTTTCTCAAATCCTGCTCTCTCTTTTTTCTTTTAAGAAAACTTTCTATTCCTTTCTTTGCCTTGGTACATACATGCTTTAGATCTTACCTCATGCTCCTCTTCTTCTTTCTTTCATCTTCATCTTCATCTTGAACTTTGAACTTCATCCACTTTACATGATCCCAAGCTATAGGGTACAGCCAATATATATTGGGTATAAGGGATAGGGATTATATGGGTGATGAAAGAAAAAGGTTCATAAGTGTTTGGCTTCAAAGGGCTAATGGAGCACACACATGGGTGGGGAAATTTGTGGCCTTTTATGTAGGTTAGCACACATTGCCTAACATCACTTCTTAAGGTTCATCCAGCATAAGAACAAAAGCAAAATATGTGATACCTTTTAAGAGAATAGTTCTTTAGTATCCAATGCAAAAGCCTAATGAGATCAATCTAAAACAATGAAGAACATGAAGAGTGTTTAGGAGTAGAAACAAATCAAAATCCTCTTAGTTTACACAATTTAAGGCTGTGATACTCACTAGGGTAGTCTCCACAATTCTTCTAAAAGCAAATAAGCATGGCATCCACTTACCAATCATCAAGATTCAGGCTTTAACTCAAAACATGATACACTAACTATCAATGCACTCCTAAAGTCAAGAATTCATGTGCATAGCATAGCATACAATTAGGCTCAAATCAATAGCAAACTTGTCAAAAATGACACAAAAACAAAAACACAAAAATTGACTCAATTTTTTAAAACAAACTCTGCTGAAGTTCAATTCTGACCAATATCCACATTCAAGTGCTCATCTCTAAATATGCTCAACGAAATTTGCTCAAAATTTGACACAAGAAAATAGACATGCAACAAACATTTTCATTCAAAAAAATTTCACAAATTGATTTGGAAAAGTGTGAAAGTAAGCGATGAATCAGCTCACTCGCGGATTCGCGAGACAGAGCATCGCTTCTGACCTTTGGTCGAAGAATTGATCATAACTTTCAAAATACCACCCAGAAATTTACGTTCTATATACCGTTGGATTTGTATCGAAAAATCAAAGAATCCATCGTGGACAAAAAAATTTATTTCCTTGCCAAAAGGTACAGTTTTATTGAACAAGTTTGCACAAAAATATCTCCAGCAGAACACAAAAACACACAAAAATAAAATGCAAACTAAACCACACCCCCAAACCTAATCTAAACATCGTCCTCAATGTATGAACAAGAAATAGAATGAAAGAAGTAGGGAAGGAGGAGGAGTGACACAAACACAAACAAAAGTAAAAAGGAAAGAAAAACCTGGATGGGTTGTCTCCCACCTAGCGCTTGGTTTAACGTCTTGGCTTGAAGCATTCAGCTCAATTCATCCATTCATCCCACCGGTAGGTGCGACTAAATCGAAACCTTCCTTTTCTATCTCAAATGGCTCATAGTATGTCTTCAATTAGTGTTCACTTGTTTCGAATTGAAGAATTACCGCAGCTTGGACTGCGGCTTGTGCACCATGCCTGTGGAGCGGCACAAGCAGTGGTGACACATGATGCTTGTTTTTCTTCCCTTTTTGTTGACAAGCATGAGCAAGGATCACGCCATAGGTATCGGATGAGACTTAATGCTTCCTCATCTGTTTGTAACCCGTGGATTAACACCCTCTCCAATGGAGTTTCTTCTTGTGATGCTTCAATTGCTTCTCGGACCAACTCATCTATGATATCTATAGAAAAACACGCACCCTCATCATTAGGAAACTTAAAAGCATCAAAAACATTGAATTTTATCGTTTCCTCATTCATTGACATCGTAAGTGTGCATTCATGGACATTGATCATCATCTTTGCTATCCGTATGAATGGCCTTCCAAGGATTAACGAAAGATCTCTTCCGGGAGTAGGTGCATCCTCCATCTCGAGTACTAGAAAATTGGCTGGAAAAATTAATTCATTGACCTTGACTAGTACGTCTTCTAGTACTCCTCTTGGGTATCGAAGAGATCGATCCTCAAGTTATATGCTTTCCGAAGTCTCCTTGAGTTCACCTATTTTTAAAGATTCGAACACAGAAAATGGCATTAAATTAATAGAAGCACCTAAATCAAGTAGAGCCCTTTCAAACCTTTGGGTTTCGATGATGCATGGAATTGTGAAGCTCCCCGGATCCTTGAGTTTTGGAGGTAGTTTGCACAAAAGCACAGCAGAAACCTCTTCATTTAGAGCCACCGTTTCCTTCTCTTTGAATGTTCTCTTGTTGGTACATAATTCCTTGAGAAACTTTGCATACCGTGGAATTTGTTGAATAGCATCTAGCAGTGGAATGTTGATTTGTACCTTCCGGAAGGTGTCAAGGATATCTTTTGTGTTTTTCTCTTTCTTTCCCTTTACAAGTCTTCCTGGATATGGTACTTGAGCAAAAATTTCAGCACTTGGTTCCTCACTCACCGTATCTTTCTTCTTTTGTTGTCGGTTCTTTTGAAGGGTTCCCTTCATCTCTTGAGGAACTTCTTTGTCTTTGGCCTCCATGTCCACTTCCATCTCTTCCTTTCCTTGTCCCACTTCTTTACCACTTCGGAGAGTGATTGCCTTTGCGAACTCATGATTTCCTCTTGGGTTTTGGATCACTTGGCTTGGTAATCTACCTTGGTCTCTTTGGTTCAATGAAGATGCTATATGCCTAATTTGATTCTCTAAATTTTTGATAGATTGCCTTATTTCCTACACAAAAGATTGGGTACTTAGCGCTAAAGATTCAATGAGTTCATCGAGAGACTTACCTTGTTTTGGAGGTTGTTGACGTGCAAATTGAATTTGAACCGATGGTGGCACTAACGTATTTTGAGTATTCTTCCATCCAAAGTTTGGAAGTTGTCGCCTGTTGGAACCTAGGTTTACAGATTACGCAGCAGAAGGGTTTTAAAATTTTTTAAAAGCAATCATCAAATAAACCCATTTGTGCAGTAATAATCGAAAATAATAAAAAGGAGATGAAAACTATTTCATACCAGCATAGGAGGCTCCTTCACTTTAATACGATCTACTCCTGATTTGAACCACTTGATCTTCCTCACTATCTCCCGGAACTGGTAACTGTGTGTGGGCGCGTCACAGCACTCAGGAACAAGAAAGGAGGTAGAAGAAACAACACAAAACAACTCTTGCTTTGTGTATCGAGAATCCGGTCAACCTAGAATGAAAATAAAATAAAACAAAACCTTTTTTTCTTTCTTTCTTTTTGGCCGCCGCTCATTTTCCCTATTTTGTTTCTTCTTATGGTGTTGTATTTCGTGAATCAATCCATTAGTTATATTAAGCCATATAATATATATATATATATATATTTAATAAAACTAACTGATGTGATGATATCTTTTAATTTTAAAAACAAAATCTTTAATTTATTTTATTAACTGATACCATCTAATTTGAATTTAAACTATTCAAATTCAATATTAATATTTAATTAATTAAAATAAGATAATCATATTATCCCATTTTTCAAATATAAATATCAACTAACACCCTCCATCAATGATTAATTACATAATTAAATAATCTTATTATTTAATTGTTATAATCATTAAATTCATTAATTAAATAATCTCATTATTCAATTAATTCTCAAATAGATCCGTGTCACAATTGTAGCACAATTAATTGGACAATCCAATTAATTAACCGTGACCCTTGTTACCTTAATCAATCAGGCTAGCAAGGGGACCTAATGGACATACAGTATTTTGAGCTCCAATAATCCATAGAAATAATTAATTAAACTCTTTAATTAATATTTCATGATTATTAACTTTGGTGTTATTCCACTAAAAACCCGAAGTTGCACTCTCTCAACTGTAGACGTTTTTACACAAACCAATAACTCTTGGTGTCCATCGATATAGCTATTACATATGGTATGATCCTCCACAGCTAGTTCATAATTAGAGCTGGGTCATAATGTCTGTTATATCCCTCTAATTATATCTTTCCATTAAGTACCATTGAGTCTCTAATGAACAATAAATCCTACATTCCTTATGGAATTAGAAGAGCGTTCATATTGTTCAAGCCCCAAATCAACCCTTCAGGGAACTACTATCTACTTCTCACAAGAAGGAGTGGATTCCACTATTGTGTTCAAACCTTCCCAACCACAAGCCAAACCGCGATTCCAACATACAGAGTTATTGACCAGGAATGCAACTCCGATCTCACCCATGGTATATCAAAAACCACGATCTAACCTGAAGGAGTCGATAAGACACTCAGGATTAAGATCACCCATATATAGCCATCATTTGTTGATATATATGAATCTTATCTTGTAACGGATCTTGGTGAGAGATTTATATAGATCATGGCCCAGTCCTATATGATCACATCATATAAGGTGCCTCCATTCTCATATCACCATATGAATAGTCTAGGTTAAAACCATCGTACATTAAGGAACGGACCGCAGCTGTAGATTAGCCACAAATAAAGTATCCAACTCTATTTGCTATCTACGGACTCTTTAGATTGCTCATCTCAAACTGAATACCTCTGTATATGACACTCATATACTCAATTAGAAATTACATCCGGCAATCTTGGATGTTTTGTACACATGATATAAATAAATGTATGAGACAATTTGAATGAATAAACTACTTCTTTTATTTCTTGTTCAATTCATATTTACAAACTACAAGCTTTAGGGCAAAAGCCCTAACAATCTCCCACTTGCACTAAAGCATGTGAGACATGTCTTGTAAACCTAGACTCTCTAGGTGACCCATAAACACTTTAGCCAGTAAGGTCTTCATAAATGGATCATCATGATTGTCTTGTGATGCTACCTTGATCACGGTCACATCTCCTCTCTGCATTGTCTCTCTGATGAGATGATATTTTCTCTCTATATGCTTACCTCTCTTGTGGCTTCTTAGTTCTTTGGAATTAGCCACATCACCACTATTATCACAATAAAGTGTGATGGGCTTATCCATATCCGGAACAACTTCCAGATCACTCAAGAACTTACGGAGCCAAACAGCCTCTTTAGCAGCTTCATAAGGGGCTACATATTCGGCTTCCATGGTAGAATCAGCAATACAAGATTGCTTAACACTCCTCCACTCAATGGCTCCACCACTAAGGGTGAATACTGATCCAGATGTGGATTTCCTAGAATCCCTGTCTGACTGAAAATCAAAATCCGTATATCCTAACAGGATCAAATCCTGTCCAGAATACACTAGCATATAGTTTCTCGTTCTCCGAAGATACTTGAGAATAGTCTTGACAGCAACCCAATAATCAAATCCTGGGTTAGACCGGTATCTACTAGCTACTCTCACTGCGAAGTAGATGTCCGGTCTCGTGCATAACATAGCATACATGAGACTACCTACTGCTGACGCATAGGAAACACGTCTCATATCTTTAACTTCTTGAGATGTCTTAGGACACTGTTCCTTAGAAAAGTGAACTTTATGCCTGGAAGGTAAATTATCTTTCTTGGAATTCTGCATCAAAAATCGCACAAGAATTTTGTCGATATACGATGCTTGAGACAATGCTATAAATTTGTTCTTGTGATCCCTTATAAGTTGGATCACTAGAACATAACTCGCCTCTCCCAAATCTTTTATTTGGAATTGACTGGCTAGCCAGCCCTTTACATCAGACAATACTCCCACATCATTCCCAATGAGTAGGATATCATCTACGTATAGGACCAAGAAAACTGCTTTCTTATCAATGATGCGCTTGTAGACACAAGGCTCATCAACAATTTGCTCAAAACCATAGGTTTTGATCACATCATCAAACCTTATGTTCCAAGATCTAGATGTGCTTAAATCCATAAATGGATCTTTGCAACTTGCAAACTTTTTGCTCTTGATCTGGAAACACGAATCCCTCTGGTTGCATCATGTAAATGCTCTCATCAAGATTGTCATTCAAGAATGCAGTCTTGACGTCCATTTGCCAAATTTTGTAATCAAAATAGGCAGCAATGGATAAGAGAATCCGAATAGACTTAAACATGGCTACTAGCGAGAAGGTCTCTTCATAATCGACTCCTTCCTTTTGGGTATAACCCTTGGCCACTAGCCTTGCCTTAAAGGTCTCTACCTTCCCATCTACTCCTCTCTTTCTCTTGTAGATCCACTTACACCCTATGGGTTTCACCTTATCCGGTAAGTCTACAAGTTCCCAGACTGAGTTAGAGTACATGGACTCCATCTCGAGATTCATGGCTTTAAGTCATTCCTCTTTATCAGGATATTCCATTGCATTCTTAAATGTCGATGGAGCATCCACACTATCAGCAGAGACAACATCTTGTCCCTCACTTACACCTAAATAGCATTCAAGCTATCACACAACCCTTTCACTACATCTAGATGGTAGTGTATCCTGATTAGGAATTATCTTACTCTCAGATGTTAATGGATCAACAACTCTTGTTAATTGAGAACTGGTCTCACAAGGCTCCAACTCATTCAATACAATTTTGGAACGAGGCTTATGGTCACTAATATAGTTATCCCTCAAGAAACGTTGCATTTGTCGATACAAACACTTTATTATCTTCAGGACTACAGAAGTATCCACCTCCGGTCTCCTTGGATTATCCTACAAACAAGCAGACCACAGACTTGGGTTCTAACTTTCCACTTCTGTTCTTTAACATGTGTGCTGGACAGCCCCATACACAGAAATGTCGCAAACTAACTTTACGACCATTCCACAACTCTAGAGGAGCCTTAGGAACAAATTTGGATGGCACTACATTCAAAATGTATGCCACTGTTTGTAATGCATATCCCTAAAAAGAATTTGGTAATGATGAGAAACTAATCATAGATCTAACCATTTCCATTAGGGTTCTATTTCTCCTCTCTGTGACACCATTCTACTGAGGTGTACCAGGAGCTGTGAGTTAGAACACTATCCCATACTAGACCATGAAGTTTTTGTAAGGATTCCGGGTTTTTGATTGGCTTATTTCGTCAGCAAACCACATTTGGGGGTTTTGTTGTAAGGGTAGATTAGGCCCTCAAGACCTCAAGAGGAGAAGCACTAAAGGTAAATTTCTTGTGCTTGTTTTGCTTTGAAGAGATATAGTTGCACACACACACATTCCATGCATATCCATACCTTGTGTTTATTGTGTGTTTTTATATGTGTGCATTCATGTTTTTTAAACATCTCTTCTTGCATATTTTATTGATTGCATCTTAGGATTAAAATGCCATGACATGTTAGGCATTAGGATGCATTCACATCCCACACTTGCACTTCATGTTTGTTAACCTTAAGTGTGGTGTAATTCGTTTCCGCTTGTGTGACCGGAAACGTCCGTGCTTGCACGATGGTGTGCATATCTTAGCACGATGGCTGACCACTTGAGAAGGTCTTATTCTTCTCTTGGATAAGTGTTAGATTTGGTTTGATTGATTGGAGTAAAGTGTCTAGGTTCAAAATATTGGATTTCAATGATTTGAATGTTTTTCAAAACTGACCTTTGTATGGTCTTATGACCATAACTTTTTACAAAAAGTTTCAAATTGAGTTTTGTAAAATTCTGGACAAACTAGACACTCATACCTTTCCAACGATATATTATTCGTAATATTTCATGATCGTTTGGATTGGTTTTGAAATCTCCAAAGTGACCACTAAAACAGGGCAACTCTGTTTGTGTCCGTTTCTGACCTTTGGTCACTCCATTGACCATAACTTTTTCTACAGACATTGAAATGTCATTCCACAAATTGGAGTAGAAAGTATACTTCCATACCTTTCCAACGATATATTATACGAAAGGTTTCGATATTGTTTGGTCATGTTTCGGAGCGCTCGAATCTCGAGCTGGTGCGCTGTCGCGCCTATGCGCTGGTCACCCGCGAAATCTCACCAGCGCAAATCGCCCAGTGGTCGCCCAGTTCTTTGGCGCTGGTGTGGCGCCTGTGTGGAGCGCTGGTCACCAGCGCTTGTGCAATTTTTTGCACCTTGCGCTGGTGATGTTGCGCTGGTCACAAGCGCAAGCTGACCAGCGCAAGAGGCCAAATCTGATGCGTTTTTCAAAACGACCTCACTTCACTTATGACTCCTATATATACATCTCTTTGATTTTAGGTTGTTTCCAAGAGTTCCAAATTTCATATTTTTCACTTAGAATATTTTTCAAGAGAAAAATCATCAAGAACTCACCTTTAAACACTCAAACCATATACATGTGCATCAAAGATCATCTAAGCATTTTCTAGCATAGTTAGTTTGCTTATTTGAATGGGTTTTGGTCATCACTCTTCCCTTGGTATGTTCTTCACTTTTATCATTGATATTTAGTGTTTTATTTATCAAGGCATCTCTTTTATTATTTGAATGTTCTTAGATTAATATCTTATATTCAAAATAGAGATTGTTTGTGATGACATGATTGAGTGTTGTGTTGTGATAGCTATCTAGGTTTTATAATCTATTGTTAGCTAAGCTATTTGACATGTCATTTAGCTATTGATATCTAGGAGTGTTTTTATTGACATATTATCATCCTAGATAAGCATATAGGGTTGCCTAGCTCTTATTGCATTTATTGAGTATTTTTATATATTCACACATAGGTTGTATTATCTCTTCATTGAGAAGTTAAGTCTTGTTGGCTAAGGTTGCTTAGGCCACAAGCAAAATGGACTAGAGCCACTTCTAAAGGCCCGCGTGGTAGAAGTGGGGGGTTACAGATCGGAGTGTTAGACGAGGTCTACATAGGTTGTAAACTTCATTTCAATTAGTGGATTTCGAGGTTCAAGTGTGGCGTACTAAACAGCCCGTGGTTTTTTCCCAGTGGTTGGGTTTTCCACGTATACATCAAGTGTCTTTTATAATTCCGCACCATATTACACTTGTTGTTTTTATATTGACTATTAGGGGCATTTTCGTAATATTGACCTTAAACGAAAATTGGGTGAAAATTAGTTAAAATCTATTCACCCCCCCTCTAGATTAATATTGTTAACACACCCGAGCTCGTACACATTATCTGTGTACTTTCAGTTTTCAAACTCTTGGTCAAGGTACTCACCTCCACGATCTAATCGTAAAGTATTGATAGTCTTTCCTAACTGATTCTCAACTTCAGCTCGGAATTCTTTGAACTTTTCAAAAGTTTCCGACTTCCATTGCATTAGGTAGACATATCTGTATCTTGAGTAGTCATCTATAAAGGTGACATAATACTCATAACCACCCATTGCTTTAACATTCATTGGTCCACAAACGTCTGAATGTATAAGCTCTAATGGTTCTTTAGCGCTCAGCCCTTTTCCAGTAAAAGGTCTCTTGGTCATTTTACCTTCTAAACAGAATTCACATACAGGTAAGGTGCCAACCTTTAACTCACTTAAAGGTCCGTTTTTCACTAGTCTATCTATATGGTCAAGGTTGATATGGCCAAGTCTTAGATGCCATAGATACGTTTCATTTTCTGGAGAAATCTTTTGTCATTTAGTTTTTGGTTTTTCAAACTTAAACATTTCGGTGTTGAGTAGTGTTGTATGTATTAACGGTCTTAAGACATATAAATTGTTTTCATTAATTCTTGAACAAATATTCAGACCATTCTTTGCAATAATAACCGATTTATTATCAAAAGAAACAGAATATAATTGTTCTAACAACTTAGAAACGGAAATTAAATTCCGTGTAAATCCAGGAATGAAAAATACATTGTCCAACAATATAAATTATTATTACAAAAACACAATCTAATTATGCCCACTGCTCGTGCCGACACGACATCCCTTGACCTCACACGCATAGAAAAGGCTCTCTCATCAAGTTGTGTCCAAGAATCAATCCACTGCAAAGAAGAACAAACATGGTTAGTGGCCCCCGAATCAATTATCCAAGGTGAAGAATCATCTTCCACTAAACACGACTCAAGAACAAGTAAATCATATTTACCTTTCGTTTTCTTCTTCTTGGCTACCTCTTCCAAATACTGAGGACAGTTCCTCTTCTAGTGTCCGACTTTGTCACAATGGAAACATTTTCCCTTACTCTTGTCGATAGAGGCGCCTTTCTTTTTGCTCTGGGCTTTCTTGGGTTTGGGCTTACCCTTCGCCTTCCCAACAGACCTCTTCCTCTTCTTGTTATTAGAGGAAGATGGTTCGGTAACATTTGCCTCACCAATCCTACCTTTGCTATCCTTAGTCAAGGACTCAAAGGTAGTGAGCTCATTGAGCAACTGTGTGAGACTGAACCTAAGCTTGTTCATCCCATAGTTGCTCTTGAACTGATCGAAACTCTTTGGAAGAGTCGTCAATATGATGCTTACCTGACTGGGTTCATCAATGGCCCTGCCATTGATTTCTGTCGTGTTGAAGTAGGACATCATGTTTAGGACATGCTCCCGAACTGATGTTCCATCCTTCATACGAGCGAGCATAGCGAAACGAACAGCTTCGTCCCATTTTTGCTCCGAGGGTTGCCCAAACATAGCCTGCAATGACTCCATTATTTCAAATGCAGTACCCATTGCTTCATGCTTAGTGACAAACACGTCTGTAATACTTGTTAATAGATATGTTCGAACTTTCTCATCTAATGAGACCCATTTCTCATATGCCTCACGAACAGTTCGTGCGGCATTGGCAGTAGGCATTGGAGGACTTAAGGTCCTTGGTGACCAAAATTGCATTGATATTGTGTTTCCATTTAGTGTAGTTATCACCAGTTAATTTGTCATTGGCTATGATTTGTAATAGTGCAGTTGACATGACTGAAAAAACATAAATAAAAAATTCATTCATTCATACATTCAAAACATGTGTGAATGTTCGGCATAAAATTAAACATGATGCATGAAAATGTTTAATGAACAAAAACAACCCTAAAAAGTTTTTCTATGTCATGACAATCCAACATACCACAAGCAAGTGCCACCTTAGGGTCAGTCAAATTCTTGCATGTTGGATCGAGACATTCTCAATCAAATGTTATACCTGAATAACTCTTATTCCTCTTACATTCAACCATTATATATTTCAGTCAGGTTTATAATTAACCAATTTAATTAAAACCTTGTGAGCGTAACCCATCATTTCAGATCTCATGAGCTTAACTCGAGAATTGCCGCCTTAGGGTCAGTCAATCCCGAAATCCTATCTGTTAGGAAGTCAACCTTGATATTGATTCTTATGGAAACCCTCCTAAGGGAGGATGAAAACAAAGCCGTCACGAGGCCCCACTCGAATCTTACGGTGTTGAACTAATGATGGAGACCACGAGATATTGTTATAGGAAAAAATAGTCGTGGTAGACACGTCATCGCTATATAAAGCCACGTAAGCAAGATCCAAAAGAAAGTCAACTAACGGAGCAAGAATTCCCCCCATGAGAACCTGGTCGGGAAAAGAGGAAGCTTCCCGACCACCAGCAAAGACGAGCTGCTCAGGCAATAAATCTTACTCGGGCAAGAACTCGGTGTAGTCGGGAATCAATGAAAAACAGATAGTCACCAGCGCCTATATTCCAAACTCTGGGTGCAATTAGCAACAAGCAACTCCGTGATAAGCAACAGTGACAGCAGAGTTCAAATAAGGAAGCAAATAGATTTTCCATAAATAAAGGAGGAAGAATCAGAATCAGACTTGGATTCAACCACATCAGGAAATATACAAAAGAAGGAGAGTCCGAATCCGTTAAGGATTACAACACACAATTAGGGCACCACATACCAAAACCCTAATTAAACATGTATAAATACCCCTTCTTCACACAAAAAGAGGGAGAGATAGCTTGAGAGAGATTGTAGTGCAGCATTCTTGTAATTGTTCTTCATAGTGGATTTGGCTCCGTTGCCTAGGCAACAAACCGTGGATGTTTCTCCAATCCTTGGAGTTTTACCACGTAATTGGTTGTTATCTCTAGTTATTTTTCTTTTGGTTTTAATCATCCTAGTTCATAAATCATAGCAATTCATTAGCAAATCATTGACTCGGTGACTACCAAAAATCACCGTCAACAATTGGCGCTAGAAGAAGGGGCGACCAGAAATTTGTGATAACAATGGCTGGCGAAGGAGATGGTAGCGATTCCAGGTACAGTCAAGGCGTGCCAAGTAATGAGCTGGAGGATGACACCACGCTCAATACAGCGGATGCCACCCTAATGACGGCGGACCAGTCAGCTGCCCAGGCAGGTATTCAACGTTTCCCCATAACTAATGAAGAAATCACGCAGCGATTTCATGCTTCTCTGCAACAACTTATATCAGACGCAGCAAAACAAGGAATTGACCTTTCCGCCACGGGAGGTTTGACTTCGCCTCACAGCTTGTCCATTCCAAACCAGCAGGCTGCGAGACTGCGTTCTGCAGTAGTGATACCAATACCTGATGCACCCCTAAAAGCGAGACGAGATCCTATAGGCAGGCCAGAAATACTATCCGAAAGGGTGGATAGGAGGAGTAGGGAGCGTAGAGAGGGGAATGATTCTGACAAGGGTTACGATCAAGATCGAATAGTTGTAAATCGGGATCACCCCAGGAAGCGCAGCCACCGGAGAAACCGATCTTCATCCTCGGAAGGGAGTGAGCAGAATCGTCATCGCAAGCGCAAAAGGGGCACAGTATGGCTGCATGGCCTAAACCGGGATCGTAGAGAGTTGAATCCGGAGGAAAGGGGTCAAAAATTGACCATAAGTCAAAATTTCAATGCGATAGGGGAACCAGAAGGAGACAGAGATATACTCATACAGAGTCTAACCCAGGAGGTTCAGAACAATCGTCGACAAATGGATGCTTTAGTCAGGCGATACGGGCATAACGAACTGTCGGATGACGAATCCGGGAGCCCTTTCACTAGTGGGGTCCTGAGAACGCCTTTCCCGGAGAGATTCAGGATGCCACACGTGGAGCTGTTCAAGAAAGATACCGATCCAAAAGAACATGTCAGGAGATATAGGAGCGCTATGGCACAATACATCCATAATGACGCACTGCTATGTTTGAATTTCCCTCAGACTCTTGGGGATCTAGGTTCCCGGTGGTTTGGTAGATTACCAGCAGCAAGCATAAGCAGTTTTGGCGAACTGAGCAAAGCTTTCTCAAGGCAGTTCCTCGGGAATGTGCATAGAAAAAAATCGGTGGCTCACTTATCTCAACTCAGACAGGGAAAGGATGAGTCGCTAAAGAAGTATCTGAGTAGATTTGGTCAGGAAGTATCCGAGATTGGAAGCGCGAATGACGAAGCAATAATTGCTGCGTTCATCAACAACCTACAGAATGGACAATTGTCATTTGACCTCAGAAGAGCCCGACTAACCAGCTACGCTGATATGATGGACATGGCAGGGGGGTACGCCCTGGCTGAAGAGGAAGAAATTGCCACAGGAGGTTACTTCGTGCATGGCGGTCGCCCAGAAGGGTCCAAGATCAAAGAACAAACAAAGGCGCCCGACGCCAAAGGAGACAAACAGAAGAACAGAGCACGGGATGGTCGGGATGGACGGCGAGCATACGACCCAAAAACCGATCAACCACGGCAGAAGTTCCAAGGTAGATATACAAATTACACCCCACTCAAGAAAGATCAAGGTGAAATCTTGGCCATCTTAGAAGAGAAGAACATGTCAAAAGAACCACCAAGGCAGTCGACATATGCTCGGAGGGACACCACCAAATATTGCCGTTTCCATAAGGAGAACGGGCATGAGACATCCAAGTGTTTCCAGTTAAGGGACCACATTGAAACTCTCATCAGGGAAGGACATCTGAAAGACATTGTCCTCAAGAAAGTGGACAGGACAGATGGACAGAAGAGTAGCCGGCAGGACGAACGAGCAAGAAAGTTCAGTCCGAAGGGAGCCGAGGACCAGGGAGCAATAAACACCATCTTTGGAGGACCGGCGACCGGCAAGAGTAACAGGGAAAGGACACAAGAAATCCGAGAAGCCATGGAGGCACGGAGAGACCTGGATGTGAATTCTATTGAACCCGACCCGAAAAGAATCAAAGAGGGATGGGACCCGATCGTATTCACAGAAGCCGACTCACATGGAGTGGATGTTAAGCCAAATGACGCGCTAGTAATTGGCGCACGGATCGGCCATAGAGAGGTACATCGAATTCTGATTGACAATGGAAGTTCAGCAGATATTCTAAGTGCAGAAGTATATGACCAGCTGAGGCTGGACAGAAAAGACCTACAGCCTTTTCCCACGCCCCTTAGAGGGTTTGGGGGAGTCGAAGTAAGATCGCTAGGAACAGTGAAACTACCCGTGAAGATTGGGACGACACCTTGCCAAAAAACTGTGCTACTCGACTTCGTGGTAGTAGATACAGAGAACTGGCCGTACAACGCTCTACTGGGACGACCATTCTTGAATAAAACCAAAGCAGTAACGGCAACATACGCTCTCATGATGAAGTTCCTGACGGAATACGGAGTAGGAGTGGTTAAGGGGTCACAAGAGATGGCCCGAAGAGCAAACTTATCAGTGTACAAAGATAGGGAAGTACACCAAGTGTGCACAGTAGCGACCCGGCAAAAGGTGGAAGAACCGGAAGAGCAGGCAGAAGTGCCTAAAGAGTTTGAATTGGACCCCAGAGAAGAACCTGAAGTCAGAAAGGATGAGCCGACCGAAGAGGTAACGCTGAACCCAGTGGACCCGAGTAAGACAGTGAAGGTGGGGGCAAGTTTAAGCATGCATGTCAAAACCCAACTTGTCACATTGCTAAGAAGATATGAGGATGTTTTTGCTTGGGGTCACGAGGATATGCTGGGGGTAGACCCGAAGGTAATATCACATAGCCTATCGATCAACCCAGAATCCCGACCAGTGATACAAAAGAGAAGATTGTTCAATCCGGAGAGAAGCGTCGCAATCAAGAAAGAAGTAGAGAAGTTACTTTCCGCAGGATCAATAAGGGAGGTCAAGTACCCGGAGTGGGTAGCCAACGTAGTATTGGTCAAGAAAAAGAACAACCAATGGAGGATGTGTGTAGATTTCACTGACTTGAACAAGGCCTGCCCGAAAGACAGTTTTCCATTACCAAGAATTGACCAGTTGGTAGATGCAACGGCGGGATACGAACTGTTAAGCTTCATGGATGCTTACTCGGGATACAATCAGATTCGGATGAATAAAGCAGACGAAGAAAAAACGTCTTTCACCACGGATCAAGGACTGTATTGCTACAGGGTGATGCCTTTTGGATTAAAAAATGCTGGAGCAACATACCAAAGATTGGTGAACCGGATGTTTGCTCGGCAGATTGGGAGAAACATGGAAGTTTATGTGGATGATATGCTGACGAAGAGCACTACGGCAGAAAGACACTCGGAGGACTTGAAAGAAACCTTCGATGTTCTGAGGAAGTATAAGATGAAGCTCAATCCCAGTAAATGCGTATTCGGAGTACCCTCAGGGAGGTTTCTGGGCTTTCAGGTTCACCAAAGAGGAATTGAGGTGAATCCCGAGAAGATCAGAGCACTAGAAGAAATGGCTTCACCAAAGACGTTGAAAGATGTACAAAGGCTAACAGGATGTCTCGCATCGCTTAATCGGTTCATTGCCAAGTCAACAGACAAGTGTGCCCCATTCTTCAAAGCAATAAAAAAGGGAAAAGGGCTTGAATGGGGTGCAGAATGTGAAGAAGCTTTTCAGAGGTTGAAGGAGTATTTGGGACGAGCACCAATCCTCTCAAAACCGGTGGTAGGAGAAACATTATACTTGTATTTGTCAGTCACGGAGGTGGCGACAAGTTCGGTGTTAATACGATTAGAAGAAGGGATACAAAAGCCAGTGTACTACACAAGCAAGGCATTGTTACCAGCAGAAACCAGGTATTCTCCAGCAGAAAAAATAGCTCTAGCACTGATCACATCAGCCAGGAAACTGAGGCCATACTTCCAAGCGCATACAATAGAAGTATACACAGACTGTCCGTTAAAACTAATCCTTCAAAAGCCGGAGGTGTCGGGAAGATTGACCAAATGGGCCGTGGAGCTGAGCGAATACGACATCAAATACACACCTAAAGCAGCAGTTAAAGGGCAGGCAGTATCGGACTTTATAGCAGAATTCACCGAGCCCGATGCCGAGGTAAGGAGAACAATGGAGGGTGAACGGATTGAAAAACTTCAGTGGAAATTGCATGTAGACGGATCATCGAACACACACGGCAGCGGGGCAGGAATAGTCATAACAACCCCCGAGGGGGATACCGTGGAGTGTGCCATGAGGTTCGATTTCAAAGCAACCAACAATCAAGCAGAATATGAAGCCTTGTTGGCCGGCCTAAGGGTTTGCATAGCATTAGGGGCAGATGAGCTGGAAATTTACAGCGATTCACAAGTCGTGGTTAATCAAGTGCTGGACGAATACCAGGCAAGGGAAGGGCACATGATAGTTTATTTGGACATTGCAAAAAGGCTACTTAGAAAGTTCAAGGTATACAAAATCTCTCAGATCCCTCGGGAAGAAAACGAGAAAGCAGATGCTTTGTCCAAGTTAGCCTCAGCCACCACGAGTGTCAGATCCAAAGCAATACCAGTGGCACATTTGACTAAGCCCAGTACAGCAGAATCGGAGGAAATCATGGTAGCTGAGATCCGGCCAAGCCCAAGCGACTGGACATACAAACTCAGGAAGTACTTGGAGGAAAGCATACTACCAGAGGATGCAGTAGAAGCAAAACGCATCAGATACAGGTCAACCCGGTATACAATTTTAAGGGGAGAATTATACAGGAGAGGGTTCTCAAAAGTATTGCAAAGATGTGTGACCGGCGAAGAAACCAGAAAAATCCTAGAAAGTGTCCACAGTGGAGTATGTGGAAACCATACTGGGGGTAAAAGCCTAGCACACAAGGTACTTAGGCAAGGCTTCTACTGGCCGACCCTGTTCGTAGAAGCGCAGCGATTCGCCGAGAGCTGTGAGACATGCCAAAGAATAGCAAACGATATTCGGCAACCCCCTGAGTTACTCAGAAGTCTAACCTCACCGTGGCCCTTCGCCATGTGGGGACTCGACCTGATAGGACCAATGCCCACAGGAACAAAGGGAGGGGCAAAGCATGCTATTGTGGCAGTGGACTACTTCACCAAATGGGCAGAAGCGGAGGCACTAGTACACATAACGGAAGCAAACACCACCAGCTTTGTCAAGAAAAACATCATATATAGGTTTGGGGTCCCGAGCATCATTATAACTGACAATGGAACCCAGTTCGACAACAAAAAGTTCAGAGAAATGTGTGAAGAATTCAAGATCGCGAACTACTATGCATCACCGGCTCACCCTCAAACCAATGGCCAGACAGAGGCTGTGAATAAAGTGATCAAGCATACACTGAAAGCAAAGCTAGAGGCAAAAAAAGGTGGTTGGGCGGACAAGCTGCCCGAGGTGTTGTGGGCGTACCGAACAACGATGAGGTCGTCCACTGGGGAGACCCCTTTTGCGCTGGCATTTGGAACAGAAGCTGTCATCCCAGCAGAGACAACTTTTACATCCCCCAGGGTACAGTTATACAGTCCCGAACACAATATGAATATGTTGCAGCAGAACTTAGACGAGCTTGAGGAAATTAGAGATACAGCACAGGTCAGAAATTCCGCGTACCAGCAAAGGGCTGCGAGGTACTACAATTCCCATGTTCGGGAACGAAGATTCCAACTCGGAGACTTAGTGCTAAGAAGAGTATCCCCAAACACCAAAGATAAATCTTCGGGATCTCTTGCCGACAAATGGGAAGGGCCGTACATCATCAAAGGAGCTGTAGGACACGGGGCATACATGATAGCCCGACCAGAGGGTAGTTTAGTGCCCCGACCATGCAACGCACAATATTTAAAGATCTTCTATCCTTGAGCGATCCGACCGTATTTTTATAATTCTGCTTTAGCTCAGTTTTCAATTTCTACCTTTATTTATTTCAAGTATTAGTTTTTGGTTTCATAATCATGTCTTATCTAATGAAATTCGTGTTCAATAAAGTCCAGTTGCATGAGATACTCGGTCAAAGCTAATTACCAGTTAAATAAGATACGCGGATCAAACTGTCTAAAGGCCAGTTACATGAGACACTCGGCATAGACCTAACACCAGAAAATTCGGGCGCCATAAACCCGCGAAAGAGCGGACGAGTAGTGCCCGAAGGGCGGAAAAGCTGTAGTAGCATGCCCGCCTAGCTAAAACGATAAGAATGTATCCCTTAGCAAAAGGCAAAACCGAGGCACCAGAATTAACTGGAAAACTGCTCGGAGCGCCGCTAGAAAAGCTAGTGAGATGCGCAGCCGTGTTGGCTGGTGCGATGTGCCACAACGATTCGGTAAAACCTTGCACAGATAAAACCAGGAGACGTCCTAGGTAACTTGTGCAAGGACCCTGACGTATGGTCGTGGCGAGCCTCGGCGTAACGTTGAGGCAAAGCAAAATCAACAATAAAGGCCAGTTACATAAAATACTCGGCCAAAACTAGTTACCAGTTAAATAAGATACGCGGTTAAAACTGTTTAAAGGCCAGTTAGATGAGACACTCGGCATAAACTAGTCACCGGTTAAAAGAGATGCATAGTCTAAAATCATTGAAAAGCCAGTTGTGTAAGACACTCGGCTAGAATTAGTTACTGATTAAATGAAGCACTCGGCCGAGGTAAAAAGAGGATTTAGATAATCTCGTTCACGCATTCATAGACAACTCTATTGAGAAAGAATCCGTGTATATATATAAAAAGAAAGAATACAGTTATATAATTACAAATGTAAGTAGTTACAAATCTGAGTATAGTTACAAGCAGATATGGAGATTAAATATTTAAGAGGAAGGCGCTGGGGGTCGGGAGCTACTTCCGCCAATATCCGGGTCAGGCTCCATCACATACTCACTTAACAGGCTATCATCCGAGGGCCAAACAATGACATCCTCCTTCTCATCGACCATCCAGTCGGTATAATCGATCCCGGGGACGGGTCCCAAGTCAGGTGTCTCATTGTCAATCCCCGCCTTCTCGCAGGCATAAAAAGTGGAGAAGGAGTCAGCAGAGGGAACCTCGAGGTGCATGGGATATGGCGCTTTACCCTTACTTCTACAATACGCCCGCCACTCCCTCATCTGGACCCGAAGAGACTCCAGAGAGGTATCCACATGCTTTCTGATTGAAAGGCTCCAATTGGCCCGGGCCCGATCAGTCGCCCTATTCTTCTGCTTGAAGAACTCCCCAGCCGAGACCATTCCCTGCTGGAACTCGCGCAGAAGCAAAGCATCATAGGCTGGAGACCTCTTGAAGCGATCAACGCTCTGTAGTTCCAGTTCCAACCTAGCTTCCTTCGATAGGGACCTGATTGTCAGGGCCTGACGCTCCAAGTCTTCAATTCGGCGTTCGTAAGCGGACTTGGCGTCTTCAGCAGCCTGCTCAGCCTGGAGCAAAGCACCCTGAGTGGATGATAGCTGATCTTTCAAAATTTGGACCTCCTCGGCGGCGGAAGATGCTCGCTGATCAGCCTCCAATTGCCGAGCCAGGCATTGGTCTAAAAGCACCTGGCTCGACTTAGCCCCCTCTCGGCAAGCTAACTCAGCCCGAGAGCAGCGGTCCTCACTCTCCTTTAACTGGGCTTCTAGCCGTTTTATTCTTTCTGCCTGGGCTTCACCGGCTTGACAAGCCCCAGACATCTCAGCCACCATCTACAACAAATCAACAGTAAATAAAAAATAATAGCGAAAAGCGAGAAAGGAATACTAAATACCGCATGTAACTAAAGCACTACTTACGTAAGAGGCACTGTTAAAAAATCTGCAGAGTCGGTCAGACACGCTCCCGGTTCTGAGGTGGCTCCAATGATCCTCCCCAATGTAGGCTCGACCAGTAGCCATGGCCCTCAACATGGATTCGGGGGCAGGATCATCGGTATGGGGCGAGGAACCCGAGCCGCCAGCATCGGTTTCCGGAAGCTCGGCGGACGAGACAGCTCGAGGAATAGCAGTTGAACCCCCCACATCATCCTTTGTCGAGACCATTGGAGAAGAGGCGCCCACGTTCTCCTCAGCGTTACTCTCTCCCTCGTCGCCCGAAGACGAATCAACATAGGCAACCACCCTGGGAACCTTGTGGGTAGCTCGGCCAGAAGAAAACGAGGCTTTTCTCTTCCCGAGCCGCCTCGCCTCAACGTTGCTGCACTCAGGAGCAGAAGGAACGGCAGAAGCCGGAGTCCCCTGAGTTACCATGCCCGAGTGGTGCTCTGCCGTTTCAGCATCCCGAGGAGTAACATGAGATGCATCTACAGCGGCAGAAATGGGAGAGTTGATTCCGCCAGAAAGAGTTGCTTGATCAGAATCAGAAGGGTGCCCCACTTTCTCCTTGCCTTTTGAAGGACCCTTTCGGCTGTCCAGATCAGCTCCGGTTCTACTTACTCCAAAGTCTTCCGGATCAGCCGTGGTCTCTTTTGAACATGCAGCTGTTTCTTGACCATGGATCTCTTCAGGCACATACTCGGGCACCCCCTCTTCATCATTATCCTCGGGAAGGTCCTCGGGAACGCTCCCCTCAGACTTATCATCGGGAGGAGCTACCCCTGCATCTCGCTGGCGGAGAGCTTCTTTCCTGCTGGCTTCCACGATCCCTTTCATCCGGCGTGCCAGAGCATCGCAGACCACGTCTACGTCATATACTGCAAAAAAAAAAAAAAAAAAAAAAAAAAAAAAAAAAAGAGCCCGAGTCAGCAGACAAATACCAAGACAAATGAAAGATAAAAGACGATAAAAACTACAACATAACTTACGGCGTCTGCGGCGGGCAGAAATCTGAGGGAAGAGGCGAGCTGTAATCATCTTTCCCTCATTATACAGGTAGGGTTTACCCCTTTTATCCAAGGGGCGGACGGCAGCCCGAGCCAAGGTCTTCAGCTCTTCGTCGGTAAAGGAGGAAGTTACATGGTTCCATTGGGGCGAACAAAAATACCGAGGAACCCTGCAAGTCATCTTGGAGCCACCCAGATCAAAACTGATTGACTGGCCCCAACGTCCACCCACGAAGAACCAGCTGTTCTTCCAGAATTTGTTTGAGGTAGGGAAGCCCCAAACAAATCCCTTCATTTTCTCATCGGTAGTCGGCTCGACCTCGCCCTTCACCACAACATCTTTAGGGATCCAGAACTCGGGCTGAGTCGATTGAAGAAAAAAGACCCCGGACTTCCCCACGGGCCTCAGGGAGTAGAAGTGTCGGATTTCGCGAGGAGTAGGAGGTGGCCGCTTCATCCTGTGCCACATGTGCCACATGCACATCAAAATCCGATAGCTGTTTGGAGTCAGCTGAGCTGGGGCAATTTGGGCCTCAGCCAAAAACCAAGTGATGAACGGCTGGAGAGGAAGAGTGACGCCACAGGCAAGCATCAATCCATAAATCGCCACATGACCAGGTGGGGGGTTCCAGGCAGCCCGACCTTCAGCGGGGATTAGCGAAATCACGTCGCCATCCAGATCGAACCGCCGCATATATTTGCCTACCTCCTCAGGGCCGACCACATTCGGCTCTACATCATAAGCGCATATGCGTTCGGGAGAGAAGGGAATGCGAGCAGCCCTATGCTCTTCCTCGACGTCATTCTCGACAACCCTCTGGGTCCCGACTCGGCTCTCCAACGAGTGGGAGTCTTTGTAAACCTTGCGAGTGCTCATTTTTTTTCCCGATCGTTTCCAAGGCCGAATGTCAACTGTAGAAGAAGAAGAATCCGACCAATCTGCAGGCTGATAGTCGGGAGGCGACGAATCCGAGGAAACTGAATAAACTTCAGGAGGAAATGGAGCCACTGAAGGAGCAAAATTTTCACGGGAAATTGCAGAAACGTCAGCATCAATGAAATGTGGTTGATCAAAGAGAGGTGGTTTCAATAAATTGTGGACTACAGATGCAGTGTGTGCATCATGTTGCTCAATAGCAATCATGCCAACAGTGTAAAGACGATACCTAGTTGCAGAATCCATGAGAACTAACCTTGATGTGTTTGAAGCAGAACCCAGAAAAAGCTGGAGATGCAGTTGAAGCAAACGAAGAGATGGTTGCAGCAGAAAAACCCAATAAACAGGGGATGCGAGCAAATTCTTCAGAGAATAATGCACAAAAAATTGTGGAAAGTAAAGTAAAAAGGAGAAGCACCACCACTACCAGTTTTTATAGGCAGCACATTAATTTCAAAAAACACGAAACCCTAGGAGAAACACAAGGAAGCGGGAAAACAGAGGGGCGTGGGTGATGACGTAATCCACACGCGAGCGAACAGAAAGGTCATGTCCCATAAATGCATCGCACCACCGCTGTACCCCAGACAAACAAGAAGGGACAAGTGGCGACCGAAGAACACCTTGAGCCGCCAGTGAGTAGAAACGTCACCATCAAAAGATTTCTGAAATGATTGATAAATCGAATGCGTGCGGTCGTAATTAAAACACGTCACTTAAGAGCCTTGAAGCAAACGAGGATACATTAACGCGGAAAAAGACAAACGAAGACTAGTCGCAAATGAGCATGAAGTTAAATATCTGACCCGAGTGGAACTGACTCAGCATGATCGGCACAAATATTTAAGGGGGTATTGTTATAGGCAAAAATAGTCGTGGTAGACACGTCATCGCTATATAAAGCCACGTAAGCAAGATCCAAAAGAAAGTCAACTAACGGAGCAAGAATTCCCCCCATGAGAACCTGGTCGGGAAAAGAGGAAGCTTCCCGACCACCAGCAAAGACGAGCTGCTCAGGCAATAAATCTTACTCGGGCAAGAACTCGGTGTAGTTGGGAATCAATGAAAAACAGATAGTCACCAGCGCCTATATTCCAAACTCTGGGTGCAATTAGCAACAAGCAACTCCGTGATAAGCAACAGTGACAGCAGAGTTCAAATAAGGAAGCAAATAGATTTTCCATAAATAAAGGAGGAAGAATCAGAATCAGACTTGGATTCAACCACATCAGGAAATATACAAAAGAAGGAGAGTCTGAATCCGTTAAGGATTACAACACACAATTAGGGCACCACATACCAAAACCCTAATTAAACATGTATAAATACCCCTTCTTCACACAAAAAGAGGGAGAGATAGCTTGAGAGAGATTGTAGTGCAGCATTCTTGTAATTGTTCTTCATAGTGGATTTGGCTCCGTTGCCTAGGCAACAAACCGTGGATGTTTCTCCAATCCTTGGAGTTTTACCACGTAATTGGTTGTTATCTCTAGTTATTTTTTTTTTGGTTTTAATCATCCTAGTTCATAAATCATAGCAATTCATTAGCAAATCATTGACTCGGTGACTACCAAAAATCACCGTCAACAGATATAATGTCATATATCCCTCTCCCACTCACTATTCTATAATAAGGGTTTTCTATTAATATTAATGCACCTAATTAAACTAGATTAAATGGCTAATTTCAATCTAAGTGTCAAGTTCATTAATCACAAATTATTAGAATCCTATTCCAATAACTAATAAACTAATTTGATTTTTAACTCTTAAAAATCTAGTTCATTAGTGATAATTCTAATCTATGTAAACTATTTACTAAGACTAGAATTATTAAATGTGTATTTACCAAGTTTTAACTATTAAAACTAAACACATTATTAGGTCCAATTATTATTAGGGGCTTAATCAAATTAATCCTAATATATATATAAAGGACCCTACTAATCTAAGTAATTAAACTCTTTAATAAAAAGATTAGTGATTAATGAGAATTACCAAGTTTTTACTCCTAAAAACTAATCCCATTAATTTATAGCCAATTATGTGAATTACTCATTTTAATCAAATTAAAAAATAAACACATAATATAGCTGGCTATAATGCATGTATGACATATCAACATATATGTGTGTAGGCACACCTAATCTAAATGATATCACTACAAAAAAATAAGGCATTTGTTGACAGTTTAAAACTGTCAAGAAAAGGATTCTTGATAGTTTTTAAAACTGTCAACAATGCTAGTGTCAAGGAAAGTCTTGACAGTTTTTATTATTTTATTATTATTTTTTATTGACAGTTTTTAACTGTCAAGATATTTATATAATTTTTTTTTTAATTTTTCATTATTTAATATTTAATTAAATAACATATTTTACTTTTATACACCAACCCCACCACTACCGGACCTCCACCGCCTCCTCCGCCGGACAGCCGTCGTCGGGGCAACTCCGTCGCCGGCCACCGTCCTGTTCTCCGGTCTGCCGCCGGACCTCCGCCTCTGCTACCGCCAGGCCAGTCGCTAGACCTCCACCTCCGCCTCCCGCCACCGTCGCCGGACCTCCCCTTCGCCGCCGCCGCTGAGCTCCACCTCTACTGCCGTTGCACGCCACCACCGCCGCTGCCGGACCTCCCTCCGCCGCCGACGCTGCTCTCCACTTCCACCGCCGGACCTCCACCTCAGCAGCCGCCGCTGCACGCCACCGCCACCCACCGTCCAGCCCTGCCCTCATCTGATAATTGAACAATATTAATTGTCATTAGCATGGATTGAACCTGAGACATCAAACCAAAATTGTAAGCCTTCACCACTTGACTACAACATGTAAAGTGATATTAAATGAACAATATTTTATATAACCTATATGAGTTGTTCGAAATAAAAAATAAAAAAAACCTTAAATTAAATAAATTTAAATTTATTCAACCAATCAAAATTCTAATTTCTACAACAAACATATATTAAAAAATATTTATTGAAACTTTAATAAAATTATATTTTTTAAAACATATATAATCGAGTTATTAGTCAATACTCTATGGTCACGTTTGGTTACATGGTGGAATGGTAATCGGAATGATAATGGAAAAGAAAGAAAAACTAAGTTTTTTGTTTGGTTGAAACTTTAGAATTAGTCTTTAAATCAGTATTATTTTGTTTGGTTAACAACGAAATGGAATGATGTTACCTGTATTTTAACCAAAATACCCTTAATTATAAAACATTCATAATAACATGATATATTATGGATAATAATAATAATAAAATATAAAAGTATATTATATATATAAATATATATTATTTAATATAATAATATATATAATATATAATATATAATATATATTATATATTATATATAATACATATATATATTATATGATACATAAAATAATATATATAATAATATAAATATATGTAATAATAGTATAATATATATAATAATATATAACATATATAATAATAGTATAATATATATAATAATATAATATAATTAATATAATATATAATAATATATTATTTTTGGAAAGGAGAGTATTTTTAGAATGGAATTGGGGCATATGAAGGTATTTCTGGAATATAAATTTTAGTTTGGAATGGAAGGACATTCCATTGGTTTTTGGATGGAATGCTCATTCAACCAAAATGGTGGAATCCTGATTCCAATGGAATCACCATTTCATTGCATTTTAACAAACCAAACGAATGGAATGGCTTTCTTTCCATTTCATTTCATCCAACCAAATATGGCGTATAGGAGACTCGTGATATCAATTGTAATAAGCATGATTTGAAATGTAACTTCACTATAGGGGAGATATTTATCAACATGCATCTTGCAATTTAATGAACAAATGTAAGACCCAGATTACTAATTTATATGGGTAATTGGATTATTAACGTGTTTCTTAGTATGAAACAAGAGGGTGCAAAATAAATAAACAATTTTTTTAATTATTTTTTTGAATTTTTTAAAAGTGAATGATTTTAAAAAAAATTATTAAATTTAAAATTTTACTTATCCAATATCTGTTTGCCGGGCAAACCGATATCTTACTGTAAAATAAATTCATATCAGGATTTTGTTTGGTATTGAAAATAGGAAGTAAAAGTTTTAAAAAATTATTAAAGATAAATAAAAAAAATTATATATTATGAATGTTTTATAATATAATATATATTATATTATATTATATTATATTATATATTATTATATTAAATAATATATATTATATATTTATTAAATAATATATATTTATAATATTTATATAATATATATTATATTATATTATATTATATTATTATATAAATATATTATTATATATTATAATATATTTTATATATATATTTATTTATATTATATTATATTATATTATATTATACATATATATATATTATGTATTATATATGTATTTTATATTATATATTATGAATGTTTTATAATTAGGGGTATTTTGGTCAAAATACAGTTAACTCTATTCCATTCCGTTGTTAACCAAACAAAATAATACTGATTCAGAGACTAATTCTAAAGTTCCAACCAAATAAAAAACTCAGTTTTCCTTCCCTTTCCATTCTCATTCTCATTCTCATTACCATTCGTGACAATAGAGTATAAACCATTAACTCGATTATATATGTTTTAAAAAATATAATTTCATTAAAAGTTTTAATAAATATTTTTTAATATATGTTTGTCGTACAAATTAGAATTTTGATTAGTTGAATAAATTTAAATTTATCTTAAAATATATATTTTTTTATTTGTAACAACGTATATAGGTTATTTATAAATATTGTTCAATTGTTGACACATCAAGTCTTGTAGTCAAGTGGTAAGGACTTCCAATAATTGATTTGGTCTCAAGTTCAATTCTCACTAATTGTCATTATTTTTAATTGTCAAGTGGTTGGACGTCGGCGGGTGGCCGGTGGTGGTCGGCAGCGGGTGGCGGAGTCTCTGGTGGCCGGTGTCGACGGAGGTCGGCGGTCGGTGGCCGGCGGTGGCTGACGGTGGAGTCGGCGGGCGGTGGTCCGGCGGTGAGGGAGGTGTTTATTATAAATATAAAAAATGTTATTTAATTCAATATTATTATTAAATAATGAAATTTTAAAATAAATAAAAAAATTATAAACATTTCTTGACAGTTAAAAACTGTCAAAAAAAAAAACTCAACATTTCTTGACAGTTTTTAACTGTCAAGAGAAAAAACTGTCAAGCAAAAAAAAAAAAACCTTATAATTTATGACAGTTTTTCAAAACTGTCATAAAAAAACTGTCAACTATACTAGTTTTTCTAGTAGTGTATGTATATGCATGGCAATGCTTTAATCATCTCATAATAAAAGCATACATGAGTTGACCGGGTATAATGGGTTATCTAACTTTAAAAAAAAAATTCTAATTACAAAAAATTTTCCAAGGCATTCCTTGGTCTTTTTGTAATTCCAAAAATCTTCAAGTCCATTTGTAATATCTTCTGCGTCTTTCGGGCCCAAAAATCAAGTCCAACTTAATTTATTTTATTGGATCCATCTCATGGATTAAATCCCTTAAAGCCCAAATGTTACTCTAACATTTTTCGGAGGCCTGAGATTTCCCAAAATGAGCCCAAATGTGCTTGTGCACAAATAGCCCTTACCCTTGCGAATGTGTGCATGGATGGCGTCGCAACGCTTGCGTGTGGCTGCTGCACAAACTTTGCGCAGAAGTAGGCATTGCACAATATTTGTGCAATTTGTGCGCTGCACCAATTTTGCACAGCTGTTACATTATCATGCATGCAACACTTGCACTCTACAATAGTCTGTTGCATGACAATGTGCCTGTGTTGTACTTTTAATTTTATTTTATTTTAAACACGTGCAACATTTGCACAAGCAACAACATGTTGAAAAAAAAAAAAAAAAATTGCAAGTGACTTGTGCAATGACAGTGCGGCAGCCTGCTAGTGACTTCATTCTTTCGGATCGTTGTTCTTCGTCTTCGATTTACATCAATAATATAAAATTACAGCAAATCAACGAAAATAAAAAAAATATTATACAACCCGGGATTAAAATAACAGTAGAAATAATACAACCATTAAAAACGAACCCTAAACCCATTATACCATACAATTAACGATCAACCATGTTTATAATAAATAAAAATTATAAACACCATACAATCATTAGAAAGTGCCTACACATTCATACATGCTATCAGGAGCAATCGAATTTGATTATACTGTACAAAAATTGGCTCCGATACCAATTGTTGGAACCTAGGTTTACAGATTAAGCAACAGAAGGGTTTTAAAAATTTTTAAAAGCAATCATCAAATAAACTCATTTGTACAGTAATAATCGAAAACAATAAGAAGGAGATGAAAACTATTTCATACCAGTGTAGGAGGCTCCTTGACTTTAATACGATTTGCTCCTGATTTGAACCACTTGATCTTCCTCGCTATCTCCCGGAACTGGTAATTGCGTGTGGGCGCATCACGGCACTTAGGAACAAGAATGGAGGTAGAAGAAACAACACAAAACAACTATTGCTTTGTGCATTGAGAATCCGGTCAACCTAGAATGAAAATAAAATAAAACAAAACCTTTTTTTTTCTTTCTTTTTGGCCACCGCTCACTTTCCCTATTTTGTTTCTTCTTATGGTGTTGTATTTCGTGAATCAATCCATTAGTTTTATTAAGCCATATATATCATATATATATATATATTTAATAAAACTAACTGATGTGATGACATCTTTTAATTATAAAAACGAAATCTTTATTTTATTTTATTAACTGATATCATCTAATTTGAATTTAAACTATTTTTTGGTACAATATTAAAATAATATTTAAATTCAATATTAATATTTAATTAATTAAAATAAGATAATCATATTATCCCATTTTTTAAATATAAATATCAACTAACACCCTCCATCAATGATTAATTACATAATTAAATAATTTTATTATTTAATTGTTATAATAATTAAATTCATTAATTAAATAATCTCATTATTCAATTAATTCCCAAATAGATACATGTCACAATCGTAACACAATTAATTGGACAATCCAATTAATTAACTGATGACTCGTTTTTTGTGTCGTTACCAAATTGCGAATTATCAAAAGAATGTTTATAAATGAATTCTTACGCAATGTGCTTTAAGTTTTTAAAACTAGTAAAGCGGTAAGCATAAGATTCGTTCCATGGGGAATTAGAGTAATATGTTGAATTAATTAGCTAATCTATGTGCAATAAAATAAATCATGAATGAATGAGTGTATGGTTTGTCAAACCATCAAACATACATACAAAATAAACCTAACTAGTAAATATTGTGATATGAAAAATAGAAGACTCACAATCTTGATAAGAAATATGGATGTAAACAATTAATATAGATGCTAGGGAATTGATTGATTAGCAAGTGGGTATGGGTAGTGCTTTTCAAGCCGCTTTAATGGACCAATATCTACATGTTAACCAATTTAGGTTTAGATTAGTGTGGTTGATATACCCTCCACTAATATATCATATTTATTGGGTTCTTAATCACTCAAAGGTGTCAATCCAAGAATGATTGCATAACATGTTATTCTAAACAAGATTCTAATTAACAAGTGAATATACAAGTCAATCACATAATGAATAGAATCTAGTGCTTGATCCTTGTTCTCCTTAAATGCTCATAGTGCAAAGAATGGAAGAAGAGGATGTGTCTAAATAGGTGGATGGCTAATGGTGAGTGACAAAGGTTTTGTGATGTAGAGAATGGTAGGGGAGGAATGATCTAGGGAAGTAATCAAGATTTGGTGTGAGTTTTTGGATGGAAAAGATTAGTTCAAGTATAGAAATGAAGGAGTTTGGGAGATGATTGATGGTGATCCTAGGTTGGAAAGGAGATAGGTAGGAGAGAATAGGATGGATTCAAATTAGAAAATAGGGATGAATTTATACTATTTTTGAATTAGGTCACGAATGGTAAAATTACCAAAACACCCCCTATACTTGTCAAATTGCCATTTTAGCCCCTCAAGGGGGCCTTTCTGTAATTTTCCACCTAAAGCTAAATTCAGCCAATCAGAGATGCACATAAGGGAGTTTGCTGTTTGTTCAAATGGCGACCATAGGGCGACCCAAATGGCGACTCCATCAGGTGCCAAAACAACTCCATGTCGCCATGGTGACCTCGGAATGCAAACCGCGATATTGATTTACGCGGTTTCGTCGCGGTTTGGGAAATGGCGACACAAAGTGGTGAGAATAGGTGAGATTGGGTGTGGAGATTCTGACCATTTGGAGCTCTAAAAATCATACGACCGGGCAGCCGGTGAGGTGGCCGTCCGATTGGGCTGAAAATCGACCGGCGGTAGGCCGTGAAAATGGTGGTCGCAAAAGCCAGGGTTTGGAGGTGAAGTTTATGGCTGCTACATGTTGAAAGGAAGAAGAAAGTGAATAGTAAAGGGTTGCGATTAGCAAATAAGAGGGGTGCAATAGGCTGTTGTAAATTTGTTTTAAAAACGGGTGCAATTAGAAGGTAATATGGTGCATACAACAGGCTGCCTTTTATGTTTAAATTGGGTGCAGTCAGAAAGAGCAAGTGGTGCATTTAAGGGCCCATGCCCTTAAACGCACCGTTTCATTTAAACTTGGTGCATGTCAGCTGACTTCTCTTGAATTTGGGGGGTATTTAGCAAGCGAGTGGGGCGCGTTTGGCTGCCTTTTTGCATCTGAGTGGGCTGCTGCTTGGACTTATGTTTGGGTCGAGTGTTGGGTGAAGATAGCAATAGGCTTGGTTGTCTTTAGGAGTCCACACCAATATCAAAACACAGCGTTTAGGAGGTCCTAGGGTACACGCAGCAATGGGACAGGGTTCACTTAGGCCTAGCTTCATTCTTCTCTGATGAAATGCATCGTTTTGTGTGATGTGTGCTGCTGTGCTTTTGCATGGAAAATTATGGATAGCTCTCTTATATTCTTCTAAAATCATGTAAACGTCAATTCTTCCTCCATACTTTACACTTTTGCCCCTATTTCATCAAAATTACTCCAATGCCCCTGAACTCTATAAATTCCTGAAAACACTTAATTTACACCATTAAATCACGGAATAATGCCCGATAATCAAGCAAAAGGAGAAGGAAATGAATGCCAAAATCTTACCAATTTTGATTCAATCATTAACCGTGACCTTTGTTACCTTAATCAATCGGGCTAGCAAGGGGACCTAATGGACCCACAGTATTTTGAGCTTCAATAATCCATAGAAATAATTAATTAAACTCTTTAATTAATATTTCAGATTATTAACTTTGGTGTTATTCCACTAAAAACCCGAAGTTGCACTCTCTTAACTGTAGTCGTTTTTACACAAACCAATAACTCTTGGTGTCCATCGATATAACTATTACATATGGTATGATCCTCCACAGCTAGTTCATAATTAGAGCTGGGTCATAATGTCCGTTATACCCCTCTAATTATATCTTTCCATTAAGTACCATTGATTCTCTAATGAACAATAAATCCTACATTCCTTACGGAATTAAGAGAGCGTTCATATTGTTCAAGCCTCGAATCAACCCTTAAGGGAACTACTATCTACTTCTCACAAGAAGGAGTGGATTCCACTATTGTGTTCAAACCTTCCCAGCCACAAGCCAAACCGCGATTCCAACATATGGAATTATTGACCGGGAATGCAACTCCGATCTCACTCATGGTATATCAAAAACCATGATCTAACCTAAAGGAGTTGATAAGACACTCAGGATTAAGATCACCCATATATAGCCATCATTTGTTGATAAATATGAATCTCATCTTGTAATGGATCTTGGTGAGAGATTCATATAGATCATGGCCCAGTCCTATATGATCACATCATATAAGGTGCCTCCATTCTCATATCACCATATGAATAGTCTAGGTTAATGATGAGTCGTCGTTGTGGTACTCAACAAAATACGTTTTGTGTGCGATCGTTTTAAAAAAAAATTCACCACTTAAAAATCCACTTAGATAGAAAATTAATAAAGTGGTAAGTAGGATTCGTTCCATAGGGAATTAGAGTAATTAGTTGAATTAATTAGCTAATCTAAATGTGATAAAATAAATCATAGATAATTGGATGAGTGAATGGGTTGTCAAGGCATCAAACATACATGTAAAATAAACCTAATAAAACTAATAAAATGAAATGCTCAACAAATCTAGATAAGATATATGAAATAAACAATTAATAGGAATTCTAGGGAAATGATAGAGTAGCTAATGGACAATGAGCAATTCATACATGGCTTCTTTAATGCACTATCCACACAATCAAGGACCGATCTCATTCGAATGTGTTGTTTAGACCGTCACTACGAACCCTAAACAACTTCCCACCGCAATGCCTAACTGATTAAGGAAAGGGGGTCACGGCGGGATCGGTTAGTGACAATCAAATGGTCTAGGCAATCGTGGTAGGCCTACCCTCCAAAAGCCTATCCTATTCACTATATGCTCTAATCGATTAAGTGTGTCAATAACTCAATCAATTTTATCACAAATAAATCCTACAACATATTGTAATCAACAAGTATGTCAATACTCATTTAATCACATAAGTGCAAGATCTAATTAAAAAGTAAAAAAAAAAACTTAAATCATTCAAACATAATATTTAAAGCCTTAATAGATAGTCATGTCCAAAAAGTCTATCAAATCATCCCCTAAAATAGGGGATTTAATTACACATAATTACAAACAAGAAAAGGAAGTAAAATTGAGAGAAATCACCCTTGGTCTCTCTCGTAAGTTTGATCCTTCCTTGAGCTTCCTTACTTGAATCTTGTGAAAAGAGTGGGTGTTGAGGATGTGTCTAGATAGGTGGAGTCATATGGAAAGTGACAAAGGAAAGGGGGGGAGAAGATGGAAAGAGAGGAATGATTTAGGTGGAGTAATCTAGATGTTGAGTTTTAGGTAGAAGAGAAATTGAGGGGTTAGGAATGGTAGAAATGAGGTTTCTTGGTGAACAAAAGTTGTTCAAATGGGGAAAATAGTGATGTATTTATAAGTGTGAAAAGTTAAGGTATGAAATGGATATGAAATGACAAGAATACCCATCTTGAATGCCAACACTGGAATTCTTACACTGGAATTCCAACGTGATCACCACTTGTCCTTCTAGGTCGCCATGGCGACCTCGAATGGCGACATCTCATGGATTCTTCTATCGCCATGGCAACCTCATGGCGACAAAATGGCGACCATTCCCACGTTGGAATTCCTATGTGGTCGCCATTTGCAAGTGTGGGTCGCTATGGCGACCTCAAATGGTGACCCACCTGATTGTTTTTGCAACTCTTCTATCGCCATGGCGACCATGTAGCGACCTCTTCTTGCTCAAGTAGCGAAAATGCCCTGTTTCTTCCTATTTGTGAGCCTTTTTGCACCCAAGTCCTCATCTTCATCTCAAATGCTCTTGAAACCTAATAAAACCTGAAACACTTGATTTTACACCATTAAACACGGGGAATTGCCTGAGAATCAAGCAAAAAGAGTCGAAAATAAGGGCCAAAATCATATCAATTTTGGTTCGATCAGTTAAGACCATCGTACATTACGGAACGGACCGCAGTTATAGATTAGCCACAAATAAAGTACCCAACTCTATTTGCTATCTACGGACTCTTTAGATTGCTCATCTCAAATTGAATACCTCTGTATATGACACTCATATACTCAGTTAGAAATTACATCCAGCAATCTTTGATGTTTTGTACACATGATATAAATAAATGTATAAGACAATTTGAATGAATAAACTACTTCTTTTATTTCTTGTTCAATTCATATTTACAAACTACAAGCTTTAAGGCAAAAACCCTAACATCGCCAACCCGGATTGTATGTGTTGGAGAATGGATCATTCCTTTTGTTAGGATTATGCTCAATAGCAAGAGTGTAATAATGTAATTAACAATCTTTTTCATATTAATAAAGTGATTTCTGTTTTAAACAAATCTTATAGCATTTATAGTTTAATAATTGTCAAAGTAAATAATCATAAGGTCTAAAGACTATGAGAAAAGAAGAATTGTTCATACATCTGGATATGTATGTGGTAGACACAATTCTTTAGTTAGTCTTGAATATCGTTCACAACTTAAGTTAAAGGTTGGGCACCTTTATCTTGTTAAAGTTGTAGAATTCTTTTGCTAGCATTTGAGTGGGATCAAATGAGATATGATGAGTCTAAAATCATCGGAGTGTCTTCGAGCAAAAGAATCTAGTGCACTGGGTGCATTGAACAGGATCACAATGAAATACTTTATCTATAACCGTCAGTAGATAAAAGTAATTTCATTATCAGGACAATCGGAGAGTCTATCTTAATCCTGAGATAAATGATGGACTTATGGTTGCAGGTGATATCATTTGAGCTATCAATGAGTACGATTATATCGCATAGTCTATCCTCGATAGTTTGGTGATATTCATTTGTTAATCGATAGAGGACTTCATTTATAGATATGGACATCGTGGCTCCATTTATTAAATGAGAGTATAATATCATCATATGGATGTTTTGAGGTAATTGGATATTAAATCTCAACGTTGAGTTTTCAATAGTGTCTATTGAAAACATGGCTTCTGGACAAGTCAAAATATCCAAGTTCAAAACGTGGTCATATGAGTAAATATGGTAACTTGGAGAGTTATAGGCGGTCTATGAACTCTTGGCGATTACTGATATTAATCACGAGGATACACTATCTCCAATATGATTGTCTAGGGTATGAATGAGGAAACATCTTCCTTTTATGTCTTTATTTAAGAGTTCAATTTTATCTCTTTAGTGGAATGAGTTAAAATTAATGGATCGGACCTAAGTGAATCATTTGTTGATTGTGATTAGGTTATGTCTATTGTAGCTTAAATTTAGATAGCTCGCCAAGATCCCCAATCCACACGGACTTGCATGGATCACTTGATATATTCTACCAGACCAATTTAGGGTCCATCTAGAATTGCATTTAATATATTAAGAATATAATTTGCACATTATTTATGTAATGGGCTGCTAAATTATATTTATATATTAATGGATGACATGTGGGCTTGTTTCTTTTAGTAAGAATGGGTCTAGTTCACATGTGGGCTTTTTATTTAAAGTCCTATGGATTAAATGAAATAAGAAAAATAATATTTGGCCCAATATATTATATGGGGCGGCAAGGTGCTATAATAGCCTTAAATATTATTTTGTTTTCATTGTTTAATTAAATAAGAATTAATTAATTTATTAATTAATTGTTTAATTAAGAAACAAATCTTTTCTGATTAGGAAATATGATTCCTATTGGTATACTATTGGTAGTAGTATACTTAAATTAAAAGACTTGTTTGACAAGGAAATAAATAATTAATTTTATTTATTTAATCAAATAAGAAGTCTTTTTATTTTAGTCAAATAAGGAATAAAAGATTTATGAGTTGTATTAGGGTTTGAACTCTTAGAAAGTGAATAAGGGTGCAACTAAAACTCCTATCTTTTTGGAGTAAAAATTGCGGCAACCCTAGTCCTTTTTGGAGAAAGAATTCGGCCACCCTTAAAAGAAAAAGAAGAGAATTTCGGCCATAGGGTTTTTGGTGCAGAAATTTTATTTTTTCTTCTTCTTCTCAACTCATAGATAGAGAGCTTTTATTCTACTAAAAACAAAAGGAACATAGATTATTCTTTGATGGTATATTGTTTGCTTATTCATCAATAAGCTTGTGTATACTACATCGATCTAGGTTCACGCGAGTTTCGATCATAAGATTGAGAACTCAAAAGTGACCAGAATAATCTTAGGTTTCTTTAGATTGTTTTTGGGACTAACGAATCAAGAAAAGTTTGTTATATCCGCTCTCAGGTTTGCAATTCAAAGAAAGGGAGACCACGCTCCTAGGTGATCCACGTTCGTGCTAGGATTGAAGATCTTGCGGATTACCATCGACGTAAGTCAATCGGATCACGTGACAAGAGGTATTAATCTTTTGTTATTTATTATATATCTTTAATTAATCAAAAGGGTTTAAGGTTCATAAAAATGGAAAAATTTTAAAAGCTACTCAACTATTTTTTTAGTCTCGCTTCCGCTGCGGGTATATTTTTCCCTACACCTTTGCCTTTGTTGTTGTAAATAATTTGCTTGAGCCATCTCCTCCCCATCACCGCCTAGACTTGGACATGTCTCTGAAGAGTGTCCCAGATTTGTGCATACCGCGCACACTTGAGAATTCGGGATCAATTGTTGAACCATCTTTGTTTATTGGGTGGTTTGGGGTCCATAATCATTAGCACTAACCTCATACACTTCAGCTTTCTTCGGAGGAGTTCTTCGGTAGTTGAATTGTTGAGAATTCTCTGAAAGTTTATCAATTATCTCCTTAGCCTCTAATGAATTCTTATTCATCAATCCTCCTCCACTTGTAGCATCAACCATGATCCTCTCAAAGTCAATCAATCCTTCATAGAAGTATTGAATGAGATAATGTTGTTCTATCCCATGATATGGACACGAGTTGAGTAAACGTTGATAACGCTCCCAATATTCGTGGAATGGTTCACCATCAAGCTGCTACACCCCCATAATTTCTTTCCGGATTTTGTTTGTGCGTTGAGCTAGAAAGTATTTTGAAAGAAATGTGGCCGCTAGATCGACCCATGTTCTGATGCAACCACTTGGTAATGAGTAGAGCCACTCTTTGGCCTTGTCCTTGAGTGAGAAGGGAAAAAGTCTCAAACGAATTCCTTTATCATTCACGCCTCCATTAGTGAGAGTGGTGCACACCACATAGAATTCCTTGATGTGGATGTGAGGATCCTCTCCCGATTTTCCATAGAATGTTGGGAGAAGATGGATTGTACCGCTATTGATTTTCTCAAAATTCATGTTGGGCGGTAGAATAATGCATGATGGCTGATACAATGCTCTAGGAATCGTGAAGTCCTTGAGAGTTCTTGTGAGATTTTTCAATGGCACTTGGATGACCGCTTGATCTTGTTCTTGGACAGCCGCTTGATTTGATGGAATGTTTTCACCCATGTTTTGTTCTTGATCTCTTCGTAGTTGCTGAAGAGTTCTTTCGATCTCAGGATCTTGTTCTATAGGATGAGTATCCACAGAGCGATGACCTTGCATAAACCTTGAAAAAGAAAATAACTAAAAATTATCAAATAAAATAAAAAATAAAAACTCAAAACTAAAGTAAGCAATTTATTCCCCGGCAGTGGCGCCAAAAACTTATTGGTTGCAAAAGAGCAAACAAAATATTATCAAACCTTGCAAGTGCACAAATCGTAAACGATAGCACAATAGGCAAGCAAGGGTCGTTCCCACGAGGAATGAATTACCTACGGAAGTTATGAATTTGAAAATACTAAATTAAGACACTCTAAGACTCTCAAACAACATGAATAAAACATAACTCACACACACGAATGGAGGGGGTTTTGAATTGTTTATTAGAAACTAAGAATGTGAATTAAACTTAAATAAAAAGTGCAGCAGAAAATTTATTTAGAAAAATCAATAAGGAGAAGCTAACTAAAGCTTCCTATCCACCACTAAACATTCATCTAATCCATAGACAACAATTAGTGAACAAATTGTCAAACACGATGAAGACATTCACAACATGTCAGTGGGTATTCCACACAAGTTGTATTAATTCTCTCTTAGTTAATATGTAGATTGCATGGTATTTGCACAACTACTTGTATCCCAAATTACCACCTAGCATGGGTATTTACTAGATTTAATAATTGAAATCCATTAAGAACAAAGAGAATATGAAGATCACATAAACCCTAAAACATGGTATTTATTCTAGGCTATTCATGAATCAATTCCCCTTAATTAGGTCTTACTCCAATTAATTGTTGCATGCAAGAGTATGCTCGTATGGTATTCGAACTATATCCTACAACATAGATCCTAAAACCATGCTCCTAAGGTGATCAATCAAAGAAACATAATAGTAGAATAACAATTATTTTGGGGAAATTGAATTTATCATGTAAGAAAAATAATACTCCATTAAAATATGTCTATGAATTTAAAATCATGCCTAGGGCTTCAAGTTAGCCCTAGCTATGAGAAGTTTAGCTACACATCATAACTATGAAAGCAATTAAAGACATTAAAACTAAAGAAAGGTAGAAGAAGAGAGGAAATAAAACTCTGGAAGATCTTCGGACTTCAATCTTAAATAATGATTTTCTGACCCCAGCTCTTGAAGAAGCTATTGGTATTTATAGGTGTTTCACCTTGGAGATCCCTAATTTGCTTTGATGTAGGAGACACACCAAGTTAGAGGATGATTTGAATAAGGAATGATAATCCTTTCCTAACTTGGGTCTCCTATTTTGATGATAGACTCCTAATTTGAGTTTAGGAAGTTTCTCAAACATGTCTTGATCTCTTGAAGTCATTAGGATTTGATATGGGAAGCTTTAGGACGAATCTGACCCAATTCAGGTTGGAAATATGCCAAAATATGTAATTACCACTGTCCGGGTCGCTACGGAGGTCACCAGGTCTGCACCATGGAATTTCTCTGCCAATTACCGCTGCTTGTGCCTCTACGCATGCATGATGCATGAGCGGCAGTCTGGGCCGTGGTAGGCTTTTCCAGCTCTGACCTTTGGTCACTAAATCGGCCATAACTTCCTCTAGAAAACTCGGATTGATGAACCATAAAGTGTGCCGGAAACTAGACTTCCGAGGCTTTCCGAAAACATGCAGATCTTAGTCTGGTTTGATCTGAGGAGAGATATATGGTCTTCACAAGTTGGATGTGCTGCAGAGGCATTTCTCCAAACTTCACTAAAAATCACATTTTTGCCAACAAACTCACTCCGAGAGCTATCTTTTACACAATCTCAAAACACACATTAAAAAATTCAATTATACTAAAGAACATAACATAAAACATAGGAATTAAGGGTCTCAAATATCAACATTTATCGACCTAACACTTACCTAGCCGCTATAAGTGCATGAGAAAATGGTTGATAATCCATTTGGAATTTCTTACATGTGCAAGTCTTTTGCAACAAGTTAATCATCCACTGATCTTCTTTCAATTTAACCAAGAATATGTTCCAATTAACATGAGTTATAGTCATGTAACTACATTTCTCAATAAGTTTCGAGATCACCAAATGTGCAGCGTCAGTTAGTTGGTGACACATGGACTATGTAGCTCGATGACGGTCATAATACCAAAGTTGCAACATATCCTTTATGAACTCAGCCAAAGTCATCATTGGCAGTTTCCGTGCAAATCTCAAGCATGAGTTCAAACACTCAATAACATTGGTTGTCATCAACCTATACCTTCATTAGGGACAACGGACTTTGGACCACTTTTCTGGCCATGCATTGACAACATAATCGAACGCATTCTAGTGCAGGTTACATAACTTCTCGATGTGCCGGTTATATTTCAATTCTCGGTATGATTTCGCTACTGCAAACATTATCTGTGCTACATCATTTCTATAGAAACGTTTTTTATATTTTCATAAAAGTGCCAAGCACATATAGTATGGGTTGCATATAGGAACACGCTAGCTATCCCGACTTTTATGCTTCCATGTCAATTGAAAATGAAAACCAAATTTTCAGTATGACTGAGGGCACCCTTCAAGTAATCCAAAAACCACTCCCAAGAAGCGTTGTTTTCTAAATCCTTGTAACCAAAAGCTATTGGATATACTTCTTCATTACCATCTTGTGTTATTGTCACAAACATTGTACCCACAGATCTCCCTTTTAGAAAGGTATCGTCAACAGCAAGCTTAGGAGTATGATGCATACACCACCGGAAACCTCTAATTGAAGCCCCTAACGCCATGAAGAAATATAAAAATTTATCGTCCTCTATGCACTGTAATTCTGTGATTGTGCTAGAATTTTGTTGTTCCAGAACATAACTAAAATATGGCAGTAGTTGGATCGTTTCTTCACGTGATCCATAGGTCAATGTTAATGTATACTGCAAGACTTGATGAGCCTTACTATACATAACTTGGATGCCATAAATTTTTTTCATATCCGTAATTATGTCTTTAGGTCACATTAGATAACCATTGTGTTGTTGGAGTCTAGGGCTATTACTTCACCAATTATGACTGCACTAGCCTGTTGGTGGCACCAATGGACCTCCTCAAAGGGACAACTGTGTTCACTTACAAAACTTCTTACTTGAAAGTGTGTCCCTTCATTTCTCCTCACCACTCTTAATTTCCACATATAGTTATCGATCTTGCACACCAAATGTAGAATCGACTTGTTATACCTTCTCACCTTCCATTCAAAGTTCTCCCTCATTGCATGAAGACCTACTAACCTCTTTAAATCATTTTATTTTTTTTGTAAAATATTGAACTTTGTAAATCATGACATTAGGTTCATGTGATCCCATGGTGTTGTTCACTTGACCAAACGAATATACTTCAAATCCGGGAATAACCCAAGTTGACTGATTATCAGAAGCTGAGAGATTAAAGGGGTGTATTGAATTAGGATTTTCAAGGACATTTAAATACTTTATAAATCTAGGGGTATTCAATTTGGACATTTAAAGACTTTAAAAGATTCTATATTAATCCAATGGTATTCAATTCAGATTTCTATGGACTTTTAAAGAGTCCTTCCAAATTCGAGTGTATTGAACTAGGACTACAAAAATGTCTACAAAAATAAGGTATATTCAATTGGGACTGGATTTTAAAGGACTTTCTTAAGTCAAGGATTTTTGGTGGATTTGATGGTGAAAGGTACTAATATCAAAGGTCATAAAAGTCCAACCTTCTCCCTAAGGATTTTAGTAAACTCTAAGTGTTCTCGAAATATACAAAGGCCTGCTGGAACCTCTCTATTTTGATAAATGGTCATTGATCGAACCAAAATTGGTATGATTTTGGCCCTCACTTCCTTCTCTTTTTGCTTGATTCTCGGGCATTATCCTGTGATTTAATGGTGTAAATTAAGTATTTTCAGGAATTTATAGAATTCAAGAGTATTGGAGTAATTTTGGTGAAATAGGGATAAAAGTGTAATTATTGAAGGAAGATTGAAGCTATTGTGATTCTAGAAGAGTTGAAGGACCACAACATAATTTTCCATGCAAGGCGCCATGCTCACGCCACCTCATTAAATAAAATAGGGCGTTTTAATTTGCTGGGCAAAATCAGTGCAGGCCCAATTTAAAAGCAAAGGCCCAAATAATCCTATGTGGTGAGCTCACCACACCTAAGCCTAAATACACTCCATTTCAATTCTAATTGCACCCCTTTGGAGACACAATAACAGCAAGCCATTTGCACCCCACTTATCTACTGTTTGCACCCCAACTATTCATCTTCTTCTTCAGTTCATGCGTGCAGCCATGGCCTCCCTCCCTTCCAAACCCTAGCTTGGCCAACCTCCCTTTCGGTGACCTATCGTCGGTCGGGAATCGGCCTAAAATCACGGCCGACCGAACAGCTGCCCAATCGGTCCACTTTCAAGTCTCCAATTGGCCAAAATCCAACCACCCAAATCATGCCCAATTTTCTCTTAGTCGCCCCCAATCCCAAATCGCGATCAAACCATGTAAATCGAGGTCGCAGTTTGCATTACAAGGTCGCCATGGCGACAGGGAGTTATTTTTGGCACCTGATGGAGTCGCCACTTGCATCCCAAGGGTCGCCATGAACTCAAAGTTCAACCACCATTGCTGTGCAAATCTGATTGGGTGTGCAAATTACAAAATGCACCCCTCTGTTGGACTAAATGGTAATTTGCCATGGTCATGGGTGTTTTGGTAATTTGCCACCTGAGACCTAATTTGAAAATCTTATAAATTCATCACATTTTTCCTCTTTTGAACATCTCTTGATAGCCAAGAAACCTCCTTTCTACCATTCCTAATCCCTCCATTTCTCTTCTACCTAAAACTCAAAATCCAAATTACTCCACCTAAATCATTCCTCTCTTTCCATCTTCTCCACCCATTTCCTTTGTCACTTTCCATATGACTCCACCTATCTAGACACATCCTCAACTCCCACTCTTTACACAAGATTCAAGCAAGGGAGCTCAACGAAGGATCAAGCTTACAAGAGAGACCCAAGGATGATTTCTCTCCATTTTACTTCATTTTCTTGTTTGTATTTATATGTAATTAAAACCCCCATTTTAGGGGATGGTTTGAGAGACTTTTTGGACATGAGTATTTATTAAAGCTTTGAATATTATGGTTGCATGATTTAAGTTTTATTTACTTTTTAATTAGATCTTGCACTTATATGATTAATTGAGTTATTATCACACTTGTTAATTACAATATGTTGTAGGATTAATTTGTGATAAAATTGATTGAGTTATTGACACAATTAATCGATTAGAGCACATAGTGAATAGGATAGGCTTTTGGAGGGGTGATCAACCTCGATTGCCTAGACCATTTGATCGTCACTAACCGATCCCGCCGTAACCCCCTTTCCTTAATCGGTTAGGCATTACGGTGGAAAGTTGTTTAGGGTTCGTAGTGACGGTCTAAACAATACATTTGAATGAGATCAGTTCTTGATTGTGTAGATAGTGCATTAAAGAAGCCATGTATGAATTGCTCATTGTCCATTAGCAATTCTATCATTTCCCTAGAATTCCTATTAATTGTTTATTTCATCTATCTTATCTAGATTTATTGAGCATTTCATTTTATTAGTTTTATTAGGTTTATTTTACATGTACGTTTGATGGCTTGACAACCCATTCACTCATCCATTTATCTATGATTTATTTTATCGCATTTAGATTAGCTAATTAATTCAACTAATTACTCTAATTCCCTGTGGAATGAATCCTACTTGCCACTTTACTAATTTTCTATCTAAGTGGATTTTCTAGTGGTTAAAAAAGGTTTTTAAAAAAACGATCACAAATTAATATCATTTTGTTGAGCGCACAACGACGGCTCATCAGCCATAATTCATAAATTTATTTGGCTGGGTTCTTCTATCTAGAAAATTATGAAAAATTATATGTAGATAGAATGTTATGTCTACTATTATTCTACAAAGTTTTGTGATTTATAAAGGAAAAAAAATTGTTATAATTTTTGGAGTGGACAAAGGTCAATATTGATTTCTGCTTAACAGATTCGGGAAACAAGAAAAGAATGAATGTTTTTATATACAAATGATCATGGATTAAATTAATAATTTTACTGTAGCATGTCCTATATGTCTAGATTATCCATGTCAAATTTTGTAAGATTTGAAGTTGCGGAGAATTAATTAAAAGTCATGGATCAAAGGGTGGTCAATTGTGACAAGGTTTGGGTTAGGGTTATGCTTTTTTTCAATATTTTATGTATTGCTTTGCTTGATTATTCGATTAGTTGATTATTGTTTGTTTATATGATTAGTTGAATATGCATATGTTTTATTATTGTTCGCTTGGTAATTCGATTAGTTCATTATTGTTTGTTTATAATTGTTCATCGTTTATATAATTTATGGTTCTTTATAGTGTTGTGTGAATGAAAGATTTACTTCATTTTTTGTTCATATATCTGTTTATAGAATGAGATATTTGGTTCATTTTAATTCATATTTTTTTAGTTCATATTTCAGTTTGTTTTAAGTAGTTCAGTGATGATATCTATTAGATGATTGGTCAATTTTCTTATGCGCTTATTGTAAATTGTATTTGTAACTTGATAATTATTTTATTAGGTGGCTAGCTATTCGTTTATATAATGTCTCAATCAAGCATGTATGGAGAGAATGAACTAAAGGAATACGAAATGGAGGGAGAGGAAATTGACAAAAAAGAAACTGATGGGGAAGATATGGATGTTAAAGAATTTGAGGAAGATAATAAAGTAGATCCTGAATCAGTTAATGAAATTGATCCTGAACCAATTTTCCAAACGCAAGAACAATAACGACCTAAGGTTAATGAATGGAGAGATGCAATAGTTTTGAATATGTGGATGGATACAGGACACAATGATAACAATGAGAATCAATGAAGATGAGTTATAAATGTTGAGTATTTTCCTTTTAATTGTGATTGACTTTAGTGATTGAGTGGAAATTATAGTCGTTCGGTTTTTTTTTTTTTTTTTTTTTTTTTTTTTGGTGTGCAACATTTATTCTTACGTGAAGTTTTATGTATTCATATGTTATTTTTGGGGATTTATCAAGAAAGTTGAGATTTTTGTAAAAATTGAGGTTTGAAATAGAGCTTCTCTTTGGCTAAGTGATTGGGCCATATACTTATATGATTCATCCATCTATAATAGAAGTTTAAGATAATAAATTCATGAAAGTCTGAGATAAATGTCTAAATAAATCCATAAAAGTCTAAGATATATGTCTAAACAAATCAATGAAAGTCTATGTGTATTTATAAAAGTCCATAGAAATCTATGAAAATCTATCACTTAAATAATGCCTTTAAATGTCCTCAAGAATCCTACTTGAATACACCCCCCCTTAAGATTTTTTAGGACATCAGATGTCCCCGGCATATCCGGTGTACTACCATGGGGACGATCACCTTGTACATGACTTCCTTGAGTTTGACGCAGTATAGGTTCTTCAACAATGTTTTCACAGTTACCTACATAATCATAATTGGGCTCTATATTCGGCTCTACATTCGCCTCAAATTGATTCCCAGAGTAATCGTCAAAATGAGCTTCAATGTCATCCGCAAGGTCAACTGCTGGAAGCGGGACACTGCAAATGTTTTATGGACCTTGGGGATTTCCATCATTATACGTCCCACTCCGTTGTGTGAACATTTGGTTACTATCACTGACGGATACATAATGTTAGAGATTTCCATGAAAAGGGATGTCAGGACCTATCACACGTACACATTCCCTTTCAAATAGGTTAACACATACTTGAGAAATGACCTTATCTTCCCCTAGCATAAACTGAACATCATCATCGTTTCTTATAAATGTGCGACATGCAGTGCCAGGAACAATTGATATTGACTGTAGATCAATATTGTATTTGTTTGGATCATATTTCACAATGGATTGCACAAGCGCCAATAACTCTTCAAAAGTCATATTCTTGGACCCTTATATTCCCTGATTATCAAAGCCAACAAACCTCTGGCTTCTGTCTGCTAGTTGCTCCCATCGACCGTTATAGGATATAAAAATTCTAACCCGATCCATTTTCCTATACAAAAATATATTAACAAAATAAAGTTGGTATCATAAAGCATAATAACAGTGTGGATTATACAATAAAAAAGAATAAAAAAGTTGGTATCATACAATAAGTCTCGGTTTACAGCTCAAAAGTCTCGGACACCCCCAAAAGTCTCGGAGGATGAGACAAAAGTCTTAGAGGATCAAACAAAAGTCTCGAAAATTGTTGTCAAAAGTCTCGGAAATGTCTCCAAAAATCTCGAAACATGTTATTAAAAGTCTTGGGAACTAATAGCTGATTCAAAAGTCACAGTAGAAAGTCTCGGAAATTGTTTTCAAAAGTCTCGGAAATGTCTCTAAAAGTCTCGAAAATGTCTCCAAAAGTCTCAGAACATGTTATAAGAGTATCAGTTTATTTAAGCTTACAACAAAGTCTCGAAGACATTTTCGAGACTTTGAAATACTTGTCGAGACTTTCATTCGAGACATTTGAATCAGCTATTAGTTTCCGAGACTCTTAGTAACATGTTCCAAGACTTTTGGAGAGATTTTCGAGACTTTTGAAATTTCCAAACTGTGCAACTAAACCTAACTACCTCAACAGCTCTAACAATGGAAGATTCAAAAACAAAACATGACAAGAAATGAGATTACATTAGCTTGATTTGTACATAAATGAAGAGGAGAAAAAGATGGCGACAGAGTTGGAGAAGGAGATGAACTTCGAACGAGTTGGAGTTTTGGAGATGTAGTTAGATTCGATTTCAATTTATAGAGCTTTTAAAGTTAGAGAGAGAACCATATGTTTCTGACAACATGAAAGTAAGAAAAAGTTAAAGTCAGAGATATAAAAAAAATGTGTAAAGTAAGGGTATTTTTGGAAGTCATGCCTTTAAAACATAAGTTATTAAAATGGTGATAATCTTGAAACACCAACTAAAAAAAATGACAAAACCCCCGTATTTCCGAGTTTTTCTCTAGTAAGCAAACAACTGTAAATATATTTATAACACACTTATCCATCTCATCACTTTTTACTAGAAAAAACAATGTAATTGTATCAAATAATGCTTACATGGCAAAAGGAGATGAGATAGATCAATGTACTATAAGTATGCTCGCAGTTGTATGTCTACCAGAGAAAAACTCACATATTTCCTTCTTGAAATTTACCCTTAAAAAGTGCTAATAAATTTTTGAACCTATTTTAACACATGGCTTTATTATTTAAACTCTTATAATTCTAGGGATTTAGATTGACAGAGAGAAAAATACAAAGTGCTGAATTGAGAGATGATTTGCCTAACGATTCTAAACACCGATTTGGTAGTAGAAATTGGGTGTTGATGCAATTCTAGGATTGGATGTAGGCTTGCGCCTCACCATATAAAATCTAGTGTGTTTTTATTTTTATTTTATTTCATGCATTTTGATTATTGCATTTAGTTTACTTATTTCATAAGAAAAAGTCTCGTCATCCGAGACTTAAGTTTGATATTCGTCGAATTTATTTGGTATAAAATAATTATTATTATTTTTTTTTTTTGAAAGGTGGTATAAAATAATTATGATGGAAGAAACTATGTCAATCAGACTGATATCATGCCAATATGTTTTACATAAACTAATGATATCGTGTTAAGTTGGACGGAACGAGGTTGATTGAAACATTTTATATATATGAAAGAAAAAAAAAATTAAAATATTTTTGCAGGTATTTATCACATAGTAGTTACTGAGAAACAAAAAATGCATTAAAATTTACATTAAAAAAAATCCATAAATTTTTACTTTAAATGAAATAAAAATTACTCCAGTCCAAAATAAAAATGAATGAACTATCATAAAAACATAGTTTAACAAGTATACATAAACTTTAATGATATATGAAGTTAGCCCCCAGCATAGCTCAATTGATAGATTGACGACCTTAAAGTTTAGGTAAATGACTCCTAAGTAAATGGTTCGAATCCTATCAATGACTAAAAGCTTCAAAAAAACACCTGATCTAGATACGTGGCTAAATAAGTAACGTCAAAAACAATACATAAAGTTATGACCTACCATAGAGACATGATCTATTTTCAACTTTTATTTATTTATTTATATAATCCCGCATTCCTTAAATACGTTGGAATTTTTTAGTTTTTATTTTTTTATAAATCTAGTGAATCTGAATAGACAAATGAAATAGACAACTTGGGCTGGGCTAAGGAGCTTGGATCAATCTCAAGCCTAAAGCTGAGTCTTAAGCCATTTGGACTACCTAATGTACCCCTTCCCAAATTTATATATTTTCAAAATTCCAATATTACCCTTAAATTAAATTATTTACATTTTAATCAAAAGATATTATATTTTTGGGAAAATTGCACTAATATCCCCTAAATTTAAGTGAAATTGGACCAATAGACAAAAGATCATTTTATTACACAAACCTCCCTTAAAATTCGTTGACCACAGTTAGAACTAACTGTTGACCAGCCTTGACCCATTAAAAGTCACATTTACCCTTTTTTTTTAATCTGAAAAATCATATTTATCCATACCCTATAATAAAATCATAAGATCATAAAGTCAAAAATTAAATAATAATAATAAATAAATAAATAAACAAAAACAATTCCACCCAGATTTCCAGATTTCTACAACCCAAACCCAGATTTCTTCTCTTATTGGAACAACCCCACAAAATCACACACAATCCAAGTCACAAATCATCAACACCAAACCAAAATAACAAAATACAAATCGAAAAATCGATTTGGTAACACCGTAACGATTTAATCAATCAAAAAATCGATTTGGTAACACTATAATGATTTAATCAATCGAAAAATAGATTGAATCAAAATTGAACACAAAATAATTAGAAAAAAAAAAATTGGAGATTTGGTAACACCATATCTGTAACACCAGAACTCTCATATCAATGGAGTTTGATGGAGATCCCAGAATTAAAAAGAAGAAGATCAAACTAGAAACAAAAAAAAAAAAACAAAAAAAAAAACAAATATTTAAAAAGAAAAAAGAAGATGAACATGGATTATGGATAGAGATCAGTTTTTTCAACATCAAACACCATTACCCACTCACCACGAAATCTCTCTCTCACTCGATCTCTCTCTGTCTCATATCAATCTCTCAACCGGACCAACAAAATCCCCAAATCAGATTCTCTTCAAATCCCTAATCAAATCCTTTGAAACCCTAATCCGATCCTTCGAATCACCCTCAAATCCCCCAAATCACACAAAGATAGATAATTCTTCCTGCTCTCACTTGAATCGCTCCTAAATTCGAATAAAGAAGTCACGACGGCATCTAGCGTCGAGGTTAAGGTTTGATTTCTGGTGCTTTTGGAAAACTGATGGATTCGGGGTTGATTGTTTGGGTTTGTGTGGTGAACTGGGTGAGATTAGATTGAGGAGAGAGATTGATTTCCAAAGAAAGAAGAAATCAATGAAAAAAAAAAGTAAAAAAAAAAAAGAGAGATCGATGAATGTGAGAGGGAGAATAAGATTAGTAATGAAGATGATGACGGTGATTGAAAAGGCCCATTTTGCCCTTTCTACCATTAACTTTCAGTTAGTCAACCGTTTGGTCAACGAATTTTAAGGGAGGTTTGTGTAATAAAATGATCTTTTGTCTATTGGTCCAATTTCACCTAAATTTAGCGGATATTAGTGCAATTTTCCCTATATTTTTTTTAAGACTATTTTTTTTTTTCAAATTTTAATTACTAAACCCAATTAAAGAAAAAATAAAATAATAAAGAAAAACAAAAATTCAGTGGGAAAAGATTGCATTCTCCCAAACTTAAAAAGATGGAGATATCAATAATACGGAAGCAGCAAACTCTGAAATATTTTTAACAAGTAGTCCCCAAATCCACATTGTTTTGTAGTAGTGAACTTCAACCTTTGACAACGTTGCCTATCTATCTCATACTTGAAGAGGAGGGCAGTTGTTGGCTACGATAACTAATTTCTCGTAAGGCCATGTTTCTTAGCAATTTAATGGGGTTCAAATACAAAATGGGGTACACATACACATTTTCAAGGTACAAATATTGTCACTCCAGGCCTCCAGTCTAGGCATGGCGCGGTTCCGGTTCTAACCGGAGGAACCGGAACCGAAAAAATTGGAACCGAAACTGATTTTTCGGTTCTGGTTTAAGAACCGGAACCGATTTTTCAATTCTGGTTTAAGAACCGGAACCGGAACCGATCTAACCTGATTCCGGTTACGGTTCTAATTTTTTTAGAACCGGCCGATTTTATTTTATTTTTTATTTTTTTTCAAACCGTTGGAGTGCAACGGTCAGCTGACGTTAGCCGACCGTTGCCCCCCCCCCCCCCCCCCCCCCCCCCCCCCCCCACCCCTCATTTTTCCCCACTCCAATTTCCTCCCATTTCTCTCTCAATTCTCCAACTCTCCAAGTTTCCAATTCATTGTCAATTACCAAGTTTTTAATATTTATTTCATTTGCAATATATTTTATTTCCAATCTATTTTATTTCCGATATATTTTATTTGCAATTAATTTTATTTCTAATTTCTCTCTCAATTCTTCAACTCTCCAAGTTTCCAATTCATTGTCAATTACTAAGTTTTTAATATTGATTTCATTTGCAATATATTTTATTTCCAATTTATTTTATTTGCAATTTTGCATTTAATTTTATTTGCAATTAATTTTATTTCCAATTTATTTTACTATTCAATTTTTAAATGGCAAGTGGAAGTGGAACTGGAAGGGGTCACGGCCGTGACTATCCTAGGCGTTTAATTTCGATGAGAGGTAAGGGTCCTATGATCGATAATCTCGGTCGTGACGACACCGCCTATCACGAGTATTTGCAACGCCGGGCCTATGCTGAAGACCTAAGCCTAAACTCTCCTACTCCCCCTCTAATAATTTCATAACCCGATCCCGATGACACTCCCCACCCCCGGCCCCAATTTGACAAGCCAGTCAAAAAATATGCCTTATATTGATACACCTCTAGATTTTGGATTTGATCCACAGGAACCAGAAGAGCAGGAAGATCTGATACAGAGGCAGAGCAAATCTGATCTCTTCATAAAACATATGAAGAAAATTAGGCAAGAAGATGGGAGCTTTGCAGTGGCTTGCAATTACTGTTGCAAAGTATATAAGTGGCATAAATCTGGAGGACATGGCACTTATCGGAAGCATCTTTTAGCTAAACATCCAGAAGCAAAGACCAGATCGAGGTCACAAACACAAATTCCTAGGTACACTACTCCTAACCAACAATTATTTCGTTATACTGATGAACAAAATAGAGAAGAATTAGCAAGAATGGTAGCACTAGAACACCTATCATTTAGTTTTGGTGAAAGGGTTAGTTTTATTAATTATTGTCGACGAGCATTAAACCCTGTTGCATGCCGTATTCCTAGAACCACGCTCACAGCAACACTTGAAAAGATTTATGTAAAAGAAAAAGAGAAGTTAGAAAGATTATTTGAAAAATATAACAGTCGTGTTTCCGTATGTGCCGACATATGGACTGGCCATTGGCGATCGCATTCATACTTAGGTGTCACTTGCCATTTTATGGATGATGCATGGAATATCCAGAAAAGAATTCATGCATTTAGAGTTTTTAATGATGCACATACTGCTCATAATATTTTTAGACAGCTTAGAATTATTTTTTTCAGAGTATAAAATTGAAAACAAAATTTTTGTAATTGGTTTTGATAACACTTCTGCCAATACCGCTGCTATTCCATCTTTACTTGATTTATGCAAACCTTATCTTGGTGGTACATTTTTTCATCAAAGATGTGCATGCCATGTTTTAAATTTATGTGTTCAAAAAGGATTAGAAACTCTTGAACATTTTATTCTACCTATTAAAAAAACCCTAATGTTTTTGTGGAAACATTCTTCTATAATGAATGCATGGGTAAGATATTGTAAACAAAATGGTAGACGTGTCGTTAGATTTTCTCGTAATGTTCCAACACGTTGGAATTCTACTTATAAATTGCTTGCTCAAAGTTATGACTATAGGGATTTATTAGTTTCTTTTATTCAATTTCATGTTACTCACCTTCAACTTTATCAATCACATTGGGATGCTTGTTATAACATTTTCAATTTGTTAAAAGTATTTCATAATGCTACACAAAATTTATTTGATGTTTATTATCCTACAATTCATTTATTTATTATTGAAAGTATTAATATTGCTGGTGCATTTTCTCATTGTGAATCTGACATATCAATAGGGGAAACCGTTCATGCTATGAAGGTAAAATGGTTAGATTATTATGAGGAGTTTCCAAATATTTATTTGATTGCCATGGTTTTTGATCCACGTTGTAAATTAGATAGTATGTCTTATTATCTAAATGGTTATTATGGGGTCCAAGGTTTAAAAATGGAATATGATGTTGATGCATGTTGTGATAGAGTTAAGAAATTATTGTATGATTTATATGATGAATATTTTACAGTTTATGGATCATCACTGAACTTAAATGTTACATATACACAAACTACATCTCAGACCCCAACATCCTCCTCCGAATTTATAGAGTTAGGGTATAGTCTGTTATCCAAAAAATCCAAAAAACCTAGATGTTCTTCTTCATCAAACACCAACAAGTATTCCAAGTGTAAATCTTATCTAAATACTCCTTTTGAGTTTATAGAAGATACACCAGGGAAAAAATTTGAAATCTTACAATATTGGAAAGAGCACGCAGTGTACTATCCAATCATGACTATGATAGCCAAAAATATTTTTTCAACACCAGTTTCTACAGTGGCGATGGAACAAGAGTTCAGCGCCGGAGGAAATATTCTGGATGAACAGCGTTCTTGCTTTACTCTAAAATCACTACATATGCAAGTTTGTGTAGATGATTGGATGAAAACACAATATAGACAACAAGAACTTCAACAAGGCCCAACATACGACTTCTTCAAAGACGACGAACCTGAAACAGGAGCAGCAGGGCCGGAATAACAGATCTACAGTACAGAGTACAAAGTACAGACTACAGATGACACCAAACATGCAATAAAAGGTAAGAGAACTATGTGGCCTTTGATTCCTCTAAATCCCCCAAGAGGATACGTAGGCAACTTAGTTGTGGTAAAAATTAAGTGCAAGACTAATAAAGACTAATAACTTTACATTTATTTTTAGTTTTATTTTAATTTAATTTTGTAATTTGTCATTTATTTATTATCAAATTTCGGGTGACCTAATTCCCAAATACCCAACGAAATGTAATTTATAATTTATAATTTTGTTTATTTTTATTTTAATTTAATTTTGTAATTTGTTATTTTGTTTATTTTTATTTTAATATTTAATTTACAACTACAACTTACAATACAACTATACAAGTCTAAATTATTTTTTTTATTAACAAAGAAAAAAAAAAACGGTTCAGAACCACCGGTTCCGGTTCCACCCATCCATAGAACCGGAACCGCTCCAGGCCTACTCTAGTCTAATTTAGTAATTTTTATTTTTATTTTTATTTTTTTTACTTGGGGTTAGAGGATTCGAACTTGGGATTGGATAGGTTACCATCGGCTATTGTTATTGACCACATCAGACTATCAATTTTTCTTTTCTTTTTGAAATAAATATTTTCTTGTTTTTAATATCTATAGATAAAAAGTAAGACGAAATATGGTTGGTCTATCTAAAGGCTCATAAAATTCAAAGTTTGAAAAATAAAAATAAATAAATAAATAAATAAATAAATATTTCCATTTCCTTCTGATAGCTACCTATTAACAATAAACGAGATAAGGTTGGTTCAGTGATAAACCCGTTACACCTACGCTGCGAGGTTATGGGTTCTTCTCTTCCCAAACTTTGCATTTATGTAACAATATGGTAGTGTAGCTGAACCCAGTAAGAAAGAAAGAAAGAAAGAAAGAAAGAAAAAAAAAAAAAAAAAGATGATGTTGGTAAAGTTATAAAACCCCTACGCCTGGCGTCGTGTGTTCAAGTCATTCTACCCCTCTAAAGATACCCGAATTTACGTAATATTTTAACAACAAAAAATGCATACACACGACGTCGTTTATCGTTTCTGTTTTGCTTGTATCGAATGAACTGGAACAGTGAAGCGGTGAACGGATTCAACACAGAGAATTTCCATCAGCGGTGACCGACGACTGCATCTCTCCAACCATCAAACCAGTGAGTCCCTCTCTGCTGTTATCTCTCTTCTCATCCTTCAATAAACTTAAAAAATCCCATCTTTTACACTCACTGAGTTTCTCTTTTTGTCAACGAACCAAGTTTCAAACTTTTTATTGTTTTTCTCCATTACATCAGTACTTGACATTTTTCAGCAAATTCAATGACTTCAAGTGGGTTCGGTCAAATCGGTTGGTTGATTAGGGAGGTTTTATGTCTGGTTTTTTTTTTTTTTTTCTTAACTTAAAAGCTTTATATCATTGATGTGCTTATTCATCTTTATAGGAGCTTTGAAGGGTTTTAGAAAGACATGTCAAGGTTTCGTGTATTGTGGCAAGCTTCTTTGAATGCTACAAAGAAAGGTATTTTATACAATCAATTACCCTTTTCTGTTAAGGATTCGTGCATTGTGACTTGTGAGAAGCTTCTGTTTTTTTTTTTTTTTGGATGTAAATGTAAGTGTTCAAGATTGTTTTTTGAGCTTCAAGTTTGGATCTTTGTGGGTGTTGAAATGTTTGGATTAGTGTTATTTGTGTTGTGGTTACCCTTTTGTTGTTTTCACTTTGAGATTATGAAGAGTGAGTCTTTTAGTAAAGGGTGTTCAAAGATTTGTACGGGAGAGGCACTGGAAACTAAATTATTGTAGAACTCGTGTAATTGGAGTTGGATAAATGCTTCTGTGTGTGTGTGTTTGTTGCTATGAATCTGAAAGGGTTTTTAGAAGTTTCCTTGATGATGTCAAATGTGTGTATTGGAGATGCAAAGTTTTTCTTTTGGATTATATGTCAATGTGATCAATGTGTGTAGAATGTGATGCTAATGGTTAAAGCGTTCGATTTGGAAGTTGTGCTAGTTTAGCTAATCACGGGATTCATATCTCGAAATTAGGGAAGTGTTAAAGTAAGTCAATGGGTTTGTAATATGTTGTGGGTAGATGCTACATCAGTTTGATTATAGCCTTGCTCTTGCCTAACGAAAATTTGCTTTTTTGTGTGGTAAACAAATCTTAAAGATTTCATGAATTATGCCATATGTGCCTCAATTGGTATAAAGATGACTAAAGCACCCAAATTTTCAGGTTTAACTAGTTTTCTGTCCCATCCATTCTGTAAAAATACTATATTAGAAATAGCTACGTAAAGTTAAACTAACCTTTCAACTCTAAGAGCTCAGAAAAGTCTAATATTTTCCAGTTTTTTAGGGAGATTACCATGCTCGATCATTATTTCCATTGCTTGTGATTCGTTTTAGTTGTTAGGCTGTTTACAAATGAGCTTATATTTTCGATTTCAGTGTAATACTTGTGATTGTGGCCTTCGTTAGGAAAATCATGATGGACGGCTGTGTTTTCCTTTTCATTTTCTATTGACATACAGTTTATACTTATAATCCATAATAATTCTCTTGTTTATTTGGCTATGGCAAATTTTAGCTCTTACAGGGAATATTGAAGATTTGATGCCTCCCACTGAGAGATATATTTTCAATTTTAATTCAAAGGAAGAGCTAAAAAAGTGGCATCTATATTCAGATTCTGAATATGGAGGTATGTACGCTCTCGGATTTTTTGTCTCTATTGCATTTTTATTTGGACTCTGACCCTCAAAATAATTGTTTTATTAATGATAGATATTGATGTGTTGTTAAAGGTAATGCGTGGCATTGCAAGGAGACTAATGTAGTTTCCATGTTTTGATTATTTTTCAGGGTTGTCTTCAGCATCTTTGGAGATTGCAGACTCTGGAAACGGATTGAACGGTACTGGTCAATTCATAAGTTCACATGCTGCAATTATATTAAAAGAGTTATAGGTTTATGAATTGTAGTTATTTCTCTAAACAAACTTTTATATTACATAAATACAAGAGTAACGATCCACATCCAATGAAGGGCAATTATTATCACTAAAAAATTTGTCTCCAAAATATATTTCTGTAGTGTATGCTAAAAACTTTCTACTGGTTCCAAAACTGTTTCAGATATTAGAAGAACTTTGCAAACTTGATTTTGGTAGCAGCCGGTTACAGTTTTAGGTTCTATATAGAAATTAATTTACTCTAATATTATCTAAAAAAAATGATTTTATTTTGAAATGATGTTACTACAAGATTACATGAAAAATATTGCACTCATTCAGAAATTTCTGCTTCATATATCAATTTCTTCATTTGGGTTGTATCCTGTCTCTCTTCTTTTCTCATGTCTTGGTATTAAAACTCGATTTATTTTGTTGGAATATTATGTTTGGTGGTACTTTATTGAGATTACTCATGCCACAGATTTTAGTAGAGTTTGGAGCTGTTTGTTGAAATCTTACCTTTTTTTATTGGAGACGGGTATCACCACTCTATCTTTTGTTACTATTGATCACTTTTGGCCGTATAAGAATGTTGAATAATTGCCATGACCATCTGTCATAATAATTAAAATTTGACTTCATTGTTCCTTCTTAATAAATGTGCATCACTATGAAATGGGAGGTTTGTGAATGCACCATCGCTTCCTTTTGATTAACCTTAGATATCTGCTTTTTACAATTTGTTTATTTTTTATCCTCTCCACCGTGGACTTTGAAAATGATCACTTTGACTGGTAGGAATTTTCTCTGGGAACCTTTCCTTGGATGTAACCGAGGGCTCAAAGTGGAAAATTACTCGGGGTGGCTTCTGTGGGATGCGATCCAAGAAGGTTAATAGTTTTTCTAACATTTTTAGAGATCTATATCTCTAGATTCGGAAGTAAACTTAGAGACTAGCATTAATAGAGTGACATTTATCTGGTCATTTGTATCTTGTGCAGTTCGATGGCTTCATTGATCTAGATTCATATGATACGATAGCACTAAAGCTTAAAGGAGATGGGAGATGTTACATTTCAACTGTGAGTTATTTTCCCCTGGTTAATGTCGAAAGAGGTGGAAAAAAACTAGGGTGGTTGTATTTCCCATTTTGACACTTTTATATTCGAAAAATGTTTTGGACTGATGTGTAAAATTTTGAACTGAAGCTTTATCTACTACTGCGGTGCAGATATATACAGAGAATTGGGTGAATTCACCTGGACAACAAGAAGATAATTCTTGGCAATCTTTCGTTTTTGTCCCCAAAGACAACTGGTATATTGCAAAGGCAAGTTTCTTTTCTTCCGGTTGACACGGATCTCTTAGAGCATCTCCAATGCAATGCTATTTTAGTGTGCCAATGCTATAATTTAGCACAAAGTAAAAAAAAAACATGCTCCAATGCAATGTCAAATGTTGTGTCAAATTTGGCATATGTTATGGCACAAATAATAGCATATGCCAAATTTGACAGAACAATAAATGCTGTTTTTTTAATGACAAAAATACCATTTTATAATTGTATTGAATGCATTAATTATTGACTTTTATAATTTTAAATAATAAAAAAATAAAAATAGCATTTCAAATAGAATTATGCATCGAGTACTATGTTAAAATGATATGCCAAATATAACATTTTACTATTTTTTGTGCCAAAATTAGCATTTGCATTAGCATATGCATTGGAAATGGTCTTATTGAACTGTGAATCCTAAATTCTGAACTGATACACAATTAGTACATAAGTCCAACAAACATGAAAATCAATTTGATCAAATCCACTCAAGGAAAAGAGTTATGTACATATGAATTTTTGATGCCTTGAGACACTAGTTGGATATTATATCGTAAAAGTTTCAAGATTACGAACATTGTAGGGTCTGACAGCAGTCCCCCGTTATGAGCCAAATTAAAGAAAAGTCGGAGACATCCTCACTGATGATGGAATGATTTGTCGGAAAAATGAATATAGTGTACATGAATTGCAATTTGCATCTTCAACGGTGTTATTGACTTTTTCTTTTTTGCCCAGTTAAATTTAATATACCGTTTTGGATGTGCTAAGAATTATGTCAACAATGTTCCAGATACCTCTTGCTCGATATTTACCAACATGGAGAGGGAACGTTATAGATGCAGAGCTGGAGATGAATCCATCCCGAATAGTCGGCATGTCTCTATCAGTTAATGCAGAAGGTGGCATCCCAGATGCAAGATGTGGACCAGGTGGCTTCAAGATGGAGATTGATTGGATCAAAGCCTTGAGAACAGAGTTGTTATAGAGTGTAATGTATCAAAAGCTTTGATTCGCTGTTGCTGTAATAATATGTCCTGCTTTAAGTTCTAAAGCAAAAAATCAGTTTTGGTAATTTTATGTTAGTATTAATATATAACATGAACACATCTTATCAGGGCAATTTTTTTTTTTTTTATTTGATTTCCTATTGCAGGACTTTCGTACACTTTTTGGAGTTCACCTATAGAATTTTTGGAATTCACCTATGGAATTTTTGGGCAAGGTGAATTACCCGAAATAATACTAAATGATCCAACAATGTTGAGTTCATCGAGGAGATATTGCCCTTTTAGGGTTCCACGTATGCTTTCACTGTGTGTTGAGTTCATTGTGTAGATATTTTCCTTTTTGGGTTTCATGTATGCTTTCACATGTGTGCTGAGTTCATCAAGTAGATATTGCTCTTTTTGGGTTTCACATATACTTTCACCTATGTGTTGAGACGTTGAGTTCATCAAATAAATATTGCCCTTTTGGGTTTCATGTGTGCATCAAAACGCTTTTATGTTAGACATAATATATTCTTGTCATCATGTGTTTTAAACTAGGTTTGATTTAATGTAAACAACAAACAAGTTGGATTACAAGATGATCACGGTTTTTGGTTTTTTAACCAACCAAAAAATGGCGAGGCTTTACCAACTTTTAATTTATTCAATCTAATCCTTTAAATATAGAAACAATGCCCAAACCCAACTAGCGGTTGTATACATTCATTTGCCTTTTATATATATATATATATATATATATATATATAATAGTTCTCTAATAAGGGATCCCTTATTTTAATTTCGGTAAAAACCTTGATGAAATTATGTCGATTTCTATAAATTTTGATTTGAATTTTTTTGTTGATGATAAATTCAATAAAATCTACCAATCAAAAATCTGCCAATGTATTTTGAAATTACATGCCAGGCTATTTTTGTTTCCTTACTTGAAAGGAACCCACTTAAATGATCAAATTCTAGTATTGTTACATGGCAGCACCTGTTAACAAGTTTTTAATGATGTATCTATTTGAATGACTCGGTTGAAAACTAAACATTCCAGTATTGTTACATGCCAGCACCTGTTAACAAGTTACATGCCAGGTTATTCTGAAATTATATGCCAATTAGTTCTGAATTTACATGCCAGTAGACTAAACTTCAAAAAGTACTGAACATCATAAATTTCAGTATTGTTACATGCAAGCACCTGTTAACAAGTTACATGCCAGGCTATTCTGAAATTACATGTTAGTTAGTTCTAAATTCACATGCCAGTGGACTAAACTTCAAAAAGTATAGAACATCATAAATTCCAATTGTTTGTTATAATCATTCCATGTACATAACAGTTTATAAACATCAAAAACAAAGATGAAACACCAATGCTAGTGTATCATTCTGCCGGTACACTATTTACAAAAATGCCTAATGCCATCTCCTCCCTAAGCTTGGGGACGTTTTTGGTTCCCCATCCCCAAAAACAAACATGACGTATCAACATATCTGTGTATCGACAAATAAAGACACCACAACTATGATCATCTAATTGCGTTGGTAGCCTTTTTGGAATAGATTGTTGAACAACAAACACCTTCCCATTAGGTGGTATACTTTTTTGTTGAAAATATCCGGAACATTGTAATATGGCTGGAATGAAATGTAAAAGTGGGGCGATTTGTTTCTGACGTATGGACATCTTTGTTTTCTTATACAATGGATCATAAATGCAAACATTTTGTTTCAGCAAATCAACGCGACATAATATCCAATGTTCATCTGGATTCCCAACCGCACACGAGACTAACAACTTCAAGAAATGAGTAAAAAACATTAGTAATGTTTAGTGTACTTGCTTTTTCAAAATGAGTAACGTTTAGTGTACTTACATGTCGAACAGACAACCAACATGTTCCCCACCTAGGCTTGTCACCGGAAGCATACAACATCCAATCGTCCAGACATTGATATGATAATGCATCGAACTCACATGTCAATGGTGCATCCTCAGACGGTTGGAATTTCTTCCATTCCAGACATAACTTTGCCTACAAATTATACTTATATTAGGAGCATATGTACAAGTTTATGTCAATTGACTCTAACGATAAATTAATAACATTGTACTTACAAAGAAGTCCGTGCATAGCACCGCAACGTCAAGCTTATAATTAGCCTTCAACATTCTCTGCTTACAGAATAAACTCATATACGCATCTATATGCTACATGAACATTTATATAAATAAAAATTAGTAACTTTGATTAAAAAAACATTAAAAATGTTACAAGATTATATAAGTTAAAATAACCAACCTCGTTAGACAACCAACAAGTTTGAAATTCCAACTCGACAAAGAAATCCTTTGTTGCAAAGTAGTTGGTACCGACATTCAGCCTGCATTGAACACTAAAAATATTTAACTTACAAGTATTTTGTTAACAAGTGTTAACAAGTGAGAGAGACTTACGCTATGTTGTTGTTGCCTATCTTAAAATGTGTATACTTTGTTATTAATTTTTTGATCTCCTTGTCCACCTCTTGGAAAGGGTCACTGTACGGTGAACTCATGTACCGAGACCTAATCTTCAACTGTTGCTCACGCTTATCCTTCATAGCGAGGTACTCTTGCAATGTTCCATCCCCAACTAATAGGTCATCTCTCAATGGAGGAGGGGTCCTAAACAATGTTAGGGTACCGTGGGTGCCACCCCTTAGGGTACCATCACTATAGGTAACATCTCCCCCACCATGGATGTCATCTCTCCCATCATGGGTACCATCATCATGGGTAACATCTCCCCCAACATGGATGTCACCTCCCCTAGGACCCCCACCACGTGTACCATCACGATGGGTAACATCCCCATCAATATCATCATCTCCCCCACCAATGGGACCACTAATTCCTCTATGGTCATACTAATGTTGTGGCAACGAGAAGTTATGCACCTCTGGTGTAGTCTGTATTATTTATAAAAAATAAAAAAAAAAGTTACATGTCAGTTGGTAAGAAACTTACATTGGTGGTATAAAAATAAATTACATGTCAATACAAAACCAAGTTACATGCCACTAAGTAAGTTACATGCTAATACAAACCTATAATTGTTAGGTAGTGGTTGGAGTGGCAGACGGTATGATTGTTAGGTATTTTACTATCTTTCTCTTATCAAGGTTATAATCTTAGTCTGAATTTTTCATGAAGTAAGTTACATGCCTGTAAGTAAGTTACATGTTAATACAAACCAAGTTACATGCTAGTTAAACAACTGAATGAAATAGTTACTTAACGATGCGCATCAACAAGTCGAGCCACAGTTTCCTCCACCCGGGTAAGGCGTTTTTTGATGCAACGCTCCATTGCTGAAATCTCCTTCTTGACTATATCTTCAAACCGATCTGACATTTCCCTCAAGAGTTCCCTCATTGTTTAAAAAGAGACCGTTGAGTCATTACCCACCTAAAGATCAGAAAAGAATAAAAAACAATTATTATCAGTTTGTATTTAACTTAACACACTTATTATCGGTAAATAATCAACTTACCGGTGACATGTCTTCTAATGTACGCTGTCTTTTTGTCATTGCTGTCATTTTTTGTTTAGGAGGTGACATCTTCCTCTTCACCGGTTTGTCCTTTTTTTGTTTAGGTCGTGACTGACCTCCATCATTATCATCAAGTCTTTGCTGACCGTCGTCCTCTTCGTAATTGTCCAGTATAAACTGTGGACCAAATGACAAATCCGTGTCAACACCAACCAAGTAAGGCTGTTCCCTTTCATTACCCATTAGATATAATTCCTCCAATATAACATGTTGTACAGTTAACACAAATGTCATTCTTTTTTCAAGTATTAATATAAACAAAAATGAAATGAAATAAGATAGGGAAACAAAAAATGATACTTGTCCATCTTTAACTTCTTATTCATACTTTGCAAATTTGGAAAAGGAATCATGAGGCCTCTTAAATATTCTCCAATTCCTCAAACGAGGATGTGTGTGGCCTAAGTTTGCTCCCACCAAGTCAATCAATGATCCCAAAGCCTCCATTGCCCATATTTACATTTTGAACAAATTGAAAATAGATTAACAAGTCGAGCAAAGTTCTACGAAATGCTTTAATATAATATCTGAAAGCTCACCTCTAATGCCCAAGGAAAGACATACAAGTTATAATGCGCGATTAGCTTCATTGGTGCATTTGCGGCCCGAAATGCTTGTCAGAGGTAGTGGCATGTCATCATGTATACATAACTTCCCCATGCAAAAGAGTTGAACGATTCTAGATCCTCCACCAATTCAAACAGTCACAATGTGACTTTCTTTCTTGGGTCCCGTCCAAACAAAATCATGTTAGCAATCAATAAAAGGGCTATCTTCAAACCATCTATTGGTTTCTCAAACCGTCCGGTCCAAAACTTTTCCCATACATTTACAAGTTGTATATTCTCATCCTTTTCAGAATACCTAGCATGAATCCCGTCTTCAATAGGAGCATGCGGTTTCAAAAAGATGTTTGACATCACCCCAAAGTGTAGCCCTATTACCAAACAAAATTCTCTATGTGAATTTCAACAGTTTTCCACCTACGGAGAAGTGCAACTCATTCTCTCTAGTCATACCGGGTACATGTATTAGCCGCAACAAAAAGTTGTGAAGTACGCCGGCTGAAAAAGTTAAGTCTTCAGGGATATCAACTAGGTGCCTAAAACAGGTGCTACGAAACTCATTTAATTGTCTAACTTTTCGGAATGTCTGGAAGGGCGTTCAAATTATAGTACACGTTCGTGGTGGATTTTTTAATCCAATTATCCTTCGGTTTTATGAGGAAATCCTCATAATTAATATTTTTCATCTACAAAATCACATAAAAATAACGTTAGTTAAATGCCAATAAAGTTACATGCCAGTGTCTATGAAAGTTACATGCCTGTAAAGTAAGTTACATGCCAATACAACAAACAACTTACATGTCAGTATAAAAAAGATACATGTCAATACAAACAAGTTACATGCCAACACAAGTAGGTGGCTTTAAATTTAAGTGATACTACAGACATGTAAGTAAGGCCATACTACAGAAGCAGACCTTGTTGTTGTGCAGTTGAAAAGTTTGATGATTGTTATATAAGAACAACAAATCTATGAAATGCACTAGATGGGAAGGAGTTATATTGGATCTAATTTTCTGCAAAGTGGAAATGATTAACATAAGTAGTAAGGACATTTAGTCTGGAAAAAACAGCAATATTTAGGTTGTGTATGTGTATGTGCATACACATCCTAAATGATTAAAACAGAGGATGCATCATGAAATCGGCTATGGATGAGCAATTTCATGAAATCGACACACACTCAATTGATTAGTATAATTAAAATTATTTCATTAATCCAAGAAATAATATGTAGAGGAAGTTTATTTCACAGACAATGCTAATGAGCAATTTTAATTCAATATAAAAATTATTTCATTAATCCAAGAGATAATATGTAGACCTAATATCAGGGGTGTTAGAATTCTATGAACAAGTCTTAAACATACTTGGATATATACAGTTGAACACCTTGAATCTTCTATATTTATTATTTGCTTTACGTTTCGGCCCTGCTTTGTATTGCATGATATTGTGGCTTTAATGTTGTGTGACCCGGAAATACTAAATGGAATATTATCATAAGAAAATGAACCTTTTTTTTTTTTTTTTTTTTTTTTTTTTTTTTTTGAGAAACAGCAACTTTATTAACAAGGGGGGCAACAACCCAAAACAATACAAAGTAAGGCCACAAAACACTACACAACAACAGCCAACAAGACCACAACACACACCCAAACCAGACAAGCAACCAAAACAAAACGAGGACACAAGATGGGCAACAAGCACCATAATAGAACAAAGGGAAGAGAAAAGGAAAGCCTAACAGGCTCAACAATTAAAGAACCACCCAATCAACACTTTCACCACCGGCAGACGATCCCAATTTTACCAGACCATCTGCAAAAGAATTCAAGCCTATAGATTGATGCACATTTATGAAAAGAAATCATAAAACATTACTTTGTTGACAATTAGAGAACCACCCAATCAACAATTTCAAACAAATGAAATCAATCCAGGAGGATCTAGTAATATGTAGAGGAAGTTTATTTTAACATATTAAAATCCAAAATTATTAAACCCACTTCAAAAATCAACCATTCGAAGTGCTGCCAGAATGTAAAAAATTGAACACCATTCATAGTCAATCCAAAGCAAACCTGAGAGGAGTGGTTTCGGCGACAGTGACAGCGGCAGCGATGGGGAGAGGAGTGGAGAGCCGACGGTTAACTGCAGCGACAGAGGTGCGAGGCGAAGGTGAATGGCGGCTTTCTTCTCTTCCTTTCTCTCTCTGCAGCAACGGCGAGGAAGTGTGACACGACAGCGAGGGCAATGACGATGACAGCGGTTGGAAGTGACGGATGACGATCTCTCTCTCTCTCTCTCTCTCTCTTCCCTTCTCTTTTTTTTTTATTTTTTACTTTTTATCGGTTTTTACTTATGGGTGGGCCTAACAATTGTTTTACTGATGGATGGGTTCCACCCTGACAGCTTGTTCTTTTTTTTTCTTTTTATTTTTTTAATTTCAAATTTAAGGGCATTTCTATCCAAAAGTGGTAAAAAGTGGCGAAAAAAATAAAAAATAAACTTGTGGCTAAAAACAATAAGTCCATAAATTTTTTGGCTCTTTTTGAATTAACCCCTATATATACACACACACACACACACATATAGGGTCAGGTTATAGAACACTAGTGTACCTATACATCGTGTAGAAAATATTATGATTGTAATTTGAAAAAGTGTGATCCAACATTCGATTGCAGTATTTTCTACACGGTGTATGGGTACACCGGTGTTCTATAAATTGTCCTATATATATATTCTTTCTATTGTCAATTCGTCCTGATATAAATATATCAAGACGAAGAATGTGGACCATAGATTATGGAGAAGTTTTGATAAGTGCATATATTTTGAGTCAAAGCATGTAAATCTAATGGTTAACATTCTTCGTCCTGATATATTTTATATCAAAACGAACTGACAGTAGAAAAACTGTATATATATATTGATGGTATCTATATATCCATCTAACTGGACCATATATTTTTATGAAATTTTTTGTCATTGGTAGGATTCAAGCTGCTAACTTGAGAGTTATTTCCCAAATTCTAAGTTCATCTATCTACCAGTTAAGCTATACCACTGGGGGAGATTACCACGGATTTCGGTAGACACATGGTCAGAAGATTCAATTTCTTTTTTCATACTACCATCATTTTAAATTGGTAGTTGTCAATTTTCAATATTTGAGCAGTTGATATAAAAAAACAAATTTTGCAAACCTACCTCGAATTCTATCAAATCTTTTCATTGGTAGTTTCCTTTCACTTACTTTCAAGTTAAGTTTAATTACAGAAAAATTTTGTTTAGTTGACCGACACCTCTCACTATTTAAAAATTCTCTAAGTGGACATTTACTCAACACGAATGAAAATGAAAGGGGATCAAAATCTATTGGAAAGAGAACTTGATTACTTAGATGCAAAGGGGGAATTCTATTTTAGAGATGGAGATAGAGTAGGTTCTCTTTCTAGCTAGAGCTTAATTCATTATTTATGTGTGGGGTCTACATAATTTGATTACCATGGTTTTCAGTAGACACACTGTCAGGAGGTTCCATTTCTTTTTACACAGTCGATCGGTGCAGATGTGCAGCAACTCGAACTTGAGGCATTAACTGGTTGAATAAATGTCGTTTACTACTAAGCCACATTGGGTGATGGTGTCAATCTTGTTAATATAAGAAATTTTAAGTTTAAAAAAAAATATAATAAAAAATAAGGAATTTGGTCCAATTAAGGGAGAGCTCATTACTTCCACATTTGCTCAAATGTGGCCACAAAGTGTTTTGGGCCTCTTGGGCTTGGTTGTGAGAGCCCATCTATTTCAATAAAGTTCAAAGATGAATATGACATACCAATTTTTATTTATTTATTTGAAATGCCAATTGAACAAACAAAATAATGAATTTTAAATACCTAGTTTCAGGGAATATTGTAATTTCAAGCAAATTCTATAATAGAATCATGCTATTGATTATATTTAAAAAAAATGAAAAATCACAATCGCAAACACAAACATCCAAATCAAATAAAGGGTTTTTGTTTCGTTACAAAAACAAAAAATAACGCATTTATTTCGAAATTAATAGACTACATTCATTTTATAATTGAAATTTAAAGTTTTGGTAAAATTAAATTGGGGACATCTGTATTAAGAAAGAAATAATTAAAATGAGTTTCAACGAAGATTTTTGAATCGTTGATTTGGGAATTATTTACCCAAATTTCAAATTCATGTCTCGATCATTTGATAGCTCTATCAAAGATTTTGAACATAAAAACAGACAAACAGTGGGATTTGAGAGGGCCCACAAGTTGGAAGTGGTTGCAATTTGAAAACACAACCAAACTGATATGTTTACATTGTAGTTAGTTAACCCTAGTTAAATCTTATTCCAACTTTACTAGCCAAACTTAAAATACATGTGGCAATTTCTTAAATCAACTTTTTTTATTAAAAATAAATAAATAAATAAAAATAATCTTTTAAAAATAAAGGGAAAATTGCAATAAAGTACCCTGACATTTGGTGTATATGCAACCAAACTGCACTTTTGCTGAAATTATAAAAACGTACCCTTAACTTACCAGTTGACGGTTAATTTTAATAGTTTATTGGTCAAATATCATGAAATCTCTAAATTACCCCTACTGCCAATTAATATAATAATTTTAATTTTCTAATTAAATGTTAAAAACAATAAAAATTTAAATAATATAAAATATATTGAAGATCATCGAGGAGAACCAAAAGAAAAAAAAAAATTCACCAAAACAAAAAGGCTTGGATTATAAAAGAAGGGTTTAATACAGTTGATTATCCATCCTTCGTGATTCTCACACACCATTGTACACCGTTCCCTCTCTCTCTCTTTCAATCAACAAATGAAAATCTATGAGCTAAGTAACAAAAAACCAAAACCTAAAACAAAGGGCCAAGACCACACCAAAAATAAATAAATAAATAAAAAATACCCACCTAAAAAAATCATCTCCACCAAAACCCCTCTTGATTCTCTCATTGATCTATCATTTTTTTCACCTCTTTAGATCTTCTGATTCCTCCCCAAAAATTCCCACTTGGGTTTTCGATTGGAAAACTTTTTTCTTTGAAGATGAAAGTCTCTTTGCTGCTAGTCTTCGAGATGTGAGATATGGGCTCCTAGAACCAGATCTTAGAAAACAAAATCATAATAATAATTCATACTTTTTTATACTTTATATATATATATATATATTTGGTGATATATTGTGAACTATAATTATCTTACCAATTTTTTTTAATCTTTTTGCAAAAAATATTAATTGTATCAATCGAAGTGACCTTATTACCTTTTTAATATCCTAATGTCTGTTAACACTCACGGTCAATGGGTTAGTCAAGGGAACTTTTTTGTAATTTTGATAAAAGTACGGACTTATTGCATATACACCAAATGTCAGGATACTTTATTACAATTTACCAAAAAAATAAAACTTTGTATGTTTTTAAAATGATTCTTTTAAAACTATTATATAAAAAAAAAATACAAAGCATTTAGTTTTATTTATTAGAAGTAGTATTCTAAAAATGCAACATATAAATACTTTGGTCTTGTTTTTTCATGCCCAAATGCGCATGTGAGTTGTCATAATCATATATTTATCACATAATCTCATTATTAAGAATACTGACAACTCATATGTAACAACATTTGGGCAATTTCTTTTACAAAGCATAGCATTACTAATTCAAATGATAACGGCAAATGATTTGTGGTTACCATGTTATTATCATCCCGTAGTAAGGATAACTCGATTGACACATTATTCGTGTTTAATTTTGGGTAAGTTGTGACTAGTTTTTTGTTTTCTAGATTGGAAAACTATTTTTTTCTTAAAAGGAAAACAAAATGCTTATGCATATCCTTCCTACTCAATTGCCAATAGGGACAAGCTTGGCCAAATGACTCTCAAATCAACAGTTCGAATCCTATTAAACTTTTTTAAAAATACCTAATTCCGAATTAATAGATTCCTACCTCAACTAGTGTGCACCTTTTGTCTCATATCGTGGGTATTCGTAGCGCATTTTATTAGTATGTAAAAAAACTTTACTCTTATATTGACATACCAATTTGAGATCGGATATGAAAAAAAATAAAAATTGCATCCAACCAAAACACATGGTAGATTTTTTAATCAAGTTTAATGAAAATAGTCTGAAACGACTGATTAGCTTGTAGTTTTGAACAATTAAAAACTCATAATAATTCTTTTTTTAAGAAAAAAAAAACTCATAATTATTGATTCTATTAATAAAAAAATCTGCTAATTTAAAAAGCTGAAAAAATCTCCCCCAAAAAAAAGAACACTTGTCCTTAGCTGGTGCCCGAGCTGCCCGAAAAACCCTGACTGGAAAATCACGGGCAGGCAAGTCAGTGAGTCACCAGTACACACTCACACACACTCTCTCTCTCTCTCTCTCTCTGGAGGCGATATTATTCTCCTCTATATCTTGGTCCCTCTGTCTCTTCGATCAAGATCGGACGGTCCACGATGCTCGCACCTGCTTTTTCTTCCTTCCTCTCCTTCTAGATTTCCGATCTTCTCAGATCTGCTTCCTCCTCTCTCAGATCTCCTTTTCCAGGTACTCTCTCTCTCACTTCATTTCACAATCTCTGCTCTACAAGTTTCGATTTCGTCTGATTTCACAATTTCGCTTTTTCTTCACCGCCTGTGAGATTTCGCTTGTTTTTCTCGTTTTTTTTTTAATGAAATTTTGAGGAAATTCCCTGCGTAATCGACGTTTCGTCGGTTTCTTTTTTATTCGATTCAAGTTGTTTTCCGGCGACTGAAAGTGTTTTCTTGTCGTCTTCTCATCAAAACATTATTTTTTAAGAAATAATTTTCCATTTTATTTTTATTAATGATTTTTTAAAAAACAAATTACATATTTGCTGTTTATTTATTATTTTTTTGTCTTCTAGTGTTGATGATGTGAGATCAGACGGTTGAGATTGTATCGGAGACCGGATCTAACGGTTCTCTTTTTTTTTTGTGCAGATTATTTGTTTTTGTCTTTGTTTTGTTTGTTGGTCGGTTGGTTTCCGTACAAATGGAGAGTCACAACAGTGGTTCAGTGATGACAGTTACGACGGTTAAAAATAATTTTAACGGCCTACTAACGTGCGCCGTGGAGGAGGCGCTCGTGACTCTGCTGCTTTCTGCTCTCGTCAAAACCCGACTTTTAACTGCTCTGGTAAGTTCTACTCACGCTAACATGCGCCATTTTAATTTTTTTCTTTGTTTATGCTTCCCGCTAAAATGCGCCCCAACGGTCAGTGATACAATGGATACAATTACAAATATGGAAACCGAGTAGAATCTGCAGTTAATAGATAGTAATAACAAACTTTGAAATGAAACTGTGAATCGAGTATGTCTTCAATCAATATATTTTTTCTACTTTCAAAAAATATAAAATACTCTGTATTTTTTTTTAAAATTTTTAAAAATCCCCCTTTGAGGGTGAGCAAAAATGGACTCAAGTTGAGGTCACTATGGTTGGAGCAATGTACTTTTTCCGACTTTTAAATCTAGGTATTAACTGTTTACTAATTATATAGATTCCAAATAAGATATTTAGAATTTTGAAAGGGAGATATTATCCCAATTTTTTTTTTTTTTTTTTTTATGTTTTTTTTTTTGTTTTTTGCTAAGTTTCTATTTTTATAGACAGTTGAATTCTAATAATGATTTTTTTTTAATTTTTTTTTTTGAACTATATGTATTACGCAAATTTTACAAGTAGTGTGTGTTGCTAACGTGCACCGGGAGTTCACGGAACTGGGAAGAGATAGTTAACTGTGGTTCAGAAGTTTGGTTTGAGTTCCAGGGTTTTTTTTTAATGGATGTGGGGTCCACTAGACATACTTGTATATATTAAAAAAAATATATCTTCCTGTCTATTTTTATTTAAAAAGAAAAAGAAAAAGTCAAAAGTCTCGACAGAAAAATATCGTATTTTTTTAAGTTTTGTTTTTGGGATTGGAATATTCGTGGTTTGATGCTTCTTCTAGGTTGTTGAACACGTGTGTGGTTCCTAGATTGACTTTGCAGGACACAAGAAGTCATCAACCACTTAGCTTGTGTCCTGTCGTTACTCAATAGTAGATTCTGATTTTGCAGATCTAATCTTTTTTTTTTTTTTTTTTTTTTTTTTTTTTTTTTGGGTCTGTGAAAAATCACTTATAAAAATTCAACTGCTGTACTTTAAGAAATAGTTTTGGTTGACTGATTAATAGAAGTTTACAATTGGTTTTATTAATTAATTTAACTTCAAGTTGAAAATTTACTCCACTAATTATATGACTCGCTCCAATATGGTTCAAAGAATATATAATATAATCTTTTCCGTAAGTGGTGGAAGCATATTCCACTCGCACTAACACCTTGTAATGATCCTTCTTTTTGGAAAATACCAGAACAAAATCACAAACAAGAATGGTATATATTCTAATTATAGCTTGCAATTTGACTTGAGAGATTCCACTCCCACTAACACCTTGTAATGATCCTTCTTTTTTGGAAAATACCAGAACAAAATCACAAACAAGAATGGTATATATTCTAATTATAGCTTGCAATTTGACTTGAGAGATTCTTGATTATCTTAAAGGGTTTGGAGGGAAATTTATGTCACCATAGTTGAAAAAGAATGTATGATGAATGCTCTATTGTATGGTTTCAGGATGTTTTTGGGACCTTGCTATTATCTGCTAAACCTAAAATCAAGGGAGATGTAGAGAGTAATCAATCCAAGCCATCTGATGCGGAGGGAGATGATGATGATGACGACGGTGATGATGATGAGGATGGCAATGGTGATGGTGGGTTAGGAGAGGGTGAAGAGGAATTGTCTTCCGAAGATGCGGGGGACTATGGCAATAACTCCAACAACAATAAGAGCAACTCGAAGAAGGGTCCGGGAGAAGGCACGGGTGGGGCTGAAAACGGTGAAGATGAAGAGGAGGACGAAGAGGATGGAGAAGGTGAGGACCCAGACGATGATGACGACGATGAAGATGATGATGGCGAGGACGATGACGACGATGACGGTGGGGAAGAGGACGAGGAAGAAGTTGAAGAAGTAGAGAACGAAGATGATGAAGAAGATGAAGATGAGGAGGCACTCCAGCCACCAAAGAAGAGGAAGAAGTGAGTAATAGGAGGAAGAATTAGGGCCTCCTCCTCTGAAGACTGTTTATCTGTATAATTGACTTGGTTGTCTAACTTTTATGGGTAATATTTTTAGATTTCGGAGGAGGCTGGTTGGATTAGGTTCATGTTTCCTAAGCATAATCAATCATCTCATTTCCTTTAAACCATTAGAGTAATGTAAAACTTTGAGCTGCGGCCACCATTAAATCAAAAAATGTGATGATAATTTAGCTACTTTTAATGGGCTTCTTGAATTTACACCTAAACAATTAAACTGAATTGACTTGAATTAAAATAAAATAAAAATAAAAAATAGCAAATAACACCCAACTTCCTTAAGGTCCGACTTTGACACTCATAATAAATTTTATCAAAAATTGACACTTAATACCTTTGACGTTGGTCAAAATTAACCGTTGACCAATTTTGACCATCGTAAATACCAAAATCCCCCTATACCAAAAATTTTTAAAACAAAAAAATTGTGATTTTTTTAAATAGATCTCCATTATCCATCTTTGAGATACACGATGGAGATCCACTTAATTTTTAAAAAGTAATTAAACAGAAAACAACAAAACTAGATCGGTGAAGATCCAGATTAGATCTCCACCGATCCAGATCTCCTTCGATAGAGATCGATTGTTCTCCATTGAAGGAGACCTTCATCTTTGTTGCTCAAGTTGGTTGCTCAAGTCCATCTTAGGCGACAAAAATGCTTGGATCTCCCTTAAAGGAGATCTCACCTCTTTCGATGGAGATCTATGGAGGTGGAGATTGGATCTCCACTAACTTTTTTTTTTCTTGATTTTTCGTTTTTTTTTTTCAATTAATCTCCACCTCCCTCTTCAGATGGACAATCCAGATCCATTGAAAAAAATTGGTTTTTTTTTTTGATTTATTTTTAAATAGAATTTTTTAAGAAAAATAATCTTAAAAAGACTAAAATGACCTTATTATTAACAATCAAACTTGACCGACAGTTAAATTTGACAAAGTTTAACTAACACCAAACAGGTTGAATATAATCTTTTGATAAAATTGATTTTGAGTGTGGGCTAACCTCAAGGAGGTTGACTCCATCTTCAACTACAACAAAAAGATAAAAAGTCTCAAGTATTCATTAAGGTCATCAAAAGAATCTCCAATTTAAGCTAATATAACTCAGCTCTCAACCACAACAAAATGGGTATAAAAGTTAAGTTATTTATTGTTGCCATCCAAATTCAAAGCTAAAGTAAAATTTGGCATCAACAAATCCTAAACCTTGCATACTTAAAACCTACTAAAACAAAACTTTTATATAAAAAATATATATGAATCCGTTTTACAATCGTGTAAGAAATCAACCCTAGAAAGAATTGACAATAGTGAATACACTTGAACAACTTGAAGAAACATGTTACATTTATATTAGAAGCCGTCAACATATAATACCTGCGAAAATCGAGAACCAAAAAAAAAAAAAAAAAAAAGCATGTTGAAGTAAACAACACGAATATATTGCATTTTTTTTATTCTAGGATGTTCAACACGAAAGATGAGAAATTCTTATATGATAGCAGCAGCATAACATAATCTCACAAAGAACCTGATAGATGTAACATGTGCAAACCTATTTATCTGATCAACTTCCCATTTCAACAACCCTTATTTGACAAACATTCATAGTGAGTAAATTGAAGGGGTACAGCAAAAGTGCAAAACGCTCTCATTGAAGAGTATAGAAATGCCTCAAAATTCACACACAAACCAAAATATTCGAAACTGAAAAATGGTGATGAGAGGATTCGAATTAAAGCTTATTAAGATGGTTGAAATCCCTGTGCATAAATGAGAGAGCTCTAACCATCATTAGAAAATAAATGAATATTCTGAAATAGTTGACCTTACCCTCTTTAGAATTTTTAAAAGGGAAGAAGTGAAAACTTGTAAACTATATGTTTTTAAAATTAATATTCATATTCCTAAATTTTGTATAACTTCGTTGGGCTGAATCTCATATTTTTCAATGCATATGTAAATTTTGTAGAAAGAATTGTGACAAAAAAAAAAAAAAAAGGGACTCAAGGAACCGAATGTCTTCAACAAAAAGAAATCTATAAAATCCATCTTCAAACACCTTCATGAACCCAAAAATTGACATCCATTTCATACCAAACCGAATAAATAAAAATGTACTAGCTAACTGAAATCTTACAATACGTTAAATATTTTCACATCTTAAAAGCACAAGATTCGCTTCAAACCCAAAAAACACTCAAGAATGAAATGATCTGATAACTAAAAAAAAAGGTGTTAAATATGTTTTGGAAAACAGGTTATACCCAGCATAACAGAGTAATTCCATCAACAAACCGCATGCCAGATAGATATTAAAATAGCACTAAATAAATCATAATGCAACATTAAAATACTTTAAACACAAAATAATTTACTGAAATTAAAAGTAGACTGTAAATATAGAAAACCAAAATGATGCTGAAGAAAAACCAAAATGATGCTAATTCTTACAGGAGAAGATCTATGAAAATCATCAAAGCAAGATAAAGAAAGGAGGTAAGAGAGAAAGTAATTAAAAAACTAAAGAAAAAGTAGAAAATTTAGAAGAAAAAAGGTCCACCATGTTCGGGCTGAGCTTGGCTAAATTACAAAATAACAAGCATAAGAAAAGTTCACAAACTTCAAAGTTTCCCATAGCAATTGACCCAGAACAAACTACTAGACAAACACTCCCAAAGGTGCATGAATATTGATCCTCAAGCTCAGCTGGAAATCATCTGCAAATACAGAGCCCAGGCATGTAAAGAAAGTACAATAACATAAATGATAATTGGCCTCGTAAATACAAGTATTTTATAAAACATTTTATAGCCTAAGGCTTTGGTACTCAAAATCAGACATCAAAACTTGCTGAAATCACAAGGAAAATACTCGTCCACATCATATGGACCAAATAATAGCAATACTAATAATACTTTAAAAAAAAAAAAAAAAAAAAAATCACAAAAAATTGACCGAAAACCAGGTCGATTATTACCAACCATTCAAAAGTAAATTTGCTATAAAGATTACAGCCTAACATACAGTACAAATGAAATCAGTAGTGGTCACATAACCCTGAAGGTAATTCTAATGTAGCTAGAAGCTGAAAACTTCAAAATGAAAAGCATGTGAAACACTTGCAAGGAGTAGAGATTATGGTAGTATCCACATAAATCAAAATACAACAAAATAATAAACTAATTAAAAGGATGAAGGTAACTTTGAAAATAAATACAAAGATAATGAAAAAATGAGGAAATGTGATTGATTTCATTCAAAAGTAAAATGTTAAAATTTCTCAAGTTTTAACTTTTAAGGGATAATTTCTAACAGAAGCACATGACAGATTCCAAAGCATTGGCTCAATGAAATGTTAAAGCCTTTCAGGGTAGCAATAAAGAATACCTAATAACAATAAAATTAAACAAGTATCCTATCATGCTATGATTTTAGTTACCAAAAATTTTGCCATTCTGGTAACAACACACTCATGAACTTTTAAAACGGAAGAAAATTAAGCAATAAAAAATACCTAATTACCTAATAACAATATCTCTGATTTTGGTTACCAAAAATTTTGCCATTCTAGCAACAACACACTCATGGACTTAAAACGGAAGACAGCCAAATTGCCATTAACATGTAAAATACACGGACTTTAAAGCTTACTGTTGAAAGCCCTACAATGATTATGTCTTATGCTTCATACTTAATCAAACCCAATGGTAATAATTAAAGGAAAATGATGATACATTCGATATAACACCAAAAAATCCCATCTAGGTTATGGGTGATGAATTCAGGTATACTGTATACAATCGATATAAATCTGATATAACAAAAAGATGGGCAATCTGACTGTCAAACCCGTGAACCTAAAAGATTTCAAATTTTTAATTGGTTAAACTAGTGAATTTTCCTCCGATTTCATTAGGAGTCTCAACCACAAAAGTGGTGGAAAGGTTTAATAGCTCTCGTGAAGATTTGTACTGCCGACATGCCTCATGGTGGCACGATAGCATTACCATTAGACAAGGATGCAAGGTTAAGAACTTGCTATAGTGTGCATTAAACCACAACAAACATTCCTAAAGCACTGAAAATGATATGTTCATTGCTACAATGCAACTCATGCAACAGATGACACTTAGTCAAACTATACACATCGTGGTCTTGCATGATAATTGTTAGCATAAGATTAGGACTTAGGGGTTATTATGTTTCAATAAGTTAATTAGGCCTTTAATTTCATTTAGTGGTGCACAGAAGTGCTGCATGTCTTCAGCACCACTTGCAATTCTGTTCGTATTTCCATTCCTAGATTATAGCAAGTCAGTAGTTGTTAGTTGTTTAGCAAGTCAATTGTTTAGATTATCACGATTGTGAGCCTATAAATGGCCAGAGTCTATTTCAATAAAGCTAACAAATATTAAGCAAAAATTATCTTCCTTGTATCTCCTATATCTCCCCTTTGTTCTTCTTATGTATTTCTAAGTCAGAAATACTTCCCTAAATTCACTCTATGTATTTTCCAGGATCGGAAAAGTACATAACAAATGGTATCAAAGCCGTTCGGTTCCTTGGATGTCGAGTTCCGTAACGGTGTTTTTGAAACTTTGGCTCGTCATGAGTCTAGGTTTAACCTCCTCAACAAAAACATCAACCAAGTCAACAACAACCTCCACCAAAACCATATCACCCTTCAAACCGTTCTGACTGAACTCCAAACCCTATGGGTTAACCGTAATGATAACACCGTCAAGGAGGAGCTTAACCCATTTATCCCGGTAAAAACCATCTGTAGTTCCACCATTTCTCCGCCAACCCAAATTTCGACCACCACCCATATCACTCCATACCACACAATTAATGACTAGAAATTTGTCAAGAAAATTGTTCAACTTCAAGTCTTACAGGTGGCCGTCCGTGACTTGGATCGGTTCCAACACCAGAACCTGCCTACTTCCTCACGCGACATTGCGTCCGTCATGGACAAGCCTGTCGTTGCCGTCCACCTCAACACTGGAACCTGCCTACTCCCTCACGCGCCACCACGTCCGCCTTTGACAAGCCTGTCATCGCCGTCCACCTCAACAAATGGACAGCCACAACACTACCCATGCCGATTTCTAGCGTAGATCGACTCCGATCGAGCTCCAAGAGCCAACTAATGGTATTTCCATTGCCAGTGTTCAATCTGGGAGGAAATGGATCGATTGAAGAAGTAGGAGCATTCGGTTGCAATTTGGGTGGCGTTTCTCCAGGATGTATCCAAATTTCGGCCTTGAGGACAAGGACCTTTTTAGGGGAAAGGAATGATATGTTCATTGCTACAATGCAACCCATGCAACAGATGACACTTAGTCAAACTATATACATCGTGGTCTCACATGATAATTGTTAGCATAAGATTAGGACTTAGTGGTTATTATGTTTTAATAAGTTAATTAGGCCTTTAATTTCGTTTAGTGGTGCACAGAAGTGCTGCATGTCTTCAGCACCACTTGCAATTCTGTTCGTATTTCCATTCCTAGATTATAGCAAGTCAGTTGTTGTCAGTTGTTTAGCAAGTCAATTGTTTAGATTATCACGATTGTGAGCCTATAAATGGCCAAAGTCTATTTCAATAAAGCTAACAAATATTAAGCAAAAATTATCTTCCTTGTATCTCTATATCTCCCCTTTGTTCTTCTTATGTATTTCTAAGTCAGAAATACTTCCCTAAATTAACTCTATGTATTTTCCAGGATCGGAAAAGTACATAACAGAAAACTGAAACTAAACATGCACAAACACCTTAAATTCACAAAAATAAGCACACAAAAAACACTTAACAAACCAAACAAATATAACAACGAATCATACCACATATACGATGTATATCCGGGATATGACCCAGGTGTTCCCTGATTTCTAACTGGCGCACTAGCATATCCAGTTGGCAACCCCTGACCACTCCCGTATGCACCTAGCATCGAAGAATTCGCTCCTCCTAAACCACCCATTGCACCCACATGGCCTGTAGGATTCAATGCACCAGCCACCACAGGATTAATCAACCCAGGATTTGCTGCCGCCAACAACCCTCCATAAACCGCCGGATTCATCACTGGATTCATCACTGCTTGCGGGTGCTGATGCTGCTGCCCGAACAAGGCGATATTTTGAGCTGCAGCCACTGCAGCCAGCATCTGGTTCTGCCCCTGCACATGCCCTCCAGGAACATTGCTGTTATCAACGTTGTTATTATTATTAGTTCTATTTTTCGAATCGGTTGCTTTTTGGCAATGCAATTGGTGTCCCTGAAACAGCTTATGGGGTTGCTCCAGGGCCCTCCTGGCTCCCTCCAATGTTCTGTATACGAAAATGGCGAAGCCCCGCGATTTCCCAGTGTTTATATCAAACCCAATCGGGCCCGTCTCAATCTCTCCGAATTGCTCGAAAAACGACCTCAGCCTCTCCTTATCAACATCCCTCTGCACATTGCTCACGTATATCTTCCTATCCCCGGGGAGCCCGCCCTGTTCCTTCGACGCAGCAGCCGCAGTGGGCCCCACCGAAGCCAGCTGGCACGAGACGATCCTGTTGTTGATCCTCCTCTGCGGCGTCCGTAGCGCCTTCGCGGCTGCCTTTCGGGTCCTGAACAGAACAAAGGCGTAGCCTTTCGACTTCCCGGTAACTTTGTCAGTCACTACCTTGCAATCCTCGATGTCGTCGCCGCTGCCGCCGGGGGAGGAGAAGGCCGAGACGACGGCGTCGCGGGTGGTGTCCCAGCCAAGGCCGTGGACGAAGACCTTGCGGTGGGAGATGTCGCGGTCGGCCATCTCCAGCACGCGGTTGTAGAGGGCGGAGTCATCGGCGGCGGAGGAGGAGATGAAGGCGATGAGCTGGTCCTTGGTGTAGGGTTCGAGGAGGGAGACGAGGTCTTCGGTTTGGTAGTCGGATTCGGAATCGCTGGAGTCATCGGAGGAAAGAGCGGGTTTGATGATGTCGGGTTCGGGTTCCTTTTTGAGGATCTTTTTGGAGGGTTTGGTGACGGTGTTGGAGAGCTTCGATTTCTTGGTTATGTTGTTCAATTTCGTCATCGTTGAGAGTTGAGAGTCGAGAGAGATTTAAGAAGAAAGTGAGGATCTTTTTGGACGCTGTATGTTGTTGTTGTGGATAAAGAGAGCAAAACTAGCGTACTTTGCCTTTTACGACTAGGAAAAACCGACATTCCCTCTCGTTTCACTACGACTTACCTTTAACGCCTTCAAGGTTCGTATCGTTATTGTTATTTTGAGGTCAACTGACTCTCTGTTCTCACTGTTCTACGTTGATACGTGGACATCAATAAATGTTTTCCGTAAAAAATTTAATTTTATTTACAATATAAATTAACAACCAATTTCTTAGATTATTCTTTTTATTTAATTCATTTTTTTTAAAGAAAGTAAAATAACTCTACAATTTCCCTTCTTTTTGCTGAACTTGTGTTTACAGATTTAAATTGAATTGTTCAAATATTTCTTTTTACCAAATTTTCATTACCAAATATTACTAGTTAACTTAATAGATTTATAGAATAAATAATTAGTAAAAAGAATTAGAATTAAATAATTTTAAAATATATTAAAAAATTTCATATAAACCAAAAGAAATTAAATAAATGGTACATCGTTCATTAACTAAAAGAAAATAGTATACCAAAAGAAAATTGCATAATATTTATCTGAAAACATCATAAAATACAAAAAGAAATTCTCTTTTTTCAATTAAGAATGTTTTTTTTTTTGAGAAAATGCTTCTGGCTTTTGAATACATACAAAACATATATAAGGAAAATTAACAAATTTTAATATGAAATGAGAAATATTTTTTATGTCATTGCTCATGCTACAAACCCAATACAATAAAATTATTTAATATTAAAATCAATTAAAAAAAATTACTTGGATACAATTGTAAAAATTGTGAGAAGATAACTTATGTTTAAAAATGGTGAGAACTGCACAAATAAGTATTAAAAAAGAAATTCAAATAAAATAAGTTAATTATAAAAATTTAATCCAATACAATAAATTTATTTAATAAAAAAAAATTACCTGGAGCTGTAACAATGGTGAGAAAGTAATTTTTGTTTATAAATGTTGAGAATTGGAGTTAACTTAGACTTGATGAAACCATAGGAAAAAAAAAAGTTGTAGAGTAGTAGAGTAGTAGAGTAATAACACAAACTATAGACCTAATATATATATATATATATATTAAAGTTGATATTAAATGAAGAATGACAGTATAGGAAATTAGCTGTTAGTTTTTTTAAAAAAAGTTGATATTAAATGAAGAATGACAATATAGGAAATTAGCTGTTGGTTTGTATAGTAAATAAAATGAAAAAGTAGACTATTTATAAAAATTAAAATTTTAATGTAAAACATTTATTGTTGTCCACATGTCAACACAAGAACAGAATGTGTGTTGAGAGAGTGAATTTATCACTCCTCTATTATTTTTGATAAAATCAAAAAAATTAATGAGGTTGTTTCGGTGGTAAAACTTCTTACACCAGCACCATGAGATTATAGTTTCGAGTCCTCCCCCTCCCAGAAAGTGGAGATCCTCCATCTGTGATGTATATTCCTACTTTCAGGATCTCCATCGCGCTCCATATAGAGATCCCATCAATGGGATCTCCATCATCCATTTTTCGTTTTTTGTTTTTTGTTTTTTTGTTTTTTATAATTTTTATATTTTTATATCCACTATTCATATCTAAGATGAACGGTAAAAGATTCATGATTGTGCCAAAAATGTGCTATATTTTGGCCCTCATTTCCATGTCATTTGTCACGTTTTCAAATGTTTTTGTGTGTCTAATAGGCTCTTTATAGTGATTGCAGGCATTCAATGTGATCCTGATGTTGGTGACGGAAAGTGGGACTTTCGGGTGCAAATGGGTTGAAGTTCAAGAAATGAGGTAGTGTGCTAGTGCATTGCAGGTAAGGTTACCCATAAAGAATGGCCCAATGTGCGGGTAAGGACCCGTACATCGAAGGATCGAAGATGTAAGAAAAGGCCCAGTGTGTGGGTAAGGATCCGCAAACAACCCGCACACTGCGTGCCTAGAATCTGCCACATCAATGTTTTCAAACCTAATTTTGGAAATCCTATAAATATCTTCTTTTTATTTTGAAACTCTTTTCCTCCACACTCTTCCAGCACGAAATTTATCTCCTTTCTACACCTCTAACCACTAACCCTAGATCTAGGAATCATCCCTCACCAAATCCAAACCATCTTACATCATCTTCATCCTTTCCTACACAAGAAGGCTACTAGGAGATTGGATTCAACCTTCAAGAAGGAGGAGTTGTTAGGATTTATGCCCTAAAGCTTGTAATTTGTAAATGTTATAAATTCAATAATAAAAGAAATAGTTATTTCATTCAAATAAATTGACTCATACATTTATATTATATATGCTAACATCCAAGATTGCTAGATGTAATCTCAAATTGAGAATATGAATGTCATATACAGAGGAATTCAGTTTGAGACATGCAATCTAAAGAGTCTGTAGAAAGTAAATAAAACTGAGTACTTTATTTGTGGTTAATCTACAGCTGCGGTCCATTCTGTATTGTATGGTGGTCTTATCCTAGACTACTCATTTGGTGTTATGAGAATGGATGCACCTTATATGATGTGATCATATAGGACTGGGCCATGATCTATATGAATCTATCACTAAGACCCATTAGTTGAAAAGATTCATACATATCGACAAATGATGTCTATATATGGGTGATCTAAATCATGGGTGTCTTACTGATTACTTCAAGTTAGATCGTGGTTTTTGATTTACCATATGTGAGATCAGAATAGTATTCTCAATCAATATCTCTGTATCTTGGAACCACTGTTTAGCTTGTGGCTGGGAAGGTATGCACACAATAGTGGAATCCACTTTTTCTTGCGAGAAATAGATAATTAGTTCCCTTAAGGATTGATTCGAGGCTTGAACGATTAAGAGCGCTCTCCTTCTACCGTAAAGGAATGAAGGATATGATCATTCAAGAGAATCAATGGTATTTAAAAGAAATTATATAATTAGAGAGATATTACGGACTTTATGACATAGCTCTAATTATGAACTACTTGTGGAGGATCATACCATATATAATAGCTATATCGATGGACACTGATAATTTGGTTGTCTAAAACATCTATAGTTACGAGAGTATAATATTGAGTTCTTTGTGTAATAACTTCGAGGTTAATAATTGTGAAATGTTAATTAAAGAGTTTAATTAATTCTTCTAAGTATTATTGAAGCTCAAAACCGTGGGTTCATTAGGTCCCCTTGCTAGCCCTTTAAGATTGATATTAACAAGACTCACGGAGAATTAGATGATCCAATTAATTGTATTACGAAAGTAACTTAAATATATTTTAGGAATTAATTAAATGATGTGATTATTTAATTAATATATTATTTAATTTTAATTATTAATTGTGAAACTAATAATGCACGGTGTGTATAAAACTATGTAGAGAAAGGGTGGGTGGGTGGGGGGGGACGGGCTGGTAAGTACGCTACACTCGAACCTCGAATCCACTAATGGTAAGGTGAATACAACCTAATCCCGGTATAACTCACCACCACTACATAATCCCGGTATAAGTGAACCTAGTCTAATTGCTTGTGATTTACGCAACCTAATCCCGGAAGCTACACAAAACTTACTTCTCAATGAAGAGATAAAATGGCATATGTGAATATGTATGATATCCAAAGTGCAAATAGAGCTAGGGAACCCTATAAGCTTATCTAGGATGAAGAGATGACAATAAAAACACTTCTAGATATCAATAGCTAAATGACATATCATAAAACTTAGATAAACATAGATTAGGCAAACCTAGATAGCTATCACAATACAACTCTCAAATAATCAATACACTAATCTCAATCTTGTATCTAGAATTTATTCTAATGGCATACAAGTAATAAATGAGATTGTTTGTTAAGAAAGACACAAAATATGTAAGATATTAGTGAAAAGCTTACCGAGCAAAGTGTGTTGAAAAACCCATGTAAAGATGACACCTAGATGATCAAGGATGATGCTAGATGATAATTGATGCTCATGGAAAAGTGTTTGAGTAAACAAAGGTGAGTTCTTTAGAGAATTTTTCTCTTGGAAAAATATGCTAAGTAAAATATCTGATTTTGAACTCTCTTGACTGACCTAAAGGCAAAGAGGTATATATATATAGGGTGCCAAATTGAAGTGACAACGTTTTGAAAAGTGACACAATTTTTGCCTTGGGCGCTGTACAGGTCACTGTACGTAGAGCGACTTGTACAGCGCCTACCTAGGAAATGAAGAACATTTCTTCATCGGCAATGTTTGTACAGCGCCAATGCTCTGTTCTCTCGGGAAACAGAGTGTCGTTGTACATAGTGCTGTACGTATAACACTTTGTATAGCGACCAAATACCGACCAATTAAAATCGATCAAGTCTGTATAGCGCTTTGCCCAGATGGGCGATGTATGTACACTGCTTTGTACAGCACCCTTCATGAAATTTGCATCCTAAATGCCTAAGTATGACAAGTCAATAAACAACACAATATGCAATCAAATGAACATGCAAGAAGAGAGATTAATGAACATTAATACACACAAAATAAAAACACACAACATACAAGAATAAGAATTATGCATGAGTTATGAGTGTGTGCAACTATATCTCTTTAAAGCAAGTAAGCACTTAGAAATTTACCTTTGGTATTTCTTTTCTTGAGATCTTGAGTGCCTAAGCTATCCTTACATCAAAACCCCAATATGTGGTTTGTCCAAGAAATAAGCCAATCAATAAATGATGACTTTACAATCTCCCCCCTTGGCTATTTCGTGATAAAACCACCACTCACATTGATCCTCACAACATAATTGAAGCTATGGGATAACAATGATATTCTACATTACAAAGAGATATATAATAAGTAAAAAACTTCAAGTCTTCAATCTCTTGTAGAACTATTAACCCTTCAATGACAAAACATTACACTTTCCAAAGCAAGTGAATTGTGAGATGATCAAGTGAAAATAAAACAAGCATTTGCATTTAAGAATTTAAGCACAACATCATGCAATGTATGAGAATGCAATGCTCCCCCTCAACGGGTTAATCCCCCTCAATATGTAGTCTCCCTAACATGAGCAATTGCTACTACAATTAGCAACTCCACATTCTACTCCCCCTTTTTGTCATGATATAGGCAAATGAGTATTCCCTAACTGAGTTACTTGAAGCAAAGAGAGATAGTAGCATACAAGATATTTGCATAATCATATAAGCCACTTTATGCAACTCAATTAATTGGAGAGAAACAAGGAGATTTATTTTATGAAAATGTGTGAATTAAAAATGCTTTGCATACAAGACATGTTGTATTCAAGTTCAAAATACAATGGTATTTGGCAAAGCAAATAACAAAGGTTCCCAAGAGAATTCAAACCAATTTCACCACTTGTCATGAGAGAAGCAAGGATATAGAGATTTCATTGATTTCAATTTAAGAGAACTATATCCAACTTATGGCATGAGCGACTTTGCACCCTATTTTATTTTTCCAGGAATGATACCAACTATATCCAACTTTATAAGTGAAACATGGCATGAGCGACTTTGCACCCTATTTGATTTTTCCGAGAATGATACCCGTATGATAGTAACCATGTTTATCCAATAAAGAATGAGAGAGACATTTGGATTGTAACATCCTTTGAATGGATACAAGATCCTTTATTCATTTGAGTCTTATTTGTATTTCACACATTGTTTTGCATTTAAGAAATTGCAATCATCAATTCACGCTTTTTAATTTAGTATGTCATTTGAATTTCATGCTTTTTATATGTCATTAGCATGTTATAAAAGAATCATCATGTCATGGAGATAACTATAGGTCATTCAAATCATACTTCCTATGTAGATCTCATAGTCCAAAAATGTATGTTTGAACATAAATATGACATGAATTGTAATTAAAACATGGTTCACACTTATTGAAGAAAATAACATATAATATATGTGCAACCAAGCTTACTCAAGCAATCAACAAAGAAGCATAAAATTTTTCAAATTTTTTGCATGCTACAAGTATGCAATAGCTCTCTTTGCTTGTTCCCCATATGGGGTCAATCACCAAAAGACATCACTCCATAAGACATATCACAATAGATCTACTAAATGTTTTGAACCTAATTGCATCTAAGGGTTTAGTAAATAAGACTGCTAGTTGATCATTAGTGCCTACATGTTCAAGCACTATGCATTTATTTTCAACAAGCTCTCTAATGAAATGATGACGGATGTCAACATGCTTAGTCCTAGAGTGTTGTACTGAATTCTTAGAAATATTAATAGCACTCATGTTATCATAAAAGAGGGTGAGTGTACCTTGGTTGAATTCATAGTCGACTAGCATTTGCTTCATCTAAAGGAGTTGTGTGCATCCACTACCCGCGGCTATGTACCCAGCTTTAGCCATAGATAATTTGCTTCTTACAAAACCAAGAGACCAAGTTGTTCCTTAGGAAGAAGCAACCGCCCGATGTGCTCTTCCTATTATCGTAATTTCCTGCCCAATCTGCATCACTAAAGCCTACAAGACTAGCATTAGTGTCAAAAGAGTATCAAATCCCATAGTTGGATGTCCCATTCACATAGCGAATTATTCTCTTTACGGAAAAGAGATGAGACTCCTTAGGATCTGCTTGGTACCTAGCACACACACCCGCACTAAAAGATATATCGGGCCTACTTACGGTCAAATAGAGCAAGCTACCAATCATGCCCCGATATAGAGTTTGTTCCACACTTTTTCCACTAGCATCCTTGCTTAGCTTCAAATTGGTACTCATGGGTGTATCACTATGTTTGACATTTTCAAGACCAAACTTCTTCACTAGGTTCTTAGCATATTTGGCTTGGGTTATAAGAATCCCATCATTCAATTGCCTAATTTGCAAACCTAGGAAGTAACTTAGCTCACCAACAAGACTCATCTTAAATTCATGAGACATAACATCAACAAATTGTTGGACCTTAGTGTTGTTGGTGGAGCCAAACACTATATCATCAACATATTTGAGCTACAAAAAGTTCATCATTGTCTTTCTTGATGAATAGAGTCTTGTCAACACTACCCCTTGTGTAGTTATTGTCAACAAGAAATTGAGTGAGGCACTCATACCAAGCCCTCGGTGCTTGTTTCAACTCATATAAAGCCTTTTTGAGGCGATAGACATGGTTGGGGTGGTGTGCATCCACAAACCCCTTGGGTTGTTCAAAAAATACTTCCTCTTGCAAGAAGCCATTGAGGAAGGCACTTTTGATGTCTATTTGGTGTAATTTGAACTTGTACACACAAGAAATGGACAAGAGAAGCCTAATGGACTCTAAACGGGCAACAAGAGCAAATGTCTCCTCAAAGTCGATACCCTCAATTTGAGAGTACCCTTGTGCAACAAGCCTTGCCTTGTTATGCACAATGTTGCCATCCTTATCGAATTTGTTCCTATATTCCATTTGGTGCCTATGACATTAGTGGTCTTAGGCCTAGGAACTAGAGTCCAAACCTCATTCCTTTCGAATTGGTTTAGCTCTTCTTGCATGTTAAGAACCCAAAATTCATCATTTAAGGTTTCATCAACCTTTTTTGGTTCTATTTGAATGGTGTAGAAAGTGTAGCTAATGAGATTAGCTATTTGACGCCTAGTCCTAACACCCTCATTAACCTCTCCAATATGTCATCTTTATCATGGAGTTTTCTAATCCATGGAGTGGGTTCTTTAGAGTTTAAGAGAGGAACTCTATCAAGAGGTTATGTGTTCTCATCATTAAGGTTAGACGTCCTAATATTTGGAGTCACCACAACCTTCTCAAAGGGAGAGTCATCATCTAAAACAACCTCCTCCTCATGGTTACTAGACTTGAGCCTTGTATCACCAATGACAACATTGGATGATTCCATGATGCTTCGAGTCTTCAAATTGAAAACTTTATAGGCTTTACTATTCAAGGCATAGACAATAAAGATACCCTCATCACTCGTAGCATAAAATTTGCCAAGTCGATCACGGTCATATAAAATGTAGCATTTGCTTCTAAAGGAGTGGAAGTAGCTAACATTTGGCTTTCTACCTTTCCACAACTCATAGGAGGTATTTCTAGTTCCGGGCTTTAGAAAAACTCTATTTCCTATATAACAAGTTGTATTGATGGCTTCGGCCTATAGGTTCCTAGGGGAATTGTTGCTAAGCAACATAACACAGGCCATCTCTTAAAGGACCCAATTTTTCCTCTCAACAACTCCATTTTGTTAAGGTGTCCTAGGAGCCGAAAACTCATGGGAGATGCCTAAGCTATTGCAATAGCTTTCAAAGATGGCATTCTCAAACTTCCTCCCATGGTCACTTCTAATTCGTTAAATGCTTTTAATATTAGAGTTTATTTCATTTTGAATTTTAGTATATAGCATTTTAAACTTGTCAAAAGTTTCGGATTTTCTCTAAGGAAATATGTCCACGTGAACCTAGAGAAATCATCAACACAAACAAAAATATATCTCTTTCCACTTAAACTCTCGGTTTGCATAGGACCCATAAGATTCATATGGAGAAGCGCTAGGGGCTCATTAGTGGAGAGATATTTGCCCTTTTTTGTGCATGCTTTTGGTTTGTTTACCTTGTTGGCAAGGTTCACAAACACCATAGGCTTTCTTCCTAAGCTTGGGAAGGCCATGCACACTATTGAACTTGCCTAAGATTCGTAAATCCCGAAATTTCATGTGGCCAAGTCTTTCATGCCACAACACAATTTGCTCATCCTTTTACATATTGTTTGAGACTATTCTAGCTTCAAGACAATAGCAATTGTCGCTAGATCTCATACTTTTCAACAAGATTTGTCCATTGGGCAATAGTATTGAGCAAACATTTTTGCTAAATAAGACGGAAAATCCTTCATCACTTAGATGAGAAATGCTTATTAAATTAGCTTTCAAGCCATCAACAAATAAAGCCTTGGACAAGGAGGGTAATTCGGAAATGGAAATGGTTCCTTTCCCTACGACTCTCTTTTTGGATCCATCACCAAAGGTGACACATCCTATTTCCTCAATGACAAGAGTCTCAAGGAAACTCTTGTTTCTTGTCCTGTGCTTAGAGCACCCATTATCTAAATACCAAAAAATTAGAAGAATTTGCCTTTAAGGCAATTTGAGCAACATTGCAAAAGTATCCATATAGGTGAAACACTTTTCTTCCTAGTGGTTAATGGTACATGGGCTCCAGATGTCCTAGGATCATGCAAATTATTTCTCTCATTCTTAGGAACATGCATCATGGCTCTTCTATTTTTTTATTCAATCATGCTTTTGGCTTTACACAATTTAATATAACGAAAGCAATTTGATCTAATATGACCATTAATACCACAATAATGACATGTAGTGATGAAGAAAGGAATCATACCATGTCCTTGTGCTTACATAGGAGCCTTCCCATGTCTTTGTGGTTGCATTGGTTCATTTCAACTTTGTTGTTGAACCGGTCTAGCTTGCTTCCTTGGTTGAGCTTGCATGATTGGTCTCTTTCCTTTGTAAGCCATTTGTTGAGGAAAGTTAGCTTGAGGAGCTCTTGTAGGTTGGACTTGAGGTTGTCTTCTTGGAGCCACCTTCACTTGTGCATTATATGAGCATTGTCCTAGATCAATCTTCTTCCTAGGAGTTTGCACCGGTGAAGCTTCTTTGTTGCCCAAGCTCTTTACAAACACAGTCTTGCTGGGAGTAGAGGTCTCCTTGCCATCTTCAAACCCAATACCTCTCTTGTCACAAGGACTCTTGCCAACCTCAAGCATATGGTCAAGCTTCTTGGTGCTAGAAGCCATTCTAGTCAATGACCCTTTAGCTTCTTCAAGCTCCCTTTTCAAACCTTCTTTATTCCTCTTAGATAAGACTAACTCTTCTCTTAGCTTATCTTAATTCTTCATGGATCTCACTACTTCTTCACTTAGTTGATCAACATGTGTTGAGAGCTCAAGGTTTTCCTCATTCAATCTCATAATTTCTCTCTTGTTCTTTAACCTTGACCTCTTAAACTTGACCATGTAGTCTCAGAGATCCATCACATCCACATTTTCATTTGTGAATTGTGATAAAGAGCCATCATCACTTAAGTCATTTTCCTCTTAACTATTATCCTCTTCTAGACTAGCAATTTTGCTCTTGTGATAGGAGACAAAGGCTATGAAGTTAGCCATAAGTTCTTCATCATCCGAAGACTCATCTCCTTCATTGAAGTCATCATTTTCACTCCAAGTGGCAGCCATCACTTTTCCCTTCTTCTTGTCATTGTGATTAGCACATTCGGGGGCAAATTAACCTATCCCACCACACTCATAGCTTCAGACCCCTTTCCTTTCAGTCTTCTCTTGCCTAGGCTCAAACTTCTTGAATGAAGTCTTTTTCTTCAAGTCTTGGCTCTTGGATCCAAAACCTTTCTTCTCAGACTTGTTGAATTTCTTGAACCTTCTCATCAATAAGGCCATTTCTTCGTCTGAGTCATCATTCTCCTTCTTCTCATCTTTGGAGGCTTTCAAAGCAATTCCCTTTTGCTTTTTAGGAGGTGTGAAGGTAGGACCCTTCCTAGACTTATAAGCAAGAAGCCTCCCAATCACCTCACTCGACTTCATATCCTTGTAGGAGCTATTCTCCTCTAAAGCTGTCACCTTGGACTCAAATCTATCGGGGAGAGATCTCATAATCTTTTTCTTGATTCTCCTATCTGAATACGGGTCACCAAGTTGATGATTTTGGTTGACTATGTCCATCAACTTGATCTCGAAATCGTTGAAGCACTCATTCTCCTCTATCCTAAACATCTCGAATTGAGTTTGGAGGACTTAAAGCTTAGAGTCCTTAACCATTTTGGTTCCTTTATGTGCAACCTCTAGGAAGTCCCATGCTTTCTTAGCTATCCTAGAGTTTTGAATCAATTTATATTGATTCTCATCCATTGCACATAAGATGGCATGCATCACCTTCCTATTCCATTTTGATGACTCAAACTCTTGCACGTTCCATTGTGCTTTAGGCTTGCGAACATCCTCTCTTCCACCCGTAGGAGTCATCATAGGTGATATGTAGCCGTCTTCAACTGTCATCCATGCCCTATCATGAATTTGATAAATATACGACTCTATCTTGCCTTTCCAAGAGGCATAATTCAACCCGGTGAGTAGAGGGGGTCTCATGCTAGAAGCACCCTCGTTGCCACCTCAATTTCCACCGTTTCCACTCATAGTGTTTATGAATGAATGAAATGAATTCAAATGTATGAATGATCAAAAATCACACAAAATGCAAAACACACCAAAATGAGCAAATGATCACCTAAGTATATCTAGGAACTCGCTCTGATACCAATTAAAACTAATAATGCACGATGTGTATAAAACTATCTAGGAGGGGGAGGGGGGGTGCTGAATAGATTTTAAACTATTATTACTAATTTTCACAATTAATCAATATTCCAAAAAAAACCTCAAACTAGTTAAAGCAATAAATCAAGTGTAAAGTGCTGAATTTAAATAACACTTGATTTTTACATGGAAACCCAAATTGGGAAAAACCACGGGCTAGTAAGTGTGCCACACTCGAACCTCGAATCCACTAATGGTAAGGTGAATACAACCTAGTTCCGATATAACTCACCACCACTACCTAATCCCGGTATAAGTGAACCTAGTCCAATTGCTTGTGTTTTATCCAACCTAATCTTAGAAGCTACATAAGACTTACTTTTCAATGAAGAGATAAAATGGCCTATGTGAATATGTATGATATCCAAAGTGCAAATAGATCTAGGGAACAATATATGCTTATCTAGGATGAAGAGATACTGAAACAAATTACGGTGTGTTCTAATATTAATCTAGAGGGGAGGGGGTGTGTGTGAATAGATTTTAACAATATATTACACAATTTTCGCGTTAAGTCAATATTACGAAAATACCCCAAACTAGTCAATAATGCAATATCAAGTGTAAAGTGCGAAAATTAAATAACACAAGATATTTACGTGGAAACCCTCAACAGGGAAAAACCACGGGCTGGTAAGTGCGCCACACTCGAACCTCGAATCCACTAATTGTGATAGCGTATACAACATAATCCCGGTTTGACGGCCTAATCCAGGCCAATATCCCGCTACCACTACCCGCAGGCCTGTAAAAGTGAATCTAGTCCAATTTGCTCATGTGACCACCTAATCCCGGTGTACGACCTAATCCCGATCTATCACACAAGACTTACTTCTCCGAAGAGATCAACACCCTAAGTGAATATGTAATGATATCCAAATATGTAATGATATCCAAATATGCAAGAAGAGCTAGGGTACTCTAGATGCTTACCTAGGATTATATGATGACAATAAAATCAATCATAGATATGAAAATAGCTATATAACATGGCATACAACTTTAGCTAAGTAAAGGATAACCAATCCTAGATACAAAGCTATCACAAATAACCCACAAACATTCTAAGGATTAACTAGTTGATTTAAAAATAATCTATCAACCTAGTTATCAATAAATCACACAAGAATGTTTATGGCATAGCTTTTAGGCAATAATGACCTAATCAATTAAGCTATGTAAAAATTAACCCAATCAAAACATAATCTCAACCATGTATGTAGAAATAAATCTAAACACATACAAGTAATAAATGAGATAAAATTGATAAGTAGAAACACTAAAATTAGATGAGATTAGTGTTCAACAAATCATACCATGTGTGTTGAAGAAGACCCATGCTCAAATGATGTTGAATGATGCAAGATGGAGATGGGTTTTGGGTTTAGAGAGTAAAAGAAGCAATCTTGGTGCTTTCTCTCTCAAGAATATGGAGCCTCTCTCTCTAGGGTTTCATTTTGTGGCTCACACCTCAAAATGATGAGAAAGATATGTATTTATAGTGCCCAAGTGAAACTATGTCGTTTTGGAAGAATTAGAAAAACTATGGGCATTTTCGCGGTACACGCGACAATGCAGTATTTTAAGATTCGAGCACTCCGAAACATGACCAAATGACATCGAAACCTTTTATATAATATATTTTTGGAAAGGTATGGATGTCTAATTTCCACTCGTTTTTACAGAAGGACATTTTGATGTCTGTAGAAAACGTTATGGTCATTTGAGTGACCAAAGGACAGATACGGATAACAGCTGTTATGCCCTGTTTTAGTGGTCACTTTGGAGATTTCAAAAGCAATCCAAACGGTCATAAAATATTACGAATAATATACCGTTGGAAAGGTATGGGTGTCTAGTTTGTCTAGAATTTTACAAAACTCAATTTGAAACTTTGTGTAAAAAGTTATGGTCACAAGACCATACAAATGTCAGTTTTAAAAAACATTTAAATCATTGAAATCCAATATTTTGAACCTAGACACTTCACTCCAAATAACCAAACCGAATCTACCACTTATCCAAGAAAAGAATGAGACCTTCTTAAGTGGTCAACCATCGTGCAAGCACGGACGTTTCCAATCACTCAAACGAAAACGAATTACATCACACTTAAAGCTAACAAACATGAAGTGCAAGTGTGGGAATTGAATGCATCCTAATGCCTATCATGTCATGACATTATCATAGAACAAGATGCAATCAATTCAAATGAGCATGATTAAAATTCATGACTTTGCATCCTAATGTCTAAACATATCATAGCATTTTAATGAGATAGATGTAATTAAATAATCATGCATGAAGAGATATTCAACAATTAAGAATGCACACATATAAAACACACAACATACAAGAATAAGAGATATGCATGAGTTGTGTGTGTATGCAACTAGATCTCTTCAAAGCAAGTAAGCACTAGAATATACCTTTTGTGCTTCTTCTCTTGAGGTCTTGAGAGGGCCGTTGAATGATCACCAATTCCTAGGCTACCCTTACATCAACCCCAACATGTGGTTTGTCCACGAAACTAGCCAATCAACAAATGGGAATCCTTACAGATACAATAAAAACACTTCTAGATATCAATAGCTAAATGGCATGTCATAAAACTTAGCAAAGCATAGATTAGGCAAACCTAGATAGCTATCACAATACAACTTTCAAAAAATCAATACACTAATCTCAATCTTGTATCTAGAATATATTCTAATGGCATATAAGTAATAAATGAGATTGCTTGTTAAGAAAGACACAAAATATGTAAGATATTAGTGAAAAGCTTACCAAGCAAAGTGTGTTGAAAAACCCATGCAAAGATGACACCTAGATGATCAAGGATGATGCTAGATGATGATTGATGCTCATGGAAAATTGTTTGAGTAAACAAAGGTGAGTTCTTTAGAGAATGTTTCTCTTGGAAAAACATGCTAAGTAAAATATCTGATTTTGAACTCTCTTGACTGACCTAAAGGCAAAGAGGCATATATATAGGGTTCCAAATTGAAGTGACAACGTTTTGAAAAGTGATACAATTTTTGCATTGGGTGCTGTACAGGTCGTGGTACGTAGAGCGACTTGTACAACAACTACTCGGGAAATGAAACATTTCTTCATCGGAGCTGTTTCTACATCGCCTTTATAGAGCGCTTAAATAGTGCCAATGCTCTGTTCTCTTGGGAAACAGAGTGTCACTGTACATACCGCTGTACGTACAACGCTTTGTACAGCGACTGTACAGCGACCAAACAGCGACCAATTAAAATCGATCGGGTCTATACGAAGCTTTGCCCAATTCCCATCAGGTCTCAGATGGACGCTTTTCGTATAGCGCCTTGTACATCGCCCTTTATGAAATTTGCATCTTAAATGCTTAAGTATGACAAGGCAATAAACAACACAAGATGCAATCAAATGAACATGCAAGAAGAGAGATTAATGAACATTAATGCACACAAAATAAAACCACACAACATACAAGAATAAGAATTATGCATGGGTTATGAGTGTGGGCAACTATATCTCTTCAAAGCAAGTAAGCACTTAGAAATTTACCTTTGGTGCTTCTTCTTTTGAGATCTTGAGATCCTAAGCTACCCTTATATCAAAACCCCAATATGTGGTTTGTCCATGAAATAAGTCAATCAATAAATAAGGACTTTACAAATTGTTATGTGGAGGTTTAAAGTTCAAACCTTGACAAGAGCAAAAGAATAAAATAATACATGATTATTTTTATTTACTCTAAAGAGGTCAAAGGTTCAAAACCTAGTGGTGACCGAATTAAAAGGATTTAGAATCCTATTTTAACTTGGATTACTAAACTCTAGGATCCTAGTATATAAGATATACTTATAAGGAAAAATAAACGATCAAAACCCTAAGAGATATACATGAGAGGTGCGGTCTCCTAGTGAAAGAAAAGAAAAAAGTTTCTTATTCCACCCAACCTTGGCCGAACTCAAGCAAGGGACAAGGGGTTTTCTTCCGATTTTCTCAGGCCTCCATTCAACTGCTCCTGAAATCCATAACGTGCCAACACACACAATTGCTAGATCATGGGACATAGCTTAGAAGGCTTAGTGATGAAGGATCAAAAAGAAAACAAAGGAGTGTTCTTCAAATGTATGAAAACAAATCTCTTCCTCATATTTGTGTATAGTCCCAACAAAACAATAAAATTTTTGAAACCTGTCGTTCTTAAATCTCTTGATTTTTATCCCTATTTTTTTTTCCACTGCGTGACTTATAGGAGTCTCTACATGGGTCTTCTCTTACTCTCATCTCTTAGCTTTTATTTTGTAATTAGCATGAGTAGTTAAACCTATCTTAGGAGTTAATGTATTAATTCATGGATTGTGGGTTTTCCACCATATTCTTTGTATTTGATTATTTAGTTTCATTCAATGATTTTCAATGCAATTGATTACTTCTTGAATTAAGTAGATATGCCCTCTCTTAGTTAATGATTAGTATCAATTTATTTTGAGTTCTTAAATTGTAATTTATATCTTCTTGTATTGAGTAGATATGCCCTCTCTTAAGACAAGTTAGATACCCACTTTTAAGGTGACTAAAACTAGCTAAATTGAATGGAAGGGATGTGTTGTGAATATACTTTTCCGATGCATCTCAGCTTTGATGGAAAGGGGTGGATTGAGAATATGCCCTTCCATTCCAAGCCATCCCTAACCATTATAATCTAAGCTTAAGAAGGGACTCTCTCATAAACCAACCAAGTAGTTGTGTAGTAGAGAGTTGATGTGATAAGAGTCTCTATTTCTCTGAATGCAACCAAGTAGTTGTAAGTGAGAGTTATGGATTCTAAATCACCCTTAAAGGTAGATTAGGCCTAATCAATCGAATCGGTTCCTAAAGAATGGATTACCCACTATTTGTGTTTTGATTGCATTGACTCCCACTCATCTTGTTATCTTATAACACTACATTCTTATTAATTGTAGTTGCATTTTAGATTAATTAGTTTAATTGACATTTGCATCTTAATGTTAGTTTTTCAAACCCAACCATAGAAACTTTATTTTTATGCACTTTACACTACAAGAAAATATTGTTTTCTTGACTGTTATTTGTTGACAGTTTTTAACTGTCATAAATCTTTGACAGTTTTTAACAGTCAAAAAAGATCTTGACAGTTATTTGTTAACAGTTTTTAACTGTCATAAATCATTGACAGTATCCTTGACAGTTTCTGACAGTATCCTTGACAGTTAGAAACTGTCAAGGATTTATGATAGTTAAAAACTATTAACAAATCACTAACACTTTTTATAATATATAATATAAAATACATATAATAATGTATAATATAATATAATATAATATATATAAATATATATAATTTAGAATATATGTATAGTATATTATACAACATATATATATATTATATTATATTATACAATATATATAATAATATATTTATATAATATAAATATATAATATATATTATTTAATAAATATATAATATATATTATTTAATATAATAATATAATATATATATTATATTCTATATTATATAAATATTATAAATATATATTATTTAATAGATATATAATATATATTATTTCATATAATAATATATAATATATATATTATATTATAAACATTCATAATATATAATTTTTTATTTATCTTTAATAATTTTTTTAAAAACTTTTACTTCATATTTTTAACACCAAACAAAATCCCGATATATATTTATTTTACAATAAGATATCGGTTTTTGGACAAATCGATATTGAATAAGTAAAATTTTAAATTTAATAAATTTACTTTTAAAAACTTCAATTTTTTTTTTATAAAAAAATTGTTTATTTATTTTGTACCCTCTTGTTTCATACTGAGAGACACGTTAATAATCCAATTACCCATATAAATTAGTAACCTGAGTCTTACATTTGTTCATTAAATTTTAAGATGAATATTGAAAAATATCTCCCATGTAGTGAGAGTTATATTCCAAATCATTCTTATTACAATTGATGTCACGAGTCTCCTATATATCATGTTTGGTTGGATAGAATAGAAAGAAAGTCATTCCATTCGTTTGGTTTGTCAAAATGCAATGGAATGATGATTCCATTGGAATAAGAATTCCACCATTTTGGTGAAATGGGCATTCCATCCAAAAACCAATGGAAAGTTATTCCATTCCAAACTAAAATTTATATTCCATAAATACCCTCATATGCCCCAACTCCATTACAAAAATACCCTCAGCTCCTTTCCAAAATTAATATATTATTATTATATATTATATTAACGATATATAACTATATATTTTATATATATGTACTATATATTATATTATTATATATGTTATTATTATTATTATATTATTATAATATATATATTATACTATCATAAGTATTTATATTATATAAATATATTATTATATATATATTATATAATATAATATATTATTATTATTATTATATTATATAATATATATTACATATATTTATATATATATATGTATTATATATTATATATATATAAATATATATAATATATTTATATATTAAATAATATATATTATATATATATATTATTATATATATTGTATAATATAATATTATATATCTATATTTATATATATATGTTATATTATATAATATATATTATTATATGTATTATATATTATATATTATATAATATATAATTATATATATAATATACTTTTATATTTTATTATTATTATCCATAATATATCATGTTATTATACATTCATAATTAGGGGTATTTTGGTCAAAATACAGTTAACTCCATTCCATTCCGTTGTTAACCAAACTAAATAATGCCAATTCAGAGACTAATTCTAAAGTTCCAACGTAACAAAAAACTTAGTTTTCCTTTCCTTTTCATTCTCATTCTCATTCCGGTTACAATTCCACCATATAACCAAACGTGACCATAAAGTATAGACCAATAACTCGACTATATATGTTTAAAAAAATATAATTTTATTAAAAGTTTCAATAAATATTTTTAAATATATATCTATCGTAGAAATTAGAATTTTGATTAGTTGAATAAATTTAAATTTATCTAACAAGGTTTTTTTTTTTTTTCTTTTTTTAATTTTTAATTTTTAATTTTAATTTCTAAAAACTTATATAGTTTATATATAAATATTGTTCAACTGTTAACATATCAAAAGTTGTAGTCAAGTGGTAAATATTTACGACCTTTGAACTTGAGGTCTCAATCAAAAGTGGGTGGTGGCCGGACGGCCGGCTGACGGTGGGGAGGCGGCAGCGGCCGAGATGGTGTATAAATATAAAAAATGTTATTTAAATAAATATTATAATTAATATTGACTGTTTTTAATTAAATATTGTAAAAATTTCTTGACAGTTTTTAACTGTCAAGATAAAACTGTCATTAAAAAAAAAAAACTGTCAAGACTTTTCTTAACACAAGCGTCCTTGGCAGTTATAAAAACTGTCAAGAAAGCCTTTGTTGACAGTTTTTAACTGTCAATAAACTTGTTATTTTCTTGTAGTGTTAGTTTTATTAACTCTAATGTTGCCACTATTCCTCTCGATCCCTGTGGACGATACCCGACTTGCCATTTACTTGTTTGTAAACATTTGAGGCATTGTTGCGGTTTATAAATTTTGTTTGACAAGAACCTTTTCATATACAAAACGATGCTTGTCAATTCATCTACTTATTTTTTTTAAAAAAAAAAATATTATAAATAGATCTCCACCATCCATCAAAGATCAAAGATATGGATGGTAAATATTTAGAACTTATTTTTATTTATTTTTTTAATTTTTTTAATTTTTTTTTTAAAATTTCATTAAGGGGCTAGGGGTATTTTTATCTTTTTGAAGGTCTAATACGGTCAAATAGTTACTTTAGATGGTTGTTGACTAACGATATAAAAAGTAAATGTAAATTAATGAACAAGCACAAATTAAACTTATGTAACATACTTGTGTATCCGTTTCATCCATTACCCATTACAATCGTTTAATCCATTTCATTTGAAAAATAAAAATAAAAATGTTAACCGTAAAAAATGGTAGGGGTTCAAAGCAGAATTTTCCTTCTACGCTTGGGAACATGTTAAGATAGAATGGCATCATAGAAGAGCATCCCGGTACCCCGTCACTAAAGTAACTGGGTAGGCCTTATACCAATCTAGATTAAAATCAAGGGCTCCTAGACTCCCTGGTACCAGGAAACACTGAAGCCAGAATCCTGGTACTCCGTTACCTCCCGGTACCCCGATACCTCGAAACTTTGGTACCATGACGCAGTGGGAGGTGGGATACCTATGTACCCCAATCTTTCCTAGAGCCGGCCAACTAAGCAGTAAGTAGTAGATTAACAGACTACCAAGTATCAAGGTAAGAGCAAGCAGGCCAAGGTCAAACTACTAAGACGGACAGGGAGATGATAACGTTTTAATAACAAGGAAACTGACTCATTCCTGCCACTCAAGAGTCCTATTTGAAAGCAAAGCCAACTCTATCAAAATTCCGCCAAATCAAGGATCGCTTGATTCCTAGAAGGAATCCTATGATATTCTCGCCAATCGCCAGGGAATGTCTCGAAAATCTCTAGGTCATTGGATCGAATTTAGAGGAGTGCAAGCATTGAGACGTATATATACGACATGTTACCATATAGAAAGGGGACCGCAACTTGAGTCCAAAAATCCTAGAGTATTCTCTTCCACTTATCGACTAACACGAGAGCTCCATCGCCAAATGAGTTTTGTCCATTGCCGTTAAAAATCCCCATTATACTACTATGATGTCTTGATTATCAATAAACTATGTGCTATACATGATCTTATTACGATTTTACTTGATTCACCATTGTCCTTATAATTGATGTGTTTTATTGAGAGCTCATAGGTATCAAATTACTTGATATCTCTTCGACTGTGATCTATCCTGATTTCAGTTATAAAAATTGTTAGTTGGAAATTCACCCTAGTGACAATTTTTGGTTAACAAAAAATAACATTTCCAATTCACTAAAGTTAAGTAATATTAATGAACAATACTAATTTATTTAATATGTTTGGAGCGATAATGATCCAACAAAAATGTGCTAATTTCTTATTGTGTTCTTAACTATCACCACTCACTAGCCAATAGGGGCGTAGCTCAATGGACGAGCTTGGGGTTTGGACAAATGACTTTCAGATCAGCGGCTCGAATCCTATCGATAGCGAAAGCTTTGAAAATAATACTATCACCACTCACCGGTGGTGTAGACCGTAGACATTTTTGTTTTGACTTATGTTTGAGCCAATAAAATAAAATCCTATAAAAAGTATGCTAATTTCTTGTCATGTAATATAATGAATAATAATGATGAAAAAATTGACACTAGAGATCCCTGTTAATAGATAAATGTAAAATTGAAAATGACCGTAAAACGTTAGAATGAATGCCATTTCTTTTATTGACCATTATTAAAAGTAAACTTACAAATATTGATCATTTCTTCATGAATATAAGTGTTATATTTTTTCTTCCAAAACTGTTTTATTTTAATTTTGAATCATTGTCCTTTTGTTTTTGAATCATTGGATTTTTACCTAATCAACAACAATTGCAACAACCATACATCAAATTTACCAATTTTTATAGTGCGGTGGTTGACTGTTTACATAGCGGTAGTTTTTATTTTTTTGGGTCAATGAAGGCAATGTAATTCATTCAACAAACATAATCCATTTATAATAATAATAATAATCCGAAATAGAAAACTATTTTTGAGTATCACTGCTATTTCGAGAGATATTTTCACCGAAATTTCTAAAAATCTGCACCCCTAAATTTTCATCCAAACCGACATTTACTTTCTTGACTATGAAACAATCAACCAAACCTAAACAACAAAATGTTGAATGGAATTGTTTTTTGAAAGGAGGTTGAATTAAATTGTTAGTTACTCATTCTTTGTATTAGGCTGCTACCTGCCTTATTTATTTATTTATTTTGGTGGGTGAAAGGAGGTTGAATTAAATTGTTAGTTACTCATTCTTTGTATTAAGCTGCTAGCTGCCTTATTTATTTATTTATTATTATTATTATTATTTTGGGGGTTGAGGGGGGTGGGGGGGTGGGGGAACAAAAAAAAAAACACTGCCTGGATCACACAAAACCTCTAAGAAGGAGGTTCTTCAAAAAATAGGAGGCCAAACTCCAAGTCATGCCCCATACGAGCTAACCCTTCAACCAAATAGTTTCCTTCCCTAAACGCATGGACCACATTGTAGCTCCACTTTACAGAGATGAGGTTTTTACAACTTTGAATGATCCTAAAAAAAGGGTGGTTGGGATTAGAAACTTTAGAAAGGAGTTGAATTGTGGAGAGGGAATCAGATTCCACAACAATACTACGTTACTCGGAATTCCAGGCCATAAAGAGACCTTCAAACATGCCTCATAGCTCAGCTTCAAGAACATTACCAATGCCCTTCTTTAGAGAAAAACCTTTCAGCCATTTCTTTTGATGGTTCCATAAAACACCACCTGTAGTTATGGTTCCAACAATAACATCATGACTACCTAGAACACACAAAACCTCTAAGAAGGAGGTTCTTCAAAAAATAAGAGGCCAAGCTCCAAGTCATGCCCTATATGAGCTAGCCTTTCAGACAAATTGTTTCCTTCCCTAAACGCATGGACCACATTGCAGCTCCACTTTACAGAGATAAGGTTTTTACAACTTTGAATGATCCTACAAAAAGGGTGGTTGGGATTAGAAACTTTAGAAAGGAGTTGAATTGTGGAGAGGGAATCAGATTCCACAACAATACTACGTTACCTGGAATTCCAGGCCATAGAGAGACCTTCAAACATGCCTCATAACTCAGCTTCAAGAACATTACCAAAGCCCTTCTTTAGAGAAAAACCTTTCAGCCATATCTTTTGATGGTTCCGTAAAACACCACCTGCAGTTATGGTTCCCACAATAGCATCACGACTACTATCAATATTAAGCTTCACCTAGCCTTCCCTTGGAGGCAACCAAGCAATCGACAAATGGAAGCATCCCTAGCAGAGCCAACATAATTGGAATTCAACCAATCCTTAACAAAATTATTAATGATCATATGAGGTGCCCATGGAGTAAAGAAATTCACATCAAAAGCCCTTTTGCATCTCCACTTCCACAAGAACCACAACACACTATCAAAGATAAGGTAATTAGGAATATTTCCATCCACCATCTTACCATTGTAAAGGTTATCAGAAAACCAAGCATCAAGATCATTATTATAGGAAGAAGAAGACGTGTTACCTCTAAAGATGCTCTCTTAGACACTAATGGAATGATTACAACCGTGCAGAAGATGATCAATGTCCTCAATACCAACCTCATATCTTAGGAGGCCATCCCCCGAACAACCATTTGGTGATTGGTGAGAATCTTACCATGGAGAAGGATTCAAAGGAAGTGTTGGAGGAAGCTTTAGATTCCATATGAATTTCCAAGGCCAACCAAAAGAACCATCAGACTCTAATAACCTTTATAAGCCAATTTGACAGAGCGCCCATTTTGAGACCACCACCAGGTAGCTCTATCAGTGCCACTATGAGTTCTACCTACATGAATGCTAACAATTCTATGCATAACATTCTAAGGAAGCATAGAGGCAAGTTGATGAACCTGCCAACCACCATTTAAGATGTAGTAATCAACAGATTGAGTCAAAAGTTCATCAGAGAGTTGAATACTGGCATGATCCTTTAGCATACAAAAACCTGGCAACCAATTATCCATCTAGAAATGAATCTGACACCCACATCCAAGTTGAAAGTATACAAACAAGGTTAAATTGCTTAAGACGTACCTAGAAGGGGGGGGGGGGGGGGGGTGAATAGGTTTTTCGCCTAATTTCAATCCCTTGAACAAACTTACGTTTGTCCCTCAAGGTAGCCTTACATACAACATAAACATCACGGAATCATACTAAGACAAGTTATCATGTGATCATTTATACATTGTCTAAGTATCAATAAGTTGTATGAGGTATAAAGAAAATACAAAAAACAATTAGCAAGAATACTTGTATATCAATATATGTTCAATCATTACAAGTATATACAAATATTGCTATACATAAAATTCTAAACAATATACAAAAGAAATGTATTTACAAATATGATCAAAAGAATATATTTACAAATCACACTATACAAAATCTTGTATCAATATACTTCACAAGTAATTGATGTGTCACAAGATAACAACATATACATAAACAAATATAAAAGAGAGAGATAGGAAGAATTAACACAAGGGATTTTTTAACGTGGTAAAACCTCCAAGGAGGAAACATCCACGGGTTGAATTACAACCATTGGGTACTTATATATATACTTGGAAAGTAAATTAGAAATTCCACAAAATGACCAATCCTAGTCACCAACCCATGTGGAGTCTATGTTTACCCAATCCCTATTGGAAGATACAAAATCCCTCAATGATGTAAACCACCACATATTGGAACTCATACCAAAACAAACATCGTTGGAAGATTAGAAATTCCTCAAGAGTGCATACACATCCCATGTACCCCGTTCTATCGGACTCTATGTCTAACCAAACACCCGGGCCTACCAATATATAAGCCAACTCTCTATATAAGGCACACGTGCCTCTAGAAAGCCTCCCATGCATGACTATCCAAGTCCTCCCGACTCTAGCCATGACTTCTTGCTTGTCTATCCAAGTCCTCCCGACTCTAGACAAGACTTCTTGCTTACCTATCCAAGTCATCCCGACTCTAGGCAAGACTTCTTGCTTGGCTATCCGAGTCATCCCAACTCTAGCCAAGATTTCATGCCTTTTACAAGGACTTCCTAGTGTGATCATGTGAATGCAAGTGATGCAATCAATCAAAACAACATAGAACATGTGATCAATACATTCCATGGAACAACTAGATCTAGAGATGTGAAAACACAAGCAATAGAAATCTAGATGCAAAAACATGAATGAAAACCTAGAGCATGTGAATACAATTAACACATAAAAACTACTAGATTCATTCATACAAATAATACTTGAACAAAACATATACATGAGGCACAAGTTCAAGATGTTATAAACATAAATAAAAAATGCTAGAATCATAAAATGTATTCAACAATTATTCTAGCCAAAGATTTAGAGATAGGAGACATGTTAAAAACAAATCAATCCTATATATCTCTAAAAACACATAAAAAAGGCTCTAATCCTAGATTTCATCAATCATGGATCAAAGTCACATATAAAGGATTATTAATCATAAACTTGATCAAACAAGTCTCAAACAATCCTAGATATCAATCTAATCACAATACAACTCCCAATCATGTTAAAAACAAAGAATCAAAGATTCTAGTCAACATGTGTCTCTAATTAGACTATTCAATTAGATTGATTATGAAGCTACCTTTCTCTATAGCATTCACTAAACAAACATATACATATAGAAGAAGAAACCCCAAGCAAATTGGAGGTTAAAAAAGATGAAATCACAAAGTTAAGAACTCTACCTCAATTACAAGAGCTGGTTCGTTTTTCTGAGGAGATCTGTCAGAAAATCGATCAAACAGCTGCACAACCACTTGGAAAAGGTAGAGGACTCGAATACGAACAATCTCCAACTTGAATCACTCAATTCCGACTCCGTATGAGAAAGTTATGGTGTTTGGAAGTTGAGAAAATTTGGGAGAAAATCATAGACGGGATTTCATACTTTTTCTTCTTGAAAGAGAATGGAGGGAATTTGAGGGATTTAAAAAGAATAGAAGGAGGGGCAAAATTGTCCAATTTTTGGGGGGACTTTGGCAAGTCCACGTGTGGCCAGCGTGTGCCACACGTGGTCCACATGTGGCCACCCCTTGCTTGGCTTTCGGCCAAGCGACCTCCTCGCGCACCTCTCGCGTTCTTCAGCCGTATTCGGGCATCCGAACTCCGAATTCGAATCCGTTTTCGGATTACGAACCGTGACTCCCTCACGCACGACGAAGACTATGAAACTTTGAAAAATGGTTGAGAATTCATCTCGGAAAATGACGACGAACACAACTCAACGAATGAGAACGAAAAGTAGCGTAGCTACATCGTTTGGACTCGAAACTTAACGTATGAGTAACCGAAATGACCGGGACTCAATAAGGAATCAATTAAGCACTATTACAAGTCCAAAACACAAGAAACACAAACATACAAACACAAGTTCACATATGAATGCCATTTCCTAGACATAGTCCTAGAACATGCAACTCTAAAATGTATGAGCATACAAAATCATGTGAATGTGTTACAAAAATGGTGCACAACAATGCAGGGACACTCATGAATGATTTGTGTGTGTGTGCCTATGCCTTGTAAGAGGAATGAGGTCGATTTTACCTTTGATGAGCAATGAAGCTTATTTCCTCTTAGCAAGCCATCATCTTGTATGTGCCGTAGTCAAATCTTTCTTTGAAGCTTTGTATCATCATCAACATGACCACATAAACATTTACAAGATAAACACGTTTTGATATGGAATATATGCCAACAACAACCAAAAACCTAACAATCTCCCCCTTTGGCAAATTCCATGTCAAAACCCCTATACAAATACTAAAACAAATACAAAGAAAATTTGGTCATAATGTGTACATTTATTTACACTTCTAAGACAAAATTTCCAATAACAAGTCTTGAACTTCATCTTGGTCTTCTCTTGAAATCACCTATAAAATAGCTTGAAAGCACAAAGATCTCCAAGAGACAACACATATGGCAAAAGATATATATTGACAAGAAAAATAACACAATTAAAGTCCATATGGATAACATGTATGCTCCCCCTAAATACATGCCATCATCCAAAAGATATTCTAGCCAATATTACAAGCCATATAGTTCAAGAAAACAAAATACAATAAAATATAACATCTTGAGAAATAAGAAAGCTAGAACAACCATGTATCTCCCCTATATCTCCCCTATCATTCTCCCCCTTTTTGACATGATATGAAGCCAAAGAAAAAGGGAATAAGAGAAAATATACCTCAAGGCCATTCTAGTCTCTTTTACCACCAAGAAAGATTGAGCGATTTGATGATCTTGCATAATGCTTTGGAGTAGAGGCATTCCTTTCCAAATCCTTGATCTTCTCATCTTGAAGCTCAACTTTAGCATTTAGCTCTTCAATCTTCCGGTGTGCTTCCTCAAGTTGTCTCTCCGACTTTTCAACCCTATTTGTCAAAAGTAAAGCCCACGAAGGAAGAATAGGTGCACTAAGTGTATGGCTCGAATCACATGATTCACCAAAAAGCCTAATAGTATCATTAGGTCCTCCCTTTCCTTTGTAAGACATGATAGACAAACGTTTCTCACTTATCTTGTCCAAAGGAGGTAGAAACACATCACCTTCTTGATCCTTCAACCCCATGGCTAAACAATAATGAGAAATAAATCCCGGAAACGCTAATTTCTTTTCCAAACGAGAAGAACTAGCAACATTCTCAATTTGTTCAATGAGCACTTGTCCAAGATTAATAGGTCGACTAGTCACTAATGCATATACCACTCTAATCTTCTCTCTATTGAGTTCGGTAACATTAGTAGAGACAATTAAATTTGCACATACAAATAAGTGCCAAAATGCACTAATCTTGGTCAATTCACCTTGCCTAATGAAAGCATGTTTCCCCCACACAAAATCAATATCATCACAAAGAGTTTTTCCCATCAAATCAAGATTTTCTTCAACACTAACGTCTAAAAAATCCGATTCAACCTCAATGGGCAAACCTAGAAATTTATTTAACTTCCAAGCACAAACTCTAAAAGTAACTCCTCTCAATACCATGACGGCATCATCAATAGTGGTACTCTCCTTGAACTCATGATAGAATTCTCTCACTAATGTCTCATTTGCAACTCCCATTGAGTCAATCCAAGAGTTCCACTTCCTTACACTTATAGCCTCATGAATATAAGAGTTAATACAAGAATTCAAATCAATACCTCTTTCTTGAATAATCTTTTTGCATCAAAAAATCCCCAAATCCTTCACCTTAATTGCTTTGGATTTCTTGGAAGAAGATGTAGGCTTTGATTTGTCAATAGGAATGGAAGAAACGTTACCACCAACTTTCTTCGCTTTTCCCATGACCTTGTATCACAAACAAAATACTAACAAAAAAAAATGAGGGGAAACAACAAACCAAGTTAGTAACCAATAAACATATACAAGGCAATAATATTATTTTTGAACAAATCATTATGCATATCAACAAAATCAAGGCATCTTAAGATTTATCAAAAATATGAATTATGCCAACAAACAATTTCTTGAAGAATCATGTGAACAAATCATAAAAGAGAACAAAAATATAGCATATTATGCTCCCCCTTGATAAATGCCCTATCTAACATCTAGATAGACAATTGTTCACAAAAATCATCACACAATCATATCTCAAGCAATATTCAAAAGTTTTTCAAAATAAGCTCCATATAACAAAGAGAGTTACATCTAGATTTTCAATCACTCTCATATATCTTCAAAAATTGCTAGAGAATCAAATATACCATATAAGCAAAAGTGAGTGTGTGAAGATTTTGCTTCAAGAATATGAAATGAAGTAGTTTAGTAATCAAACATGCAAACATTTTCAATCACTATCCATCCTTAAACTTTCCATAAAAAAGTCAAACTGGTTTTCATCCGAATTTTGCTTTTAAAGAGAATAGTTTTCAACATGTGAGCGATGTGTGTGCAAGTGGCTCGTTTACCCGTTTCTATTTGTCAACCCGAGCTCATTTGATTTTTCAACTATACTCCATAGCCTTTTTGTTTTTTTGTTTTAGGCTTGAATCAAAGTTTTTTTTTTTATTGATTCTTTTCAACTCTACTTTGATTTTTCTAACAAAAACTTATACACCTCTTGGTGGCTTTCACTCATCATAAAGATGTAGCCCTTTCCAACATTGGGCGGCTTCACAATCAATATGTGTAGCCCTTTCCAAGAGGGTGCTCGTTGAGTACTATATTGCCGAAGCAAATGGATACAAACCAAAGGTCATTTTTAAATGTACTAATTATAGAACATCAAGAGTATCCAATACTCACACGTATATCAAACTCAACAACATAACAAACCATATAAGAGAAGCAAAGTGCATTTTTGAAACCAAGTTTTAAGGCTTAAAAGCACATGATCAAAAAGCAAGTAATGAGACTTACTTAAGATCTCTACTTCTCAAGAGAGTAGCTTTCAAAGAATATGAAGCATATTTTTTTATAAAAAAAAAACTTGCCACTCAACAATCAAACAAATAATAACACACTTCACCAAAAGATCAATGTGAACAATTATCACCAAAAGATCTTAGACAAGCAAATGTCAACGAGGACCATATAAACACTATATTAGTTCTCTAGTATGACATGCTACATGAAGTGTTAAAACAATGAGTTGAGAGATGAAATATAGATAAGCAAGCAATGTGATACAAGATATACCTTCGCAAGCTAATTCCATCAAATGCAAGACCTTCACCCTTTTTATGAGTCCTCTTGGCTTGTATGTCCTCACGACTACAAGTTATAGGTGTTTAGATTCCAAGAGACTAAAGGCTAAGCATTTCAACTCAAACAAACAAAAATGACTTTCTCTAAAAGTCTTAAAAAAGATTATCACCATATAGATAACATGATATGCAACTTCTCAAAAGTTAATCAACAAATTTTGACAATCATATCAAAGAATGTGAGATAGCCAAGTTCATGTCAAGTTGTATAGATACTAAGCAAAAATGCTAAGCTTCTTAACAACAAGACACTAATCTCAAAGCTAACTCACATGTGCAACTTACACTAATGGTAAGAGCACTCACCCTTGACAAACTTTATCTTGGGTGAATTAACAAAAACATCATCAAGATTCTTATTGACAACAATGTTGAATCTAGAGTAAAGTTCTTCCACAACTTGATTTACAATAATATCATTAATAGTCTTCTTTCCAACATTGTTAGCACCATGTGCATTGTCAATATTAACAAGATTTTTATTCTTCACATTCCGAGAACTCTTAACATGCATTGAATCATTAACATGCTTTCCATATTCAAAAGCTTTAGCATGCTTGAGCTTATAGGCAATCTCTCTATTCCTAGATGCATTTTCCATATTGCAATATTCAATGAATTTATAGCACTTGGGCTTGATATGACCTAAGGTATTGCAAAAATGACATATGGGAACAAAAGAAGAGATTTTACCTTCCGGAATGGGAGAAACACAAGTGGAAGTGGAAGTGTCAAGGAGTACCTTGTTCTTAACTTTGTTCTTGATCTTGGAACGTCTCTTTCTAGGAGCTTTCTTGTCAACTATGACCTCGCTTGTAGGAAGTGATGCTTCTATGAGCTTCTCCTCGACTACCGCGTCACTTGAGCCTCCTAGTTTCAAATTAGAGATGATCCTATCCCTTTCAAGAATAATCTCTTCAACTTCACTAAGCTTCTTGGCAATAGCATTCTTTTCACACAAGAGCCTTCGAGTTGTAGCAACAAACTCATCCACTTGTATATTGATCAAATCATTTTTCTCATCTACCTCACTTAAGGCTATCTTCAACTTCTTTTCAAGACTCTTTACCTTAGCCAAAAGTTCATCATAGGTAGGATTCTCATTTAAACACACTTGATGATTTGAATCAACCTTATCTTCCAAAGAATCTTGACTTGTATCATCTAGAGATGAATAAGAAGCCATGAAGCCAACAAAGTTGCTCACTAGCTCTTCTTCACTTGAAGACTCATCACTTGAGCTCTTCTTATCACTAGAATCATCATCTTCACTCCAAGTGGCCGCCATAGCCTTTCCTTTCTTGTCCTTCTTAGAATCTCCACTAGGACAATCCGAAGCAAAATGTCCAAGCTTCTTGCACTTGAAGCATTGAACCTTTCTATTGCTCTTGACATGGCCACTCCTCTCATGAGGTGGAGTAGAGGATTTCTTGACCTCCTTGTCTCTTGAATACTTGCCATATGGCTTGGCTCCTTTCTTCAAGAACTTCCTAAACTTTCTAACCAACAATGCCATCTCCTCATCCTCTTCGCTACTACTAGCTTCTTTTACAACCTTGAGAGCTAAACCCTTGTTCTTGGCCTTTGGTTTCATACACGTTTCAAAAGTTTGAAGAGACCCTAATAATTCATCTAAGCTCATGTCATCGACATCCTTGCTCTCTTCAATAGTGGTAACCTTGGCCTTGAACCGTTTTGGCAAAGATCTTAGAATCTTCCAATTTAGCCTCTCGCCGGAGATAGGAGTACCAAGTGCTTGGCACTTGTTAGCGATGTCTAGAAGCTTATCTTGGAAGTCAACAAACTTGTCTTCCTCACCCATTTGTAACATCTCAAATTGGGAAGTGACCAATTGAAGACGAGACTTCTTCACCGCTTTAGTCCCTTCATTAGTGACCCGAAGAGCATCCCAAGCCTCCTTAGCGGTTTCTAGATTTTGGATGTAGCTAAATTGTCTACTATCCACACCTCCGAAAATAGCATTCACCGCTCGATGATGCCATTTTGCTAACTCAAACTCATTAGTAGACCACTCACTCCTAGGCTTGGAAACGGTCACACCATTCTCAATCTTATTGGGAGTAAGATAACCTTCTTCAACGGTCATCCAAGCTCTCTCATCAATAGAGCGAATGTATGCCTTCATCCTCAATTTCCAAAACCCGTAGTTGTGACCCTTGAGAAGAGGAGGCCTAGAATTCGAAGCCCCTTCGGTCATCACATCATCTTGGAAAACCATACTAGCAAAAACCTAAGCAATTCACTTGTAAGTATAACCCGGATCTCGTCGAGTGCCGTCCGACGACCCGCTTTGATACCAATTGAAAGTATACAAACAAGGTTAAATTGCTTAAGACATACCTAGAGAGGGGGGGGGGGAATAGGTTTTTCGCCTAATTTCAATCTGAAACAAATAACTCGGTGTGTTCTAATATATATCTAGAGGGGGGGGGGTGAATAGATTTTAACGATATTACCCAATTTTCGCGTTAAGTCAATATTACGAAAATACCCCAATCTAGTCAAAACAATAGCAAGTGTAATATGGTGCGGAATTATAAATGACACTTGATATTTATGTGGAAACCCTCACGGGAAAAACCACGGGCTGTATAGTGCGCCACACTCGAACCTCGAATCCACTAAATGTGTAATGATTACAACCTAATCCCGATCAATAATCAACACACCTACCTAATCCCGGTGTAAGTGAACCTAGTCCAATTGCTTGTGTGACCACCTAATCCCGGTGTCCGACCTAATCCCAGTCTATCACAATAAGACTTCAATTGCTTGCGATCTAAGCAACCTAATCCCGGAAGCTACACGCAAGACTTACTTCTCAATGAAGAGATAACAACCTATGTGAATATATAATGATATTCAATGAGCAAATAAAGCTAGGTTAACCTTAGATGCTTATCTAGGATGATTAGATAACAATTAATGCAATCCTAGATGTCAATAGCTAAATGACATGTCATAAAGCTTAGCAAATCATAGATAAAATATCCTAGATGTTGCTATCACAATACATCACACAAACATGTCAACACAACAATCTCTATTTTGTATCTAGAATATATTTTAAGAGCATACAAATAATATAAGAGATTTCTTTGATAAATAAAACACTAAGCTTAGATGAGATTAGTGAAGAATATACCAAAGGATGTGTGTTGACCAAAACCCATGCAAGCAAGCATCCTAACTATGCTAGAAAATGCTAGATGATATTTAAATGCATATGAGAAAGGTTTTGAGTGTGTAAAAATGAGTTCTTGATTTGATTCTCTCTCAAGTTTCTCTCTTTGAGGTTTAGGGTTCTTTAGAGTCAGAGAACTAAGTTAGAGAAATGAGAAAGTATGATATTTATAGGCATCAAGAACAGGGCATGTGAAAAGACCATTTTGCCCTTGAAACGCTCAATCGGCGGTTTCATTCTGCGGTCGGGGCCGCAGAATTGAGCCCGAGAAAGAAACCGACCTAAAATATCTAATTCGGCGGTTTCATTCGGCGGCCAGGCCGCCGATCATGACTGCAGAATTCAACCCGAGAACAGGGGAGAAAACGGCGGTTTCATTCGGCGGTTTCGTAACCGCCGATCAAACCGCAGAATCAGACCCGAGATAATAAATGCATCAGGTCTGATCGGCGGTTTCGATTCGGCGGCCAGGCCGCCGATCGTAACCGCCGATTCACCAAAGATGGTGAAACCAAGGAGAAGCCAAGGGCATTCTCCATGAGCGGTCTTCGCCCAAAACCAAGCACATTTTCGTGCAAGCGCGGACGTTTCCGAACATATTCGGGAAACGAATTACACGACACAAACAAACACACAACAAGATATAATCAAACAAAGTGCTAGTGTGTAATGTGACATGTGAAGAGTGTGCACACATATACAAGTATGCTAAGTGTGTGTGTGCTTCTAAATCTCTTCAAAGAAAATAAGCACTAGAGATATACCTTTGGAGTGCTTGTCATCCTTGAGGTCTTGAAAAAGGGCCTTCGAAGTTGGTCTTCAATCACCTAATCTACCCTTACAATTCAAACCCCAACTTGTGGTTTGTCCACGAAATAAGCCAATCAATAATGGGAATCCTTACACAATCCCTTGAACAAACTTACGTTTGTCCCTCAAGGTAGCCTTACATACAACATAAACATCACAGAATCATACTAAGACAAGTTATCATGTGATCATTCATACATTGTCTAAGTATCAATATGTTGTATGAGGTATAAAGAAAATACAAAAACAATTAGCAAGAATACTTGTATATGAATATATGTTCAATCATTACAAGTATATACAAATATTGCTATACATAAAATTCTAAACAATATACAAAAGAAAATGTATTTACAAATATGATCAAAAGAATATATTTACAAATCACACTATACAAAATCTTGTATCAATATACTTCACAAGTAATTGATGTGTCACAAGATAACAACATATACATAAACAAATATAAAAGAGAGAGATAGGAAGAATTAACACAAGGGATTTTTTAACGTGGTAAAACCTCCAATGAGGAAACATCCACGGGTTGAATTACAACCATTGGGTACTTATATATATACTTGGAAAGTAAATTAGAAATTCCACAAAATGACCAATCCTAGTCACCAACCCATGTGGAGTCTATGTTTACCCAATCCCTATTGGAAGATACAAAATCCCTCAATGATGTAAACCACCACATATTGGAACTCATACCAAAACCAACATCGTTGGAAGATTAGAAATTTCTCAAGAGTGCATACACATCCCATGTACCCCGCTCTATCGGACTCTATGTCTAACCAAACACCCGGGCCTACCAATATATAAGCCAACTCTCTATATAAGGCACATGTGCCTCTAGAAAGCCTCCCATGCATGACTATCCAAGTCCTCCCGACTCTAGCCATGACTTCTTGCTTGTCTATCCAAGTCCTCCCGACTCTAGACAAGACTTCTTGCTTACCTATCCAAGTCATCCCGACTCTAGGCAAGACTTCTTGCTTGGCTATCCGAGTCATCCCAACTCTAGCCAAGACTTCATGTCTTTTACAAGGACTTCCTAGTGTGATCATGTGAATGCAAATGATGCAAACAATCAAAACAACATAGAACATGTGATCAATACATTCCATGGAACAACTAGATCTAAAGATGTGAAAACACAAGCAATAGAAATCTAGATGCAAAATCATGAATGAAAACCTAGAGCATGTGAAAACAATTAACACATAAAACTCATAGATTCATTCATACAAAATAACACTTGAACAATTTCATATACATGAGGCACAAGTTCAAGATGTCATAAACATACATCAAAAATGCTAGAATCATAAAATGTATTCAACAATTATTCTAGCCAAAGATTTAGAGATAGGAGACATGTTAAAAACAAATCAATCCTATATATCTCTAAAAACACATAAAAAGGCTCTAATCCTAGATTTCATCAATCATGGATCAAAGTTACATATAAAGGATTATTAATCATAAACTTGATCAAACAAGTCTCAAACAATCCTAGATATCAATCTAATCACAATACAACTCTCAATCATGTTAAAAACAAAGAATCAAAGATTCTAGTCAACATGTGTCTCTAATTAGACTATTCAATTAGATTGATTATGAAGCTACCTTTCTCTATAGCATTCACTAAACAAACATATACATATAGAAGAAGGAACCCCAAGCAAATTGGAGGTTAAAAAAGATGAAATCACAAAGTTATGAACTCTGCCTCAATTACAAGAGCTGGTTCGTTTTTCTGAGGAGATCTGTCAGAAAATCGATCAAACAGCTGCACAACCACTTGGAAAAGGTAGAGGACTCGAATACGAACAATCTCCAACTTGAATCACTCAATTCCGACTTCGTATGAGAAAGTTATGGTGTTTGGAAGTTGAGAAAAATTGGGAGAAAATCATAGACGGGATTTCAAACTTTTTCTTCTTGAAAGAGATGAAGGGAATTGGAGGGGTTTAAAAAGAATGAAAGGAGGGGCAAAATTGTCCAAATTTTTGGAGGGACTTTGGCAAGTCCACGTGTGGCCAGCGTGTGGCACACGTGGCCAGAGAGGAGCTCTGGCCGTGTGGCACACGTGGCCACCCTTTGCTTGGCTTTTGGCCAAGCGACCTCCTCGCGCACCTCTCGCGTTCTTCAGCCGTATTCGGGCATCCGAACTCCGAATTCGAATCTGTTTTTGGATTACGAACTGTGACTCCCTCACGCACAACGACGACTACGAAACTTTGAAAAATGGTTGAGAATTCATCTCGGAAAATGACGACGAACACAACTCAACGAATGAGAACGAAAAGTAGCGTAGCTACATCGTTTGGACTCGAAACTTAACGTATGAGTAACCGAAATGACCGGGACTCAATAAGGAATAAATTAAGCACTATTACAAGTCCAAAACACAAGAAACACAAACATACAAACACAAGTTCACATATGAATGCCATTTCCTAGACATAGTCCTAGAACATGCAACTCTAAAATGTATGAGCATACAAAATCATGTGAATGTGTTACAAAAATGGTGCACAACAATGCAGGGACACTCATGAATGATTTGTGTGTGTGTGCCTATGCCTTGTAAGAGGAATGAGGTCGATTTTACCTTTGATGAGCAATGAAGCTTATTTCCTTTTAGCAAGCCATCATCTTGTATGTACCGTAGTCAAATCTTTCTTTGAAGCTTTGTATCATCATCAACATGACCACATAAACATTTACAAGATAAACACGTTTTGATATGGAATATATGCCAACAACAACCAAAAACCTAACAGAGTTCTCTGATTCAAAAGAACCCTAAAGTTCAAAAAGAGAAACTTGAGAGAAAAACAATCAAGAACTCATTTTTATACACTCAAAACCATTCTCATATGCATCAAAATATCATCTAGCATTTTCTAGCATAGTTAGGATGCTTGCTTGCATGGGTTTTGCTCAACACACTTGCTTTGGTATGTTCTTCACTAATCTCATCTAAGCTTAGTGTTTTATTTATCAAAGAAATCTCTTAGATTATTTGTATGCTCTTAGAATATATTCTAGATACAAAATAGAGATTGTTGTGTTGGCATGTTTGAGTGATGTATTGTGATAGCAACATCTAGGTTATTTTATCTATGATTTGCTAAGCTTTATGACATGTCATTTAGCTATTGGCATCTAGGATTGCATTTATTGTTATCTAATCATCCTAGATAAGCATCTAAGGTTACCTAGCTTTATTTGCTCTTTGAATATCATTTTATATTCACATAGGTTGTAATCTCTTCATTGAGAAGTAAGTCTTGCATGTAGCTTCTGGGATTAGGTTGCTTAGATTGCAAGCAATTGGACTAGGTCCACTTATACCGGGATTAGATAGGTGTGATGATTATTGATCGGGATTAGGTTGTAATCATTTCACATTTAGTGGATTCGAGGTTCGAGTGTGGCGCACTATACAGCCCGTGGTTTTTCCCGTGAGGGTTTCCACGTAAATATCAAGTGTCTTTTATAATTCCGCACCATATTACACTTGTTATTGTTTTGACTAGTTTGGGGCATTTTCGTAAATTGACTAAACGCGAAAATTGGGTAAAATTGGTAAAATCTATTCACCCCCCTTCTAGATTATTATTAGATCACACCGTGTTATTTGTTTCATATCACAATTAGTGGATTCGAGGTTCGAGTGTGGCGCACTTACCAGCCCGTGGTTTTTCCCTGTTGAGGGTTTCCACGTAAAAATCACGTGTCGTTTATATTTCCGCACCTTATTACACTTGATTATTGTTTTGTGAATTGGGTTATATTTGTAATATTAACTAATCCGAAAATTTGGTAATAACGGATTAACAACCCATTCACACACCCTCTATGTTGTTTTTAAAAGACACGCACGCGCATTTATTTGTGAACTTTCACAATCCAAGCAGAAGAGTGAGACATGTTCAGCTCTACTCAGCATAAACATGAATGACTACATAGAACCATCTTCCGCTACCTATGAGGTAAACAAACAGTGATAGGCAATCACAAGTCTACTACAATACAACCACCAAGAGTCCAATAAGGAAACGAACAAATCATCTCCTATATTCTAGGTAACTAGAGTCCAAGACATATTTGGATTCAATAGCATTGAACTTGCGATAACATCAAAGAGGAAAGGAGTCCCAAAACCAACTCTGTAATCCTCTACTTGTACGCCACGACATCAAACCCTAGCAGGACCCGTAAAACCCTAGCAAGTATCATGTATTAATACCCTTGCAAAAACACAATAAAGGGGGTAAGAAAAACCTTGGCTAGAGAGAGATCAGAGTGTGTATTATTCAATTAACTATATTGGATTCGACTGAGTTGTTAGGGCAACAACCCATGGATGTTTTTCTGATCACCAGAGCTTTACCACGTATTTTGTTTTTGCCATCATTTACAATTGTTGTATTCTTTATTTCATTTGTGTTTACAGATTTTAACTAAACCAAACTATTGACTTGTTGACTGTCGAGAAATCACCATCAACGGTATTTATTTTGTTCAATAAAATTGCTAGGAAATAATATGTTTTTTTTTTTTTTTAATTTCTAGATTTGGACTAGTGTATTTTTTTGGATTCGTTTTTGGATTGTAGTAGTCGTGTACCTTTCGTTGAGCATTTTTTGTATTCTTGTCGGTTGGTTCCATTGCAGTTACTATTAAGTGGGATGCAATATTTTTCCTGTTTTGAGTAAAAGTCAAAATTTCGCATTTTAAATGTAGTTTTTAGTTTTCAGATTTGTTCATGGGAGGGTTTTTTGGATAATGATTGGGTGCTGACTAGTCAACACCCAAAATATTGACCTACCAATTGAAGTGTAGCACGTGGGCTTTTTTCTTTTACTTTTTACGTTTATCTCCTTGCATTCTTTACAAATTAGGTCACGTGCTACACTTTAAGTAGTGGATTTCTCACGTAAATCGATCAACGTGCAATTTATTGTTTTCTGCATTTAAATTTAGTTGATTGTATTTGCTTAGATCGAGTGTTTATTGAATATTGACTAATCAAGAAAAATTGGTAATTAACCTAATTGAAACCTATTCCCCCTAGGTATATTTAGACATGCCTTAATAGTTTCAACGATGATGTCAATACTCGCCGATGAAGACGTTGTTTATTGTCGTTACTGTTTCTAGTTGGCGAAGTAAACGGAGCGCGGCTGGCGAGAAGGGCAACTTGACGGCAAAGTTGGCAACGAAGCGACACTAGCTAGAACTCGATAGTGGATCGGGATAGGTGGGCAAGAGGGTTTGGGATGGTTAGGGCTAGTGGTGTCAAAATGTGCCGGGCCTGGAGGGCCCGGCACGGCCGGCCCGCCCAGACTGGCGGGCCGTTCCTGGCACGGCCTGCTTGTAGCGCTGGCTAGGCCAGGCCAGGCACGGCCCACAGTGTGGCCCGGGCCGGGTCACATTTTATGGCCTAGCGGGCCGGCCCGGAACGGGCCAACAGGCCGGCAGGCCAAGCCCACCAGGCCGAACGTTAATTTTTTTTTAATTTTTTTTAATTTTTTTTTTTACCGTTGAAGTTAAAAAAAAAAAAATTAATATGGCACGTGCCAGAAGCACATGCCGGGCCTACTGTTCATGAAAACGGGCCGGCCCGGCCCGGCACAGCCAATTCCTGTGCCATGCCAGGCCAAGCCCGTTTTCATAAATGGGCTCATTAGGCACGGCACTGCACATGTGGGCCGGGCCGGCCCATATTGACACCACTGGTTAGGGCAATGAGTGAAATTGGATTTTTTTTATTTTTTTATTTTTTTTAACTTAAGGCTGACAATGTCATTTCAGGGTAGATTTGCTAATACTCCCCTAAAATAGAGCTTTTTTGCTAAAAACCCATAATTTCTCTTCTTTTCTTTTATTTTTGTTGATATTCGCTCTCTTCTCTCTCAAATGTCCCCCAAAAAAAAAAAAGCCTGTGACAGAAGTTGAGAGAATTCAAAATTTGTGATTTTTTCTGCTTCTTCTTCATTGACGAAAAAATGAATTGAATTCCCTTTCGGAAAAGAAAATCTCTCTCTCTCTCTCTCTCTCACTCTGATTTTTTTTTTTTTTTTGTAAGTATTCAAAAAATGAGTGACCAATCAGACGCGTCGCCTCTCATCGCTCCTACTTCGATCACCGAGCCCTCCGAGATCGACCTCGAAGCCGGTCCCGGTGAGCAAATTCAGTGCCGTATCTGCCTCGAAACCGACGGTGATCATCATTTCACTTCACTTCACTCCTCTATTTTTGTAATTTTTTTAGGGTATAATTTGATTGTGTTTTCGCTTCAATTGAATGAAATTAGTTGCATCAATTTAGTTAAAATTATAAAAATTCAATCTTTTTTTTTTTCTGGACAATTATTAATCCGGAAGTATCGGGGAATTGATGGCTTCACTTGAGTGTTTGATTTTTTTTTTAAAAAATTTGTTGCTGTTTTGTTACTCAATGTCCTTGATTATCACAAAAGCAAGATTCTTTTTATTTTTATTTTTTCAATTATTCTGTTTTGGGTTGCTTTTAAACTGTTAAACCACTGAGAAAATTGAAGAAATGAACTCGAATTTGGTGTACGTCAACTAAGATGTGTAGTTTTGGAGATTGTGACATGGTTTCGTTTAGAGATTAGCCGGAAAAGTGAAGAGACTAGATGTATAGTTTAGAGATTGTGTGCGGTCATTGTTGGGCTAAGTTCATAATTTTGTCATCGATTGTTTGTTTGTCAAGTTCGTATAGATTGATATTTTATTTATTTATTATAGTTTATTTATGTGGAGTGGAACGTTTTCATGCTGATTAACGTTGGGTTTTTCATTTTTGTGTGAATCAATATATTTCAGGTAGAGATTTTATTGCTCCCTGTAAGTGCAAAGGAACATCAAAGTATGTACACCGAGAGTGTTTGGATCATTGGCGAGCTGTACGGGTATATATACCAGCTCCATTTTCTGCATTTTAAGTTAAGCTTACGTTATGGTTTCTTGTGTGAGCCTGATGATCTTTATATGGATCATGACTACATCATGATCAATTATGTGCTTTTGCTAGATTTATATGCAACTGCACCACACAATTATTGGGTTTTAGTTTGTGGCCACCCTGAAGTTAGAAATATATTTGAAGGTTATCTCTGTCCTGTCATCCATTCTTATGTTTACCTAAGGAGCAGAATAATATAGGAAATGAGATTTTACTTATTCGCTCATTTTGTGATTTTGCGAGCTTGTTCATGCAGCACTAGTTGTGCTGAAATTTGATATTATGTTCACATATGTTACTTATTTTGCTGCAAATAATATACGCATGGTAATATTGTTTTCTAAGTAGCAGTGATTCTGGTCCTTTTTGGATCTTATGTATTGATTGATTTTCTGGCAAGATTTTCCATATAGGTTGTGTTTTTCTCTGGTTATTAGAAATTAATATGAAATGTATATGCATTTTTTCTGGGATATACACTCTTCAGTAGTGTCAAAATTTCATCTGATCAATTTACTTTAATTTTTGCAGGAAGGGTTTGCATTTGCTCATTGCACAACCTGCAAAGCTCCTTATCATTTGAGAGTTCATGTTGCTGCTGACAGACGATGGAGAACCTTGAAATTTAGGTTCTTTGTCACTAGAGACATTTTATCTATATTTCTTGCTGTCCAGCTTGTAAGTTGTTGGTTCTGTTCTCTTAGATATTTTCTTGAATTTATTGGTTATAACTGTAAAAACATTGTTCTCTAGGTTTTAATACTCATGTTTTTACATTTGTTTTGTGCAGGTGATTGCTTCGCTGGCATATTTGATGTATCTAATTGATAGTTACCAGCAATCCTGGCTTCGTGTGGCTTGGGGTTTTGATAGTGAGCTCAGTTTTTACTACATATGTGGTAAAGTCTCAAGTACTTGAAATATATGATAAACGATGCAGATCATCGAATATGCTTGTAATTTGCTCTAGTAGTAGTACATGCATTTTGTCTCATTTGTAATTATGTTTGTAGATGTGGATTGAGCCAGATTTATATAACTACTCTTATGTCTTACCTATTAGTGTTTTAAATTGAGTTTTCTTATAAGATAATGCTGTAGTTAATATTGTTGGGGATGATTTTCTCACAGAATTTGCATGAATTTTCTTACAAGGCCATGATTTCCTTATGAATCTGATACTTCAAGGTTTATGTGCTAAAATGCTGTGGAGGAACTGAGTAGGCATGTTTGTTAGTTGTGGCTGCTGCTAGTTGATTCAAATCTTGTAATATCTTTTACCCCAGGAGAAAGATCTAAGTTTGAATTATTAAAATATTTCTGCAATTTTAGTTACTGATGGCAGTGGGCATGTGCTTATGGGTTGTAAGACTCACCTCCAGGATTCATGCATTGACTGTCATTTTCAATATTCTGCTTCAACAGTTGTGCAACCCCTCTATATGGTATTTGTAATCACATAAATATATTGTCAACTGCAGGAGCACTATTATTTTTCGCTTTGCTGGGGCTATCTGGATGCTTCATTACTTGTTATGACCGAAGAGTGCGTAATGATTTGGCTCAACCTTGTCGAGAATTATGTCTTTGTTGCTGTCAACCTGGGTATATCATTTTTTTCACTGTCATGAATCATGATCATCATAGTCTGTTTTTTTACTAAAGTTTTGATTCTATTTCCTCTTTATTCTATGGAATATAATTAAAATCTTTTCCCTGTTATTATCTTGTAAAACTTGAGGTAGGAATGTTTTAAAGAAATGACTTGGAATTTTAACGGACTGGGCTTCTTAATAATGGGAGTTCTCAATGATTCTTGGTTACTTTTGTGCTTTCTCATTTGATCTTTGTTGAAGCATCTGAGCTGTTTTTCAAAGTTTATTTCCCTTATTTGTCTGCAAAGGTGTATTTTCTTGTGCAGACACATGCACATAAGGGGGGGGGGGGGGGGGGGGGGGATGGCTGTGGGGTTTGGCTGTGGGGTTTGGGTGGTTGAGAGGTGGGGTTGGAGGTAGGAAGGAGGAGAAAGGGAGAATGCTGTGACCCCCACCACCACCCACCCGCCTGCCCACACGTGCACACAATCACACACACACAAAGTTACATAGTCTGTCAACTTAAGGCAGCATTGCTTCCGAGTCTCTTCTTACTTGTATAGTTATAAGATTTGTGCAAGAGGCAATTTGGTTGACTTGATAGTGGCAATATCTTTTTAGTTCCTTTATCAGAATTACCATATGTAGTTAATTTACTTTAATTCCCTACTAAGATCTAGTAATTGATTGACTTCTATTTTTCATTTCAAATACTTAGACTACATGAATAAAGCTTATGCATAGAATTGTAAGTACATCTTATTATCCAATGGGTTGTTAATCCGAAGATGTTAATCCAAATAGATGATTAATTAAGTGGTTTGTTTCTGTATGTTATTTTTGCAGAATATGTGCAGATTGCCATCTGCCTGGAACTCTTTGTATGTGGACTGACTGTACCACATGCTTTGAAAGTTGTGCAAGCACGGCCAGTGAATGTGGTTGTATAGGAGGTGCTGGTGAAGCAGGGCTACCGTTATTATTTATAATGGCTTTGATTGTGCTGGCACTGTTTACCGTTATTGGCATATTCTACAGTGTTTTGGTGGCTACAATGGTTGGACAACGGATCTGGCAGCGGCACTATCACATACTTGCAAAAAGGATGTTAACCAAAGTGAGTTTGGGTGACAATGACATGTCACTAGTTTTCCTACTTAAGCAGCAATATTATGATGTATTATACCACCCACTATGTTCAATGCAACTAACTACTTAACTAAGTTTATCCCACTGCTCGGTCTGTTAACAATACCACATATAGAAGAGAATACTGGAAATTATGACCAAATACTTTCACTTGTTTATGATGAATAATGGTTTAATTGAAAGATCGACCTTCTGGTGATGAGATTGCAATTTGCTTCTCAGTTTTAATTGCAAGTAACAGTAAAAGTTGTGTGTCTGCAAAAGCTTTAAATGTTCGGTATAGCATAAAAGTATTATCTTTGATATGATGTTGTCAACTAAGCCTTTTCTTATTTGCATCTGAGTTAGGATGCTAAATTGATTTTCTTTTGATTATACTACTCCATGTTCTCTCAGGAATATGTGGTCGAGGATGTTGATGGCGAGATGACAGGATCTGATTGGTCTCCTCCGCCTCTCCCTTCTGAGCATGTTCAGCAGCTGAAATCATTGGGCCTCCTATAAATTTGAAAGTGGTCGTAGTCAGCGTATACAAGAATAAGATAATGCAAAGATAGACGACTGTCTATCTCGGTAGGTCAGTCTCCCGTCCACGATGGGATTTTAATGTAGTTTGAGAAATGAGTTTTATACAGTTTATTGGGTAAGAAAAATTTAAGTGCCAGGCACTGTCAATGCTGTTCAGTTACGTTTATGATAATCTGTGAAAAATTCCATCTGCTTTTTCTGTCCTGTAAATTTTACCATCGTCTTCGATAATTGTAAGGAAACTGGAAGAGGTTGAATAATTATTAACTGACAACAGGTATTTCAATGATATATCATTTCAGTGGCCGTTGAAGATCTCCAAATGTTTTTATTTATTTATTGTACCTACTGAATCTGGGGTGCTGTATAGAACCAACCTCTGATACAATTTATATGTTAAACTATTTCCTGTAAAAATACATGTCTCTGCATGATTTATTCAGTTAATTTTCTTTCTGCAATATCTCATATTTTGTTGTCTGTTGATCTGCATTTAGGGTAGAGTGTAGATGTTTCAGCTAAAAACTAAATCGAGTCTGGTGGAGTGCACGAGTTTCCACAAAATTTTGGCTCGAATTGGGTTGTTTTGTTCTGCAATTTTTGATAAGTGTCGTCTTCTTCTTGTTGATATGCTTACTGGAAGCAGGACTTCTGGATTCAAGATTTTCCGAAACCGCCAAAAGTTGTACAAAGCAAGGTATGTTTGTGTCCAACAACACTTGACTATACTGCTTGTGACTTTGACTTTGGGATGAGTTTGGAAGTATTATTTTCAACCATTGGTTGTCTATTTCATAGTTTTTGCCTGGTTGTTTAGTTGGCGAGATCTGTTATAGCTGTATAAACGTCATTAGGTCGCACATAAATTGATTTGGGTGAAGCAAGTTTACTATTCGGTCATTATAGATTTTATTTTAAACTTTATAAATATAATCAGCCTTATATATATTTTTTTCATTTGCCAACCTTCGAACCCTTGTCTTTCCTTAGAAAGTTGAGGTCTCAACCACCAAGCAAATTCAAAGGTTTGCAGCCTTATATTTTGTTAACATTTCAATATCACAAACTATAGGTGTCGTCAATCTTGCAATCAAGAAATAAAGTAAGTAGAAAATATTTGGGCGGTGTGCATCCGTCTAGGGATGGCAATGGATCGGATTGGGTATGGATACCCCAATATCCGTCCCCATATCCATTTGAAATATATATATCCATCCCCGCATCCATCCCCATTTCTAAGTGAGCGGGGTGGATTCGGATAATCCGCTAATTAAGATAGAAATATCAATCCCCGCTCCGTTTATATCCATATCCGATGAAAATACTTTAAATTTTTTATACTTTATAAGAGAAAAATGTAACTAACATATGTAACGATACATTTTATCCTATTTAAAGAGAAACAAATACATCCAATAAAGTTCAAATATAAAAATTAATAATATCTTATATAATTAGAATTAATAATTACATAATAAATTTTTATATTTTTTAAATATTAAAATTTTTAATGGATCCGGATGGAGATGGATATCCATAGACGATATCCATCCCCATCCCCGAAAATAAAATGGATATTAGTATGACATCCATCCCTGCTCCGTCCCCAATATAATAGTATCCATCCCCATTTTAAATGGAGCGGATACTTACGGATATCCGTATCCGTGGATAATTTTGCCATCCCTACATCCGTCCAGTATGCTATTGCTATGAATGGATAAGAGATAAACATAGTCTATTCTCACCAAGTTATATTGAAAGAATAAAAGTAATATAGTGGTTAAATTAATTTACATTAATTTTATTAATTAAATCCCAACGAACCCTGATCAACAGTGGTGTTTAGCTTTTTAAAATAATAATAATAATAAGCATGTTGTAAAATATTAGTGCGTAAATGAATATATCCTTAATTAATTTTCATTATCTATTAATAAATAAATTACAAATTATGATATTATATTGTATAAAGGAAAAATAAAACAATTAATAATTTAACTAGTGGGTCCTATGAAAATGAAAACCAAAAGAAGAGAACATTTTTTACCTGTTTCCAATCAATTTAGATGTTTTAAAAGTAAAAGTTGATTTCGGTGTTTTAGTTTTTATTTTTTGGGAAACTCTTATTTCTGAACAACTTTACTAAATTTTCTAAACTCAAAAAATGAAAAAAAATATGTTATTGAAATTGATGCTTTTAACTGTTTTCTCTCTTTTGTTTTTTTTTTAAACAAATAATTATATTTAGTGTGTGAATACGTATAACATATTTCAAACCTAGAGTGAGTTTCTCATAAGAGATCCCTTATTTTAATTTCGGTAAGGACCTAGATGAAAATACATCGATTTTAATGAATTATGATCTGAATCTTTTGTGGATGATGAATTTATTGCAATCTACTTATAAACAAAATTTGAGAATTTTTCAAATACTAACTATTTGTCTTGAATTTTCCTATATTTCACCTATTTTCTGATACCTTCATATTTAACAAATTTTGGATAAATAGTACTCGAAAAATTCTCAAATTTTGTTTGTATGTAGATTTCATTGAAATCGTCATCCACGAAAAAATTCAGATTAAAATTCATTAAAGTCAATGTGTTTTCATCATGATCCTTACTGAAATTAAAATAAAGGATCCCTCATGAGAGACTTACTATTAGAACCTCCAAGTGAGGCCTCCACCACCATAATTCAATGCCCAAGACATGCATGTATTTATATATTCATTGTCCCATATTGGCTATTAATCCCAAGTGTGGGTACCCTCTCCCCTTTAGTGGGAGTAGTATTCCGAAGTGCTAGTAGAGTTTATTTTTTGCAGGGTTCCCGCAGTTGTTGTATATTAAAAAAAAAAATCAAATCTATATATATATATTAATGCCATCTCAAATTGATGGAGGAAATTATCCCTAAATTTAAAGAGTAGAATTTAGGATTGGACAAATGCAATGTCGTCATTGACAATATGTCACAGATATATTACATAGTATGGCACGCTTTTAGGATGTATACAATATACTCCCACCATGTACGATGTACCACTCATCAAGAGACAAGTGCCCTTCTATTTATATATATTCCTATCTTTGACAAGAAAAAAGTGGGTTTGTCAATATATATATATATATATATTTTCCCGTTAATAATTATAAATACATTGAATTTTACATCACATTACAAAAAACCACCGGCAGTTTTCCAACTTTTATTATTTATTTATTTTGTATGTTCGGTGGTTTTGTCACCGCCCATCCATCACCAAATCAGCAACTGGGTTGTACCAAACTACTGCTACCACTAAAATGTGGATATTTTAAACCAACTCAAACGTTGGACATCAAATTCCACTTAAATTCAGAGTTGAAAGGAATCATGTAGGAATATCTTTACATCAATTTTTTTTAGAGCAAAATTCATTAGTAGCACAAAAAATTTGGGTCTTTGAAAAACTGTCACATCTCAATAAATTTCTTTTTTTATCTAAGAGAAATGTTTTTGGACAAGATTGCCCTTAATGAATATGTGATGTGGCACTTAATTTTGGTGATTTTTGAAATTTGAAAACAATTCTGAATTTTTTTTATTCATCTTCATCAATTCGATCTCCATCAATAGAGGTCTATTCGATCTCCATCAATGGAGGTCGCGTCCATCAATGGAGGTTTGTCTACTCCATCAATGGAGATCTGAATTTTTTTTATTCATCTTTATTAGTTCAATCTCCATTAATAGATGTCTGTTCGACCTCCATCAATGGAGGTCTGAAAAAAATATTTTATTTTTATTTTAGAAAATTGAAATTTTGAAAAGAGATTGAAAAATAGAAAAAAAAATAAAATGGAGGTTTCCAGGATTATTACACGCTAAAATTGTGTAAACATGCATTCAGCATGTAAAGATGTTGATATTTCAGCGTGTAAAGATTTACATCGTGTAAAGATTTACATCGTGTAAAAAAGTTTTTACTCACTACTTATCATAAAAAAAGTTTTTATGCCCTTATCTACTTGTCATGTTTCTCTCTCTAAAACTTTTTTTTTTTTTACTCTTTTCCTCTTTAAAATATTGTTCTCCTTGTCGAAACGATTCCAACGGTATATTACGAGTGAAAATTGGATATCGTTTGCCCACTCAAAAGTCGTATTCAGATTCACGTCTTCAAACTGAAATCTTTACACGCTGAAATGTCAACATCTTTATAAGATGGAAATCTTTACATACTGAAATGTAAACATCTTTACACGATGGACATCTATACACGCTGAATGCATCTTTACTCAATTTCAGCTTGTAATAATCCTGGAAATCTCCATTTTTTCTATTTTTCAATCTCTCTTCAAAATTTTAATTTTCTAAAACAAATTTTTTTTTTTTTTTCAGACTTCCATTGATGGAAATCGAACAGACATCTATTGATAGAGATCGAATTGATAAATATGAATAAAAAAAAAAATCAGATCTCCATTGATGGAGCAGACAAACCTCCATTGATGGAGATCAAACAGACATCTATTGATGGAAATCGAACTGATGAAGATGAATCAAAAAAATTCAGATCTCCATTGATGGAGCAGACAAACCTCCATTGATGGAGATCAAACTAATGAAGATGAATAAAAAAGATTCAGAATTGTTTTTAAATTTCAAAAATCACTGAAATTAAGTGCCACATCATATATTCATTAAGGGCAATCTTGTCCAAAAAACATTTCTCTTGGATAAAAAAAGAAAACTTATTGGGATGGGACAGTTTCGAAAACTGCCTAAATTTTCGGGCCAAATCATATAATTTTGCCTTTTTTTTTTTGCCACTCCAATATTCAACACTAAAATTTTAAACCAAAAAAACATCTTTAAAGAATATTCTCTCAATAAATATTTAAATTATTATAAAAATTTAATATTATTTAAATATATAATTGATAAGTAAATTACATAAATTGAATATATATATTAATATTGGTGTCATTTTAAAAATCTTAAAAAGATCTTTCCAATAGTATATTTTTTTAGAATACATATTGTTATAATTAAATATGGAAGGGTTAAATTAGATATTTGAAAAAAAAAAAATTAAAGTAATGATTTGACTATTAAACAATTTTTTAAAAAATAAAAATAAAATGTTAGTGCAGTGAACAGTTCAACTATTCATCAATTTAAAAAAATATTTCTTGGAAGTTGTAATATTTAGAGTTAGGTGTTGTGTATGTCATTGGTTGGAAATGCTCTTATATCAGTGTTCTAGTAAATACTAGATGTTAATTGAATTGCTTGTAATTTGCTATAGTAGTAGTACAAACTCAAATATCTTTCAATCCCAAATGTAAATTGAATTCCAAAACAGAAACCAGAAATCAAAATAATTCCAAACCAAAAAGGTAGCAAATCATAAAAAGGGAAAAGAAAACGAAATAAACAAAAAGAAAAGATCAGATTGTGGAATGCTACACTGGAGCTCGTGAGCTCCATTTATGACGAGATGGAGTATTGAGCTATAGAGCTCGCTTGCGAGCGCCATCTCCGACAAGATGGAGCGTTGAACTCCAGAGCTTGCCGCTAGTGCCATTGAAGCTCACTCGCGAGCTCTATCTCATCGAAGATGTCTACTCCATCTCCAATGAGATGGTGATGGAGCTCTCTCCTTCTTCGATCTAGATCTCCAGATCCAGATCGATTTAACTTTTCACTTATTTATTTATTTATATATTTTTTTAATCTTTGACCTAGAGAGATAGCTCAGCATCACAACTAGAGATAGGCGTGTCCCCATAGGGCCCCATCCCCCATGGGCCCCCATAGGGTTTTGGGGGCAAAATTTGCCCCCAAATGGATTTGGGGGGTGGGGGTGGGGCAAACTTTGCCCCTAAATAGATTTTGGGGGAGGTGGTAGGGGTACCCACCCCGAAACTCAAAACCCCATTTCCCCAAAAAAAATATATACATATATATTATTTTATTTTTATTTATATATATAAAAAAAAAAAATTGTATTATATTTTTATTACTTTTCGGATTGAATATTTTAATAGTGTCAAATTAAATATTGGAATGTTTGGATTTCAAATTTCGAATTCCGATTTTCGGATTGAAAATTGAAAATTTAGAATTAAAATTGAAAAGAAACGGAGGAAATGGGTTTTGGGTGTGGCCCCCACCCCTAGTCCCCCCAAATGAGTTTTGGTGGAGGTGGTGGGGGGAGGTTTGAGGAATGGGGGTGGGAGTGGGGGTACCCTCCCCTGCCCCATTGGGCCCCCACGCCGATTCACAATATTGCTTTCAACTAAAATAACAAGTTGCTTTCAAGTAATTATTTATTTAAAAAAAAAAAAAGATTATTTTGTTTCCAAATGTGAACACTTAGTTTTTGAAAGCAAATTGCTCTTTAGCACAATTTTTTATTTTTATTTTTTTAAAACAATACAAATTTCAACATAGTACATGAAGATCCCAAAATTATAATAAATTGATTATTTTCAAAAATTGTAGAGAAGTTGATCACCAACTGAATGGACTCGTGATTTTAGGAGGGTGCATTCAATTAGGATTTTAAAAGACTTTTAATGACTTTTATGAAATTAAAAAGTTTAGGTGTATTCAATGTAGACTTATAACGACTCTATAAAAATCATGAGGCATTCAATACAAACTTTTATAGACTTTAAAAAAGTTTTTAAAAGTCATATGGTATTCAATCAAGACTTTTTAACAGTCTATGAAAGTTATGAGGTTTTTTTTTTTTTTTTTTTTTTTTTTAAGATATAAGATAAATATTAACCAGGAAGGAAAATACAAGAAGGGCTGATATCCAGCCATAGCTGCTCCCTAGAAGAGGAGAATGCCAACGAAGCTAAGTTTTGTGCTAAGGAGTTACCTGATTTGGGAGAGGCTTGACACTTACAAACACCAACCTATAAGAATAAGGCCTTAATATCATTTACAAAAAAGAGAGGCATCACCTAAATAGGAACTAGAAGAGTTTAGGATAGGTACTACATTGGAGGCGTCAACTTCTGCAATCTTCACCGGAATGTTATAGAATTTAGCAAGCAGAAGGCCCTCCCGAAGAGCCAAAAACTATTTTTGTCATTTTTAAAAGAGTAAATTGAATAAACACCCTTGACATATAGTGTAATTGTACATATATGCAACTTTTTTTTTCTTCATAATTGTATAAATATGACCACATTTTGAGTGTGAGATGACTAAGATACCTTAGCTTATTTATTTTATCTTTTTATTTTATTATTTTAAAATTAAAAATTAAAAAAGGAAAAAAAATTGATATGAAGGAGAAGATTCTCCTCCATTAGATCGATGGTGGTCTCCACCATTAATCGACCAGGTGGAGGAGATCACTCCTCCCATCGGATCAAGCCACCACAAAAGAGGAGGCCATGGCTTCTCTATCAAGAAAAAAAATGAAGGTTATTGCCTCTGTTGCCAAAAAGACAAAAGGTCAAAGCCTATTTACCGGTAAAAAGGGAAGGCTTTAACCTCCCAAACCATATAGACAAGGAGGCTAATAAAAATAAAAAAAGAGGAGAGGTTCTTGCCTCCTATACCACAAAGATGGAGATGCCAGAGCCTAAAAAAAAAGGGGAGGCTTTGGCCTTTTCATGTTTTTGGTCGAGGAGGTCAAAGTTTTTTATGTATTTATTTATTTATTTTTATTTTTTTTAAGAGATGATGAAGTTCATGGAAGAGATCTCTTTAGGTTTTTTTATAATTATTTTTCAATAGTAGAAATTGTCTGATTTATGGAGCAGATCTGCTCTCTTACATCCATAATTTTTTTTAAAATAATATTAATTTAGTATTATCTAAATAATGAATAATGAATTCATCATATTAACATGAAAAAGACGGTTTTACAGCAGGGGATGTCCTTGCAATTATAAACAAAAGTTACACACACAAATAAAAATTATAAACTAAAGGGATGATTGTATAATTTGCCCATTAAAAAGAAAACAACGGAACGTGGCTGAAACAATCAAACAAAGTCCTTGTAGAAAAATAAAACCAGAGGAACCCACGAATCCACAATCTCCGCCAAAACCACCAAAAAAAAACATAAAATAATGATTAAATCTCAGCACCCACCTGTCAACCTTATCCATTAATTTTCCCTACCCTGTATTATATATATGTAAATACAGAGATTGAAAGAGAAAATAAGAGAGAAGGTGAAGAAGAAGAAGAAGGTCAAATGGCAGATATAGCTATGCTGGTGGCAGAGGAGTATGAGAGGAGGGTGAAACTGCAGAGTTCTTCAAGAAACAGAGAAGATCATGATGATCAGAATCAGATGATGATAATCAAGAAGAGCAACAACATTTTTGATTTCAAGTACGTGGAGATTGTTAAACATAAATGGATTCTTTTATTGGAACCCAAAACCCAGATTGCTCTTGCTGCTTCTAATGGTTTTTTCTCTGCTTGATCATCATCAATTATAATTTTTCTGCTTTCTTTTTTTGCACTACTACTGTAAATTTAATTTTTAATTTTTCTTGTTTCAATTTTCATGTATATATTGATAAGATAGTATATAATTTTATTTTTTTTTAATTTAATTTTATTTATTTTATTTTTTTTGTTTTCTAAGATTACAAAGATTACAAAATCAATAAAGTCAGTAGCTTTAAGTTGATGCCAAGTGAAAAACAAGTTTTTGATTTCATACTTTTTTGCAACACTGAAGAAGTCGACACGTGAAGGTAATATTGCTTTCAACTAAAATAACAAGTTGCTTTCAAGTAATTATTATTTAAAAAAAAAAAAAAGATTATTTTGTTTCCTAATGTGAACACTTAGTTTTTGAAAGCATATTGCTCTTTAGCACAATTTTTTTTTTTTTTAAACAATTCAAATTTCAACATAGTACATGAAGATCCCAAAATTATAATAAATTGATTATTTTCAAAAATTGTAGAGAAGTTTATCACCAACCGAATGGACTCGTGATTTTAGTTAGGTGTCATGATTTGTACAGCTTAACGCTTAATCCACTATTTGGATAAATTAGGTCAAAACGAAAATTGATAATTGTGTATAAACCCCAAGCCTTTCTATTTTATAAAATCTAGATATGTAAGGGACTTAGACACCCCTTTTCTAAATAAAATAAAAAAAAAATAAAAAAAATAAAAAATAAAAAATTGACTTTTTTTTTTTTTTTTTTTTTTTACTTCTAAAACCGATTGGGTTATGGATCTTTCAGGATCTAATTAGATCAACAATTGAAAGCAACGCACAACTTCTTTAGTAAAAGTGGAAAAGTCAAATTTTATCATATACGATATATAATACCATTAAGGGTAATGCTAGAGATCTCACTTGTAATTTCACTTTTTCCATCTCAACCCATGTGGTAGTTAGAGTGTCACTTGGTGAGTGAATACACATAAATCACGATTAATATGTATTCACTAACCAAATGACACCTCAGCTGCCACATATGTTAAAATGGAAAACGTGGGATTACAAGTGGGATCTCTAGTGTATTTTGCTAAAAAAATAAATAAAGGGTAAGATGAATTTCACTACTAGATTTGGTCCACAAAAGATTTATTAACTTGGACTTGGTTGTCAAAACTCAAAACAGATCCAATCCAACTACAATATGGGCCTGTTAGTTGTGCACAAAAGAATTGTGTAATTTTATTAAAGGATTCTATAACTATTATATACCTAATTACATAAGGAACTTATAATAATTAATTATCTTCAAGAACGTGTTCAATATTGGTTTACAATTGATTATTAGCCGCTTGATTCTAGGGTATATAAACTGAAAAGGACTTTTCTACACTTCATATATTTATATTATTATTATTATTATTTTGAAGTAATATATTTAAATTATTTCAAAAAGAGCAATGTTTTAGATTGTCTAACTTGTACAAATACTGTATTTTGTTGGACAGTAGAACTTTACCCTTTTTATCAAAATCTGTATATTACTAAGCAAGGTAAAATAGATACTTCACTAGTGTTTTCTAATTTTACTTATTTACTTATATGAATTCTTTTGAGTGTGATGCTAAATATATTTATACCCTTCTTACCAAAAAAAAAAATATATATTTATACCCTTCATTCTTTTAATTTTTTTTGACAACAATTTTATCCCAATTAAAATTACTAAAAATGACAAAGAAATTTTAAATACACTATAAAACAATTTTGCTAGACTCTAACATCACTTTAAACTAGTATGCATGCCCGCACGATGTGTGGGCATTGTAAAATAAAAATTGAAAAATCATATAAGCTGGCATTATCCTAATTCACAATTTTAATCTGTCTTTCTGTATAAAATTAAAATTTCCATGACTGAAAAAAAAGTAATCACCACTCTTATTTATAAAGTTTCGGGAAAGTATATCAAATCAACTAATACTAAATCATTGTATCAATATAAGGAACTCAAGGTAATTTCAAACACACAGTAAAAACACATTCTCTCACTCTCTTTAATGCTTCAACCGGTATTTTGAAGGAAAAAATTACAGGAATTGGTTTTAACTTACTTTTAAATAACAAATAATTGTTTCTAAATGCATGGTGTATTTCTTAATTTTTCCGAAGTAAAAGTTGTATGTAAAAAAATACATTAATTTTATGGTTTATAAGTTTATTTTTTTTTTTTAAATAAAATAAAATCTTTTCAAGTAAAGATATTGTTTGTGGATGTGGGGTTTGATTAGAATTCTCTTTGTAGAACAATTATTATTGCAATGGTTGTCTCTTAAAATAATTTTGGTAAGGGATATAAATATCTTATTAAACAAATGTCAAATATGGGGTACTATTACATTTTGAAAAAAAAAAAAAAAAAAGACTAAAAAAAAACCCTTTCCTATCCAATAGTAAATGTTAAATTCATTATTTACGAATAATAATAATAATCAATAAATTAAGAATACTAATTACATGTTGATAAAAAAAAAAAAAAAACAAAGATAAAAAAAAAAAAAAAACCTTTCTATCCAATAAATGTTAAATTCATTAATGATTGAATTATTGATATTATTAATAAATAACTAATTATATTAAGATTAAAAAAATAAACTAATTATAAAACAACAAAGCAAGAAGAACCGGTTATTAAGTAGTTAATCAATCTGATTTTAATTAAATCATTGTCAATTATAATGATGGTTATTGTCTCTAACAAACCGTTAAGGAAACTCTTAGGTCTCCAATATCATTAATAAACAGAGACTCTCCATTTCTATCACCATTATTTCAATTTAGATGAACATATTCCTTAAGGATTATTTAATTATTATATAGGTTAATTAAAAAAATTATTTATTGTATTAATTGAAAAGCTCTCTATCTCTTTAGCAATATATATATATATGTTATCATTAATATATTTCCATTGATATGCATTTAAAATTTACCATTAATTCCATAATAATAATTTAAAAAAAAAAACAGATTACCATTGATTTGGTAATCATATCATATATATAATAATAATAATTAAAAAAAAAAAACAGATTACCATTGATTTGGTAATCATATCATATATATATATAAAATATATAATAATAATAATAATAGAGTTTCAAAGTGCCACGTGTCAGCGTAAGAGAGCTTTGGAATTCTATTATTAAATGCTTTTTTTCATTTCTTCAAAATAATAAAAAATAAATGCTACAATTAAATCAATTTAGTAAATACATTAAAAATGAATTCAAGCCAATTGAACTAGTGGAACTTTTTTTATAATAATAAAAGCAAATAAATAATAATCCTTTCCTATTCAACCTTAATGTGGAATGTCTTGGATTATTAAACTGCCAAGCTAAATTCAAGGAATTAAAACAATGATATTTATTTGATTAATGACAATTGTAGTTTTGTAGACTCAACTATTTAAACCATCCTCTCTCTCTCTCTCTCCCTCTCTCTCTCTCTCTCTAAACCATTTATGCTCTCTCATCTCCCTTAATTTTCTCTATAAAAACCATCCAAAATCTCATATTTTTTTTCCATCTTATTACATTGACTTTCTCAGCAAACTTAAAACAAACGGTGGAGAATTGGATGCCATTGGGTGGTAAGAGGAATTTCTATATATTTTTTATTTTTTATTTTTTTTATTATTTGGTTGAATAATTTTAATCCTTTAGTTTTTGTTTTTTGTTTTTTATTTTTTTTTTAATTTTTTAATTTTTTTTTAATCTCATATTTTTTCCATCTCAGCCTATTAACTCTTCCTCACGAGCAAACTCAAAACAAGCGGTGGGGAATTTGTTAGCGTTGGGTGGTGAGAGTAATTTCTACGGATTTTGTTTTAATATTTGATTGAATAATTTTTTTTTTAAAAAAAATTGTAGGAAATGCTTTAGTAGTTAAAAAGGTAATTTTGGATTGATCATGGAATTTTAACTTTGGTAGTCTTGGATTTTCAATTAGTTCTCAACTGAGGTGTTTGTTATAGAACCATCCAGTAAGGCTAGCATCCTGTTCATAACCACCAATACAATGTTCTGGAACCATCCAGTAAGATTAGCATCCTGTTCATAACCACCAATGCAGAAAATCAATAAACTGGTTGAGACTTATGATGTGTTTTGTACTTATGAACGATGAATTCGATAGACATATTATTACTATAGATAAATATTATTTTTGGTTCTAACTGTAATATTATATAGTCTCTTACAAAAAAAAAAAAAAAAAAAAAAATACTGTATCTACTCCAGTTTTTGGGAATTAAATACCCGATTTTTCCCCGGTTTTTTTAAAGGTAGTTTATACATTTTTTTGGTAGTTTTTTTCTTTATATATTTTTTTAAACCTTTTTGTTCTCTTTTCTTTTTGGTTTTCTTAGAATGTATTAATTATGCATTGAATACAAGATTATTATTCCAAAAATAACTGTTAGAATTTTAATTATCCATATAAATGATAATAAATAAATATTTTTCAAACATCAATTGTAATACCAAATTAATAGTAATCCGTTTTTTATTTTATTTTATTTTATTTTATTTTATTTTTTTAAGAATTAATGATAAATTCTAAAACCTTATTAATTGTAAGATATTAATGATATTATGATAACATAACAAATAATTAAAATAATGGTTTCAAAAAAAATTAAAATAATAGTTTTTGATCAATTATTAATGGTAACACACCATACACACTGATTATTACATTCAATTAAATAGATTCATTTTCTAAATATTAATTCACTCTTAATTTTTTTTTTCATATATATATATATGGTAATAAATAACAAATAACTCCTACTACTATTTGTATCTCCATAAAATTCTTCACCATTTTTTTTTTATTGAATCATCTATGAGACAGATGCTTAAAAAAAATCTAATCAAGAATTTATTAAAAAATAGAATGTTTTTAGAAAAAAAGTGTGGAAAAATAAATTAATTTATCACTTGGTTTGATAATATCCTCCATGGAGTTTTTTTTTTTTTTTTAATTAATACTTCTACATGTATTTCTAGAATGAGCATTTTTATAATTATATACATATATATATATATATATAATATTTTCGAGTAAATTGGGGTGTATTTAGAGGTTTCAAAAATTTAATTTATTAAAATGAATTGTCTTAAGAAAATAAACGTGAAAAAAAAATGGATTGTAAATAGCTAATCTCAATAGTTATTTAACTCTATATAATTATAAATATTTATAATTCTTTTTCTATTTTTTTTTATCTTTTTGTTTTCTTTTCTTTTAGATTATTTAGAATGTATTAACTATGCATTAAATACAATATGATTATTTCTAAAAATAAAAGTTTTTGAATTTTAATTATTTTTATAAATGGCAATAAATAAATATTTTACAAAGAAAGTTAAAATAGTAATTGTATTACCAAATCAAGCGTAATCTTTCTTTTTTTATTTATTTATTTTTTTATGGAATTAATGGTAAATTTTAAAAGCATATCAATAGAAATATATTAATGATAACATAACAAAAATTAATAATTTGTCATAATATATATATATTGCTAAAGAGATAGAGAGCTTTTCAATTAACACAAAAAATAATTTTTAATTAACCTATATAATAAATTAAATAATCCTTAAGAAATCTGTTCATCTAAACTGGAATAATAGTGATAGAAATAGATAGTCTCTGTGCATTAATGATATTGGAGACCTAAGAGTTTCCTTAACGGATTATTATAATTGACAATGATTTAATTAAATCAGATTTATTAACTACTTAAAAATCAGTTCATCTTGCTTTGTTGTTTTATAATTAGTTTTTATTTTATTTTAATTTTTTTTATCATAATATAATTAGTTATTTATTAATAATATCAATAATTCAATCATTAATGAATTTAACATTACAATTCAATGAACATTATTTGTTGGAGAAGTCAACAAACATGTCAAATAATTTTTTTAATTTTTATTTTTTACATTTCTCCTTAATTTGAGGATCTATGTATATCATCAATGTTGGTGTGTTTTATTTTTTCCTGCTATTTGATGACTGATGCTTTATTGAAAGGAAAAACTACATGTTCATTAAGTTTAAACATGTTTGCATAAAGAATTTCGGTATAAACAATACAATGTTTTACAAACAATTTTTATACAAAGCCCGTGCAACGCTCGGGTTGGAAAACTAGTACAATTAATATTTTAATTTGCTTTGTAAAATATTTATTTATTGCCATTTCTAAGAATAATTAAAATTCAAAAAATTTTATTTTTAAAAATAATCATATTGTATTTAATGCATAGTTAATACATTCTAAACAATCTAAAAGAAAAGAAAACAAAAAGGTAAAAAATAGAAAAAGAATTATGAATAGTTATAATTATATAGAGATAAATAACTATTGAGATTAGATATTTACAATCCATTTTTTTTCACATTTATTTTCTTAAGACATTTCATTTTAATATTCACATTCATTTCATTTCATTTTACAATCCAAGTGATAAATTAATTTATTTTTCCACACTTATTTTTCTAAAAAAATTCTATTTTTTAATAAATTATTTATTATATTTTTTTTAAGCGTCCGTCTCATAGATGATTCAATAAAAAAAAAATGTGAAGAATATTATGGAGATGCAAATAGTAGTAGGAGTTATTTGTTTAATATCTTACTAACAAAATATATTATTTATTACCATATATATATATATATTTAAGAGTGAATTTCATATATTTAGAAAATAAATCTATTGAATTGAATGCAATAATTAATGTTTATAATGTGTTACCATTAATAATAGATAAAAAACTATTTTTTTTTTGAAACCATTATTTTAATTATTTGTTATGTTATCATAATATCATTAATATTTTACAATTAATATGTTTTTTGAATTTAGCATTAATTCTTTTTTTCAAAAAAATGGATTACTATTAATTTGGTATTACAATTGATTTTTTTGAAAAATATTTATTCATTATCATTTATATGGATAATTAAAATTCAAAAAACAATTATTTTTGAAATAATAATCTTGTATTCAATGCATAATTAATACATTCTAAAAAACCAAAAAGAAAAGAGAACAGAAAGGTTAAAAAATATAAAGAAAAAAACTGCCAAAAATATTGTATAAATTACCTTAAAAAAATCCGGGGAAAAATCGGGTATTGGATTCCCAAAAACCAGAATAGATACAATATTTTTTTTAAGAGACAATACGATGTTACACTTAGAACCAAGAATATAACCCTAATAGTATGTCTATCGAATTCATCGTTCATAAGTACAAAGCACATCATAAGTCTCGACTGGTTCATTGATTTTTTGCCTTGGTGGTTATGAGCATAATGCTAGTCTTACAGGATGGTTCCATAATGAACACCTTAGTGGACAGCTAATTGAAAATCCAAGATTGCCAAAGTTAAAATTCCATGATCAATCCAAAATTACCTTTTTAACTACTAAAGTGTTTTCCTCCCAAAAAAAGAAAAAAAAAGATTAAAATTATTCAATCAAATATTAAAACAAAATCCGTAGAAATTACTCTCACCACCAACTCCATCAAATTCCCCACTGCTTGTTTTGAGTTTGCTTGTGAGGGAGAATCAATAAGATGAGATAGAAAAAACGTGAGATTTTTTTTTTTGAAAAAAAAAAAAAAACTAAATGATTAAAATTATTCAAAATATTAAAAAAAAAAAAAATCTATAGAAATTCCTCTTACCACCCAATGAGTTTGCCGAGAAAGTCAATGGAATGAGATGGAAAAAAAAAAAGAGATTTTGGATGGTTTTTATAGAGAAAATTGTGGGAGATGAGAGGGCATAAATGGTTGAAAGTGAGAGAGAGAGAGAGAGAGAGAGAGAGAGAGAGAGAGAGAGAGGATATACCAACGATTTAAATAATTGATTTGTTGTATTTATTAAGGGCGTGTTTGCTAATCAGTAATGAATGGAATCAGAATTAAATTCCACCGGAAAGGGAATCAGATTCAAGTTACTAAATTACATTCCAGTATTTACTAACAATTTAGGAATCAGAAACATAATCAAATTTATTTTATTTCTAATGTTCACTTAAATTACGGAATCGGAATAATACATAATTGATTGCAAAGATACCCTTATGTATAGAACATGATGAAATATATATAATTTATTATGAAAAAAATTATTTTATATTACTCATAACACTATAAATATAATAATTAACATCTTTATATTGTAATATTTAAACTAATTAGAAAAAGAACTATTAAAATAACTTGATTAAAAAAAAAAAAAAAACATAACCGCATCCGTATATATAAGAGATATCAATATGCCATAGTTATTTACTTTTTATTTTTTTGAAAAGTCCTGTAATTATTTTTAGTTCATAAATTGTATTGTAATATGTATATGTAAAGATGAATTTTTTATAAATCACACGGCTAGAATAATATAAATTATTAATTATGTAAACCAGTATTAAGATTAAAAATAAAATAAACTAATATGATTTATGTAAATTAATAACAAAAGTCAATAATCATAAATAAAACGGTTGCTTTTTTTTTTTATTTTTTTTTATTTTTTTTATTTTTTTAAAGTGAGGATATCTTAGTAAATAAATCATGAATTCCTTTTTCAATCAAGAAAGAGAACTTGATTCCTAGGGTGTATGGGAGGAATCAAGTTCTCTTTCCATCAGGAACTTAATTCTTGATTTATGAGTGGGGTCCATGAAATTTAATTCCTTACAAATTTAGAAAACAGTGGAATTCAAAAATCAGGAACTTAATTCCTTTTCCTAAGTATGATTCCTGATTAGTAAACACGTCATAATTGTAATCATGAGTGCCTATTCAACTTGTGTATTAATATACAGTGCCTATGGACCTGATTTGTTAATATAAATAGAAATTAGTGTATTTAAATCTAAAGCTCTCTTAAGATAAAATTTGAGAGGAATGTGGCATTGATTTAGATTCCAGTTTGAGTTTTGAAACTTCCATGTTTTTTTTTTTTTTTTTGGTAACATGGGTGGCTAAACAGCCGAAGCAAGAAAAGAAACTAGATACTAGGAATCATCCTAGCAATCGCAGTGCCCTTGTAATCATCATCCAGGACCTCAGCGATCTGGGTGGGGGGTGGGGGGTGGGGGGGGGGGGGGGGGGGGGGGGGGGGGGGGGGGGGGGGGGGGTCTTCAAAGAGAGTAATTCCCAACTCCAGTGGACCAAGTTTAGCAAGAGAATCCACAGTTATATTATTTTCTCTATACGTGTGATGTAAAATGCAAGTCCACTCCTTCTCAAGAAGATTTTTACAAGCGTTTATAATGTTAAAGAGAGGATGGTTTATGGGAGTTTTATCAGTCAAAAGGCTCACTGTACATTTGGAATTCGATTCCACCTCTACTCTTCTGAAACCAGCCCTCCAAGCCAAATTAAGCCCCTCAAATATGCCCCACAGCTCAGCTTCAGTCACAGTACCAATACCCTTGTTCAAAGCAAACGCAATCACCCATAATTTAGACTCATTTATGATAAAACCTCCGGTAACCAGCTCCCATCCACATTTAAGTTGACCTAATCCTGAGGAGAGGGAGTTTAAGAAATTAAACAATTCTGTTTAGAAGCACTGACATTCAACTTAGTATTAGCAACCTGCCAACTATCCACATAACTCAAAATCACTTTACCTGGGTAGAGGGGTATTATGAAATTTTGCCCAAATATCTTCTCACACCTCCACTTCCATATAAACCAAAGAGTCACCGCAAATAAAAGATACCCAGGTATGTGTCCCCCAATCAGCTCATTACATTTAAGATTCTCAAACAACCATCTATTCCATTCGATATTATAAAAGTCACTCGCAGAGATATCCTTGGAAATATCATCCCATACTCGGATGGAATTCCTGCATTTTCTAAACACATGATCACTGTCCTCGTGACCAACCATACACCTAGCACAAGTTGTATCCGTTGCACAACCCCTAGCAGCTCTATTAGCATTAGTCAGTAGCTTGTTATGTAAAAGAATCCAAAGAAGTGAAGCACTCTAGGAGGCAGCTTAAGCTTCCATATGAAATCCCATTTCCAAGTATTGTGATCAAGACCAACAAAGTGAGTGTCATAAGCACTTCTAACAGAGAAATCACCATTATTAGTTAAAGACCAGATAACCGAATCATTCTGATTGCTATTCTTGACAACATACATGCTGAAAATACGATGAACAATACTCCGCGGTAACATTGAACACAGTTTCGGCAAATTCCATTCATAATCGACAATGAAATCACAAACTTTTTCTTTAGATTGATCATTCGATATAGGACAAGAAGCATGACCAAGTAGACATCCCAACTCAGGAATCCAAACATCAGACCAGAACCCCACACCACTTCCATTTCTGATCCTCCATTGAATCCCATTCGCAAGCATCTTAGCTCCAAATTGGAAACCTCTCCAGGTGCTCGAAACAACCTTTTTGTTATCACTGTCATGAGTATTCATGTTCCCCTTCTTCAGATACTTTGCTTTAATAAGCTGTCCCCACAAACCACAATTCTTCTAATAAAGACGCCACCCTATTGTAGCTAGAAGAGCTTGATTCATTCTTTTCATCTTTCTGATACCTAGCCCTCATATATGTTTAGGCACACATAGAATCCCAATTAATGATATGGATTTTTTTTTTCTCATTCGAGCTTCCCCACAAAAAATCTCTATTTAATTTGTCAAGTTTATTGCAAACCTCCGAAGGGAACTTAATAGACTGCATTGCATACGTAGAGAGAGAAGAAGTGACTGCTTTTATGAGGGTACATCTTCCTGCAAAAGAGAGCGAAGCACTTTTCTAGGAAGCCAGTCTTTTATGTGTCTTCTCAATTATTTCTTGGTAAGTATCTTTAGTAACCCTGCCATGAATGAGGGGAACACACAAATAATTCCCCAAATACTGAGTGATGGGCGAGCCACACATCTCCGCCAAAGCTTTTGATGTATTGTGATTAACATTATTCGAGTAATAAACTCTAGATTTAGGGAAACTAACTTGTTCTCCAGAGATACCACAAAATAAGTCAAGAGAGTCTTTCATGATCGCTGCTTGCTGAAGAGAAGCATGACCAAAGAGGATGAGATCATCTGCAAAAAACAAATGGTATATATTAGGACCTCCTCTCGTGGTTTTAACCGACTTCCAAACTCCATCTCGCAACCTCTGATGAATGATGTGGGAGAGCTTCTCCATACATAAAACAAAAATATATAGGGATAAGGGGTCACCCTGTCTAATCCCGCACTGAGGCTGGAAACCCTCAGTAACTTCACCATTCACAATGACTTTACAGTTGTCACTAGCAATGCAGCTCATAAATAAATTATTCAGCTCACCTTTAATACCCACTTCTTCCAACACATGTTTTATAAATCCCATTGAAGCTTATCATAGGCCTTAGCTAAATCAATCTTCCACGCTATATAACCCTTTTTTCCCATCATAGTTTTAAACTTGTGGAGAACCTCTTGAGCCACCACAATATTGTCTTGAATTTATCTCCCAGGAACAAATGCCACTTGATTAGGACTAACCAAATTCAGAAGTAACCCTCTCAGTCTCTGAACAAGAATTTTGCTGATAAACTTATAAGAGGTATTGCATAGGCTAATTGATCTAAATTGAGTCAAACTATTTGGATTAGGAACTTTCGGGATCAAAGAAATCAACGTATTATTGAAGTCATTAGGCACACGTCCCCTTCTGAAGCAGTATGACACCATAATCATCAAATCCTTCTTGCAGGTCTCCCAGAATGTTTGGAAAAAAATAGTTGGAAAATCGTCAGGCCCCAGAGCCTTTAAACCCCCAATACTAAACACACTCTACTTTATTTCCATCTCACTAGCATTCACGCTATGGCCTGCAACCTCTCTCTCAGAGAGTTTAGGGAAAAACATAGGAAGACTAGAATAATTACCATTGCAATCTCTCACCATGAAAAGCTCTTTGAAGAAATGAACATCCTACTTTTTCATCTCCTCAATATCCTCCATCTAGCTCCCATCAGTTTTCCTAAGACCCTCAATCTTATTTCTTCTTCTTCTAATCACCGTAGATAGGAGAAAAAATTTAGTATTTTTGTTGCCTTCCTTGAGCTAGCAATTTCTTGATTTCTGTTGTCAAAAAATTTCCTCTTGCTCAAGAATCTCCCTGTAATCATTCAAAAGTGTAACCTCAAGATCAATAAGAAAAGGGGAGGGCTTATTGCAAAGGCACCTCTGCACCCCATGAATCCTAGCTAGCAATCTCCTCTTGTTATGAAAAATATCACCAAACTTCTCCCTATTCCAGTTCTTAAGAATCCCTGTTAAATTTTGTAGTCTATCAGCCACAGAGGCAACCTGCGAACTCCAGGTATCATGGATCAGCTCCTTAAAATCCTTATGTTTGAGCCACATAGCCTCGAATCTGAAAGGCTTGCGATCATACTTCGGGATATGATTATTGATGAGCGTCGTTTGTGTACTCAACAAAATGATATTTAGATGTGTTCGTTTAGAAAACCGATTTTTCACCACTTAGATAGAAAATTAGTAAAGTGGCAAGTGGGATTCGTTCCACAGGGAATTAGAGTGATTAGTTGAATAAATTAACTAATCTAAAAAAAATCAAATAAAGTAAATCATAAAAATATGGATGAGTGAATGGGTTGTCAAGCCATTAAACATACATGAAAAATAAACCTAATAAACTAATAAAAGAATACTTAACAAATCTAGATTAGATAAATGGAATTAACAATTAAGAGAATAGCTAGGGAATTAATGGGATCACAAATGAATTACGGGAAATGCTTATCAAGCTATTTTAGTGAATGAATCTCATAAATGTTAACCAATTTATTTCTAAAATGCATTTAGGCCATTATTATGAACCCTAAACAACTTCCCACAGCAATACCTAACCGATTAAGGAAAGGGGGTCACGGCGGGATCGGTTCATTACAATTAACGGTTTAGATTATCGCGGTTGATATACCCTCCGATAATCTATCCTAGTCACTATGTTCTCAATCCATCAAGGTTGTCAATCCAATCAAGATTATATAACAAATTATCCTAAGCAAGATTATAATCAACTAGTGGGTATACATGTCAATTATATAATGCAAAGAATCTAATTATAAAATGAATAGAACACAAATAGAAATTAATAGATATTAAAACTTAAGCAAATCCCAATCCAAATATTCTCACATCAAAACCCTAGAAAGGGGATTTAATTACACATATTACAATCAAAGGGAAGGCAAGTAAAAGATTAGGAAATCACCCATCAGCCACCTTTTGTAAGCTTGATCCTTTCCTTGCCTTTGATGCTCCTTGTGTAAAGAGTGGATGATGAGGATATGTCTAGATAGGTGGAGTCAAATGGGAAGTGACTAAGGAGATTTGTGGAGAAAATGGGAAGAAAAGGAATGATTAGGGGAGGTAATCTAGATGTTAAGTTTAGGTAGGAGAGAAAATGGAGAGAAAAGGAATGGTGGAGAAAGGAGGTTTCTTGGTGGTCAAGAGTTGTCTAAAAGAGGAAAAATAGAGATGTATTTATAGGTGTGAAAAGCTAGGGTATGAAATGGGTATGAAATGACAAGAATACCCCTCTTGAATGCCAACACTGGAATTCCTACGCTGGAATTCCAACGTGGTCGCCACTTGTCCTTCTAGGTCGCCATGGCGACCTCAAAATGTAAAGAGGTCGCCACTTGCAACATTAAGGTCGCCATGGCGACCATAAGTGGCGACCTTGCCTTGTTTGTGAGAGGTCGCCATTTGTAGAGGTAGGTCGCCATGGCGACCTTGCCTTGTTTGTGAGAGGTCGCCATTTGTAGAGGTAGGTCGCCATGGTGACCCCCAAGTGGCGACCCACCTGATGCTTTTGGAGACTTTCTGTCGCCATGACGCTCAAATGGCGACCAAATGGCGACCTTCTGATGACTTGAAGAATCCTCTGTCGCCATGGCGCCCATGTAACGACCTCCTTATGTCTAAGTGGCGAAAATGCCCTGTTTCTTCCCATTTGTGAGCCTTTTTGCACCCAAGTCCTCATCTTCATCCCAAATGCTCTTGAAACTTAATAAAACCTGAAACACTTGATTTTACACCATTAAATCACTGGATAATGCCCAAGAATCAAACAAAAGGAGAAGGAAAGAGGGGCTAAAATCATACTAATTTTGGTTCGATCAATTATTACGTAATTGAATAAGAATTGGGCAATGATCAGACATTACTCTAGGTAAATGTCTCACAAAACCCTCCCCAAACTAGATCCTCCAATCCGTAGAATAGAGCGCTCTATCCAATCGTTCCAAAATCTCCTCACCAATACCCCTCTTTGTCATCCAAGTGAATTTTGGACCCAAAAAACCCAAATCAACCAGGTTGTTTCTATCAATGCAGTCACCGAATCCACTATTAGAAAAACTAGTTCGTCCCCCTCTTTTTTCAGAACTATTAACAATCTCATTAAAATCACCAGCAACAAGCCACGGTAAAGAGAAACAATTCTGAATCTCATCAAGATAATTTCATAGCGCCCTCCTAAAGGTAACACATGGGTTAGCGTACACCACAGTAAGAATCCAAAAGGAAATTTTATCCTTTACCAAAGCTGTTATACTATGTCTAGAGCTTGCGATAACCTGCAACTTAACAAAATTCTCATTCCACAATAACCAAATGCCCCCTGAGAACCCCTTTGCATCAACCACAAACTTTCTCGAAAAGCCAAGTTGCCCGATGACACTTAATGCCCTAGATCTGCTAATTCTTGGTTCGAGAACAGCTAAAATCTCAAAATTATGCATCCTACGAATATTTGCAATATTCCTAGAGAAAACTTTCTTCCCCGCTCCTCTTACGTTCCACACACAAATCATGAGACTCGGAGACAATTATTCTAGGATCACTTCCATAGCCTCCTTAAGATCCGAGGCTACCTTATCAAAATTATCCACTGTTAGTTCTAACTTATTCACATTACTTGGACCGTCCCCTGTTCCTCTACTATCAGAACCATTGCCATCAAACTTGCTAAAATCACTGTGTAACTGTCTCAAAACAGCCGCATTATCCAACCCCTCATAATCTGTCTCACAAGAAGTTGGGACTGGGCTGGCAGTAACCTTATCAAGACCAAAGGATTTCTTATAGAAGTCCACACCTTTCCTATTAACTTCCACTAGTCCTAAAACTACTGTCTGTTTCTTCCCCTTTTTGTGAATTTTCTTTGTCTTCTGTGAAGAAATTTTAGAGACATCATTGCTTGGAACAATACTTTGATTGGTCACATCTATAAGGATTCCATTATCAATATTCTGTACACCTGCTGCTGCTATAATGTTAACTTGTCCATCCTCTTCAGACATTGTCACCTTTAAATCATCTTTAAGATATAAAACCTTGACCCACTGCTTGTGCTCGCAACCGAAGGAATATTTGAGCTCACACTCTTAGCATTAACATTACCACTTACTTTAACTAATTTACCCATACTGTATCCCTCAATCTCACTTCCAGATTTTTTTCCATTTGGCATATCACTACCCATAAACTTCCCAATAACTGCCTGTTTTCTATTAGAATGACCAGCATTGCCAATGGGATTCCCCACATTACTGCTAGAATTACCAGTGGATTGATCTGCATTACTTCCATACATACCATTAGAATAACCTGCATACCCACCATAATTACCAATACCTGTCTGTTTTCCTATTGCAGCATAACCACTTCCATTACTATTCCTACCTTTCGGACCTCTGTTACCTTGCCTACCATACAACCAACAGCCAAGGACCATACACAAGCACTTCCTTGTCCTTTTCACTACCCTCCTGAGACTTTTTACTGCCATAATTCTGTTCTTCAATAATCGGATCCACTAACCCTTCCTCGCAAGAATCTTTACTATGCCCATACCGCCCACAATTGAAACAAATAGCACCAAGATTTTCATATTCCACCTTTATTGACCTCTCCTCCACATTAAGCGTAGGAACAAGAGGTTTGGATATGTCAATTTCCACACAGATTCTAGCAAACCTACCCCGAGCTTGATTTAGAGTCACTGGATCAACTTTACACATCCTCCCTAACATTCCTCCAATATTCCAGAGCAATTCCGAGTCCATCCATTCCATTGGAAGCTTAGATAGTCTCACCCAAATAGGCATGCTTTGAATTTGGTCCTCTCCTGGGACAAAGTTTAGTCTCCACCTCTGCACAACCAAGTATTGATTCGCTATGATCCATGGGCTGTTGGTAAGGACATATTCCAATCTTCTTTCACCTGAAAGTGAGCCACAAAATATACATCCCCAAGGTCTGTAAGTTGATGACTCGCTTTTTGTGTCGTTACCAAATTGCGAATTACCAAAAGAATGTTTATAAAATGAATCTTTACATAATATATTTTAAGTTTTGCAAATGAGTATTGTGGTAAGCTTAGAATTCGTTCCACAGGGAAATAGAGAAATATGTTGATTTAATTAGCTAATCTATAAACAATAAAATAAATCATATATGATGAATGAGTGTATGGTTTGTCAAACCATCAAACATACATACAAAATTAACCTAACTAAAAATATGGTGATATGAAAAATAGAAGACTCACAATCTTGATAAGAAAAATGGATGTAACAAATTAATGTTGATGCTAGGGAATTGATTGATTAGCAAGTAGGTATGGGTATTGCTTTTTAAGCCACTTTAAGGACCAATCTCTACATGTTAACCAATTTAGGTTTAGATTAATGTGGTTGATATACCCTTCACTAATCTATCCTATTTATTGGGTTCTTAATCACTCAAGTGTGTCAATCCAAGAATGATTATATAACATGTTATTCTAAACAAGATTGTAATTAACAAGTGGATATACAAGTCAATCACATAATGAATAGAATCTAATGAATTAATAAATAGAACACATATAAAGATTCATTACAAAGCTTAAGCAAAAACCCACAACCAAATGTTTATCAAATCAATCCCCTAGATTAGGGGTTTAATTACACATAGTAGCAATCAAATAGAAAACAAGTAAATGGTAAGGAAATCACCCTTGTGCCACCTTCTTTAGTGCTTGATCCTTGTTCTCCTTTGATGCTCCTAGTGCAAAGAATGGAAGATGAGGACATGTCTAGATAGGTGGATGGCTTATGGTGAGTGACAAAGGATTTGTGATGGAGAAAATGGTAGGGAAGGAATGGTCTAGGGAAGTAATCAAGATTTGGTGTGAGGTTTTGGATGGAAAAGATAAGTCCAAGTATAGAAATGGAGGAGTTTGGGAGATGATTAATGGAGGAAAAGGAGATTGGTAGGAGAGAATAGGCTTGGTTTTCAAATTGAAAAGAGGGATGAATTTATAGTATTTTTGAATTAGGTCACGGAAGGCTAATTACCAAAACACCCCCTCTATTTGTCAAATTGCCATTTCGGCCCCTCTAGGGGGCCCTTTCCGTAATTTTCCTCCCAAACTTCACCAATCAGAGTAGCACAGCAACATGGTTGCGGTTTGGCACAAATGGCGACCTTGGAGCGACAAAATGGCGACCTCATCAGGTGTGGAAATCACTTCCTGTCGTCATGGCGACCAGGAAATGCCAAATGGCGACCTAGGGGCAAAATGAGGAGAATGGGCGTGATTTGGTGGCACTTGGACAGTCAAAATTCGATCGATTGAGAGCTCGAAAAGTCAACGCTTGGGCTGCCGGTCATGTGGCCGTTGATTTGCGTCGGATTTTGGTCGGAAACGGTGACGAGGAGAGGCTTTCCGGTGACGTTGGCAAGCTAGGGTTTGGTCACGTCCATGGCTGTCTCACGCATGAGGAAGAAGAAGATTGAATAGTAATTGGGGTGTATTCAACAAGGGAGTGGGGTGCAGATGGTCTGCTGCTCACTTGTCTTAAATGAGGTGCAATTAGAAGTGAAGTAGGGTGCAATTGGCAGCCCAACCCTACTCCAAACACACCGCATCACTAAAGACGCTGACGTGGGCTGTTGTCTTCTTTGGGGTGTAGTCAGCGTGGGCCTGGGGTGCACACAACTGTGCACATGCAGTTTGGCCTCTTGTCTTAGGCATGTTGTTGGGCCACGCTTGATCGCCCCCCACCTTCAACTAAAACGCACCGTTTCAGCTTATGACGTGGCCTTGCTGGCTGTTTTGCGTGGCAAATTATGCAACGATCCCTGTTCTTTTACAAAACCACAATAACTTCAATCTACCTTCACTAATTTACGCTTTTACCCCTATTTTCTCCAATTTACTACAATGCCCTTCAATCTTATAAATACCTGAAAATACATAATTTTCACAATTAAATCACAGGATAATGCCCGAGAATCAAGCATAAAGAGACGGAAATGAGGGCCAATATCGTACCAATTTTGGTTCGATCATAAGTTCCACTGACCTAAGAGCACCCATTTTATCGATAACTTGGTGAGCATAAAATTCAGGGTATGGGCACGTCCCATGTTCTTCAATATTAGAGCATTCATCCATGGTTTTTGCAATTGGTCCTTCAATTTAGCCGACAGAGACATCTTCATTCCATTAGGTCCCTCTGTTATCAGAATGTCCTCCTTCTTAATTTTGGGTTTTTCCTTCGAGTTACCTGTGCCCGCCCAGGAACTAGGGCTAGCCATATTCATCGGTTTTGATTTAAAGCTCCCCATAGCTTCAGTTCTATCCCTGTCAATAATAACATCATTACGACCAAGGCAATTGGAGTCGGCTCTAGCTTGTTTGGCATTACTGACACTTTCCATCCGGACTCGAATCGACAATCATATTACTACTTGGGGGGTTTTGCATCGAGAACACAAACTTCTCAGTCGGGGTTTCCATTAAGCTTTGGATTAAGGGAGCAGGAGAAAAGGAAATCGGGAAGAAAACCAGACAAGATGGGAAAATTCGGCGCTCGGACGTGTTGCCAGAAAAGGGACTCACCAAGCGCATTCAATTAACCCCACGCGTTTATGTTTTTAATCATAACTTCCATGCTTTTCATTTTCCATGTATTATGTTTTGAAACTTTCATGCTTTTCATTTTCCATGTATTATTTGTTTCTTTTAAGATAGTGTTTTAATGATCAATATAATTATAATTTAAAGCTAGAAAATCAAATGAATCAAAAATCATATATATGGAAATGAATATATAGCATTTAAATCCAAAGCTTCCTCACGGCGACATATGGCAATGTGAAAGCCTATTATTATTATTATTATTATTATTATTATTATATATGATATATGATATATGATATATGATTGCCACATGTCACAACCACATCAAAAGTTTATATAAAAAAAATCTATAATTAATAACCGTAGAATACTCCAATAACCATACATTGGATCTATCCTCTAGAATTTGGCTTATCATTTAATGACCTCAAAATGGTTGTGTAAATTTTATATATTATATAATTATATATCTATACAATTAATTCTATATATTATATTATTAAATAGATTATAAATTATAATTAATAATTAATACAAATTTAATGATAAAGCAACCACATGACAACACGTGTCAAGGTGAGGTTTCATTTTATTATATTATATTATCTATACGGCTGGCCCATGGGGTAGGAAACCCAGCATTTTGCTGGGGCCCCCAACTGACCCAATTTACTTCTTCTTCTTTAGGGCCTCAGAACCCAATATATTTATGTTTAAACAGGGCCTAACTCAAACCTTTTACTACTTTTATTTATATATTTTCTTTTTCGGCCCAATGAACTAATTCAATTAAAAAAAACAAAAATCTTAGGCCCAACAACTTGTCATTGTTTTTGTTTAGTCATTAATTTCTACATGTTGATTTTGACTCATCTTTTTATTATTTATTTTATTTATAATAGTATATTAGTATCCACTAATTTTAGGCTTTAGTGATCTCAGTTCTTAGATCTGTGTGTGTATTGTGTATTTGTGTAGTTAATTTGTTTAGCTTTTCTTGAATCATTTCTTGAATCTTTTATAGCCAAACAAGAATATTTTATAATGGGTTCTTTTAAAACAATTTATATAATTATAATCATTAATCAAATTGACTACAGTCTACACAAATATACAAACAGATTTAAATGAAAAAAAATACAAGTTAAAGTTTTATTTGATTCCAAAGTGATGAGAATGATTTACAACAAGAAACAAACAATTTTTGTTTAAAATGTTGGTTTTTGCCAATTTATTTGTTTATTATTATTATTATTTTGCATAAACAAACAATAAGAATAAATTAAGGCAAAATTCCCTCATTTGACCCAAAAATTTAGGCAGTTTTCAAAACTGTCCCATCTCAATAATTTTTCTTTTTTTATCCAAGAGAAATTATTTTTGGACAAGTATGCCCTTAGTGCAATTCCAACGTGGCACTTTATTACAGATATTTTTGAGTTTTCAAAACAATAACAAAAACAATAAATTAAATTATAATAAGAATTAAATTAAAAACCTGTCAGAGAACAAATAAATTAAATTTCCCTCTCACAAATCACAATTGATTTCCCTCTTAGATTTTATTGCCCTCTTACTCTCAGAGTCTCAGACACAACTCACAGAAGTATCTCCCATTTCAGACACAAGTATTTCCCTGTCATGATATAGCAAGGTTTTCATAAATCACCATAGGAAATATCTGAAGGGTTTCTAATCTGAAGAAGGTATGTTATTTTGTTCCTTTTTACTTTCCATGACATTAATTTGTTTATGTTGTTGCACTAGTATGTCCCATCTGAGACATAAGTATTTCCCTCTTAGATCTTTCTTAAATCTCATAAGGTTTTCTTAAATCACCATATTAAACATCTCAAGGGTCTCTAATCTACAGAAGGTATGTTATATAATTTTTGTTCCTTTTGCTTTCCATAACATTAGTTCGTTTATGTTTTTGCCTTATATTTTTCTATTAGTTAGTAGTTAGTAGTTAATATTTAGTAGTCGTTCTTTTAAAATTCTTTAAGTGACAGTAAATTTCCAGAATGTTTACACGGTACAATGCATGCTTACACGAATCATTCCCCCATTATATCGTGTAAACATGCATTTTAACGTTGTGTAAGGATGTAGAGATATCATCATTTAAGCATGCATAGACATCAGCGTGCAAGCATTCATGTTGTTAAGGGTGTAAGCATGCATATATATCAGCGTGTAAACATTAAGTATCAGCGTGTAAGCATGTATAGATACCAACGTGTAAACATTCAGTTGCAGCGTGTAATCATACACACTTTTAGACGTGTAATCAATTCTTAGTCTTACCGTGTAAATATCCAGTCAGCTTGTCAACATTGAACATTTCCTTTGATTAACCAGCATCTTCTGTTATGCATAGATTCATGGCAGATTTGCGATTACTTATATTGTATGGTGGACGGTGGTGTGGTCAGAATTACGAGGGAGGGGATTCTGAAATGGCTTTCGTACCTCGTGATTTGACCTATAATGGCTTGATAAAGACGGTAGAAGATATTGTTACAATTGATTCGTCTAGTTTCAACATAGAAGTAAGGGCTATTTTGACTACGAGTGGGAGGCATACTATTGTGCGCATTAAAAACGACAGGGATGTGTCATTTTTGATGCAGGAAGAAAGTATAATTCCTGAAGCGTATGTTAGTATTGTCCGAAGAGATCAAACTATTAGTGGTAATATGCCATCCCAAATGCCATTCTAGATGCCATCCCAAATGCCATTCCGAATCCCATCTGAAATGTCATTCCAAATTCCAACCCAGATGCCATCCCAAATGCCAACCCAAATACCTCATGAGCTAATTTCCTTCCAAATGTACCCATATTTTCCCCAACAGTTTGTGAATCCATATAATACGCATATACAACAACCATATTGCCAACCATACTGCTCAACATATGCCCAAACATCTGAACCGGTTACAGAAGAACATAGTGCCCAACTTACACCTCAACATCACCAACCTATATCACCAATTTCACCGGTGAATCAAAGCTTTTATGAACAATTGAAATCCCAGTTTATATCTGCACGTGGGAGAAACACAATGGGTGGGTCAATGTCATCTGCACAGGGTGTCGAACCTAGCATAACAATTCCCACAATTATTGAAGAGACATCACAAGAATCAGACAGAAACGACACAGATGGTGCTATAGGCAGTGACGATGAAGATGGTGGTAGCCCAATTGAATTTGAAACCAATACCAATCATGGACTAGACAACTTGGATGAACAATACCCGTTTATAGAAGAGGAAGCTTATTGTGATTTGAATGGAGAAGAAGACAATCGAGAGGGGTTGAATTGTGGTAGTCCTAATGTTGACAGTAAAGGTGATAGTAGCAGTGAATCTTATGCTTCTCATCATAGTCATGGAAGTGGTGAGGATGATCTAGTCGGTAATACTACTACAAAAAGGGGTTCATCTACAGTCCCTCATCCTTGGATAATTCTTGGATCAAAACAATACTCATTCCAAACCATCAACCATGAGTCTTCTATGAACGAAGGTCAGTTTTACAAAGGTAGAATATTTTCTTCCAAAAAATAGCTGAAACGAGATTTGCGTTTGCTAGCACTGAAGCAACATTTTGAAATCAGAATAAGGAGGTCCAGTAAAGGCAGATTTGAAGCTACTTGCAAGGATAACAATTGTTGCTTCAAAGTGCATGCACATAAATTGGGTGAGGGAGAGTATTGGGAGATACGAAAATTTGACAAGGAACATAGTTGCACCATTGAGGGCTTCCAAGGTCGGTTTTGACAAACTAATTCTTCGGTAATAGGTGAATTGGTGTCCTCGAAGCTTCGGGTTAATGGAACAGCCTTGAAACCGAAAGAAATCATGACGGAGATGCAGATACATTACGGTCTCCAAATTCAATACACCAAGGCTTGGTGAGCGAAGTATCATGCAGAGTCTATTGTGTTCGGACCCGCGACAGAGTCGTTCCAGCGGATTCCATCATATTTGTATATGCTTGCACGGAACAACCCTGGCACCGTGACTGATTTTGAGTTTGACGATGAAGGACAATTCAAATTTGCTTTCTTCTCATACGGTGCTTGTATTCGTGGTTTTCATTCAGTGATTAGGCTCGTTATTGCTATTGACGGCACTCATCTTAAAGGAAGATTCCGTGGGATATTGTTCGTTGCTGCATGCAAAGATGGAAATGAGCAAGTATATCCACTTGCTTTTGGGCTTGGGCATAAGGAAAATAAAGAGTCGTGGACTTGGTTTTTGAGGCGTGTTCGTAAGTGTATCGATTGTTCGGCCGATTGTATGTTCATATCTGACTAGCATAAGGGCATTAAGAAGGCGATGCGACTTGTGTACCCTGATGCACCACACGGCCTGTGTGTATTCCACTTGACTATGAACGTTAAGAATATGTTCAAAAGGGATGATGTCATCGGTATTTTCAAGCGTGCATATAAGATTTATAGGGAATCTGAGTTTAATGAAGAAATGAGTGAACTGATGCGGGTGCAACCGAAGGCATACGATGATCTCATGATAATTGGCCCCAAGAGATGGTCCCGTGCGTACTCCCCTGTAAGGCGATACTTCATGATGACTTCAAACATCACAGAATGCATCAACTCATGTCTTCAACATGCACGACAGTTCCTTGTTACTGTTCTTATCGAGTACATACGTGATATGATGCAGAAATGGTTTCATGATCGGCGGACTTTTACTGATTCATTGCACACGCAATTGACACCATGGGCAACAAAGTTTTTAACTGAACGTAATGAAGACTCTACTTTGTACACGGTGTGTCCAATTGATTGGTATGATTTTGAAGTTAAAGATGGGGGTAAGGACGAAATCGTTAATCTTTTGAATAGAACTTGTACTTGTCGAGAATTTGAAATCGATTTGTTTCCATGTGCTCATGCGTTAGCTGCTTTGCGAGCTTGTAAAAGACCGTTGCTTGATTTCTGCTCGCATTACTATAAGAAGGCGAGTTTAGTTGAAGCGAATGCATGAGATATTACACCAGTTGGTCACATGAGTGAGTGAGACATCCTTGATGAAATCAACTCATTAGGTGCACCCTTCTCCATGGATCTTTCAGGCTAGCTAGCCATGTAAGATTAGGAAACCTTCGACAGGAGAGTTTCATTCACGCAAGGCAAACACATGTTCCCTTTGCAAACAAAGTGGCCATAATCGATAAAATTGTCCAAATCCTCTGGGTCTCCCAACCTCTAATAACAATAGTCAACTTGAATCTGGTCCTTCACGGAGACAACGTAAGTGTAGGGTTTGCGGAGAACAAGGACATAACCGACAGACATGCCCACAAGGTCAGACGAGCAGCACATAGCCATCTATTCCTACTATCATTCCATAAGTGTTTTAAATTTATTTCTGTGGGTTGTAGACATTGTAATTTCCAAAAGTGTTGTATTTGTGCTATACTATCAGAAACGTAATTTACATGTTGTTGATGTAATCCATGGTATATGATGTGGTCATTTATCAGGCATATCTATTTAACAGGTATATATTTACATGATAACTAGGAACACTCTAATTACACGTAAAATGGTCAAAGTATGTAATCATTCACACTATTGCATGTTCAATCACTGAACATTAATATTACGCACTGAAAATTTGATTAAGATAAGACAATGTGTAAGATTACACGATGAAAAGTAATCATCAACACCCGATGAAAAGTAAGCATGATTACACGCTAAATTAAATATAGCGTGTAAGCATGGTTAGCTCTGACATGTAATCATTCACACTGTTGCATGTTCGTGAATTGAATACTACGATTACACTATAGCAAGTAATGCTCCTTACACGATACATTAAATGTAGCATGTAAGCATGGTTACTTTCATCTTGTAATCAGTGATACTGTTGAAAGTTCAATCATTGAACATTAAGATTACATGATGAGAGTAGTCATCCTTATACGATACAGTAACCGTTGCGTGTAATCATGCTTACTTTTCAGCGTGTAATGTATGCAAAAAATTAAGTTTCCCATGCCAATCTCTGCACAATCTAGATCCAGACTGGCAATATTTGGCAATAATTGAACCATCCATTGTATAATATGTATAATCCTTACACGTTGCAGGTTTAATCATTCAACAAGCAACAGTGTCAATGGTTACACGCTGTAAACTATGCTTTGTAATATGTAGCATGTAATAATGCTTTGTTGCCATCATGTAATCATTTACATTGTTGCTTGTTCAACCATTCAACATTAAGCTTACATGGTGGAAAATAATCACCTTTACACGATACATTAACCGTAGCGTGTGACCATTCTTACTTTTCAGCGTGTAAACATTAACCACTTGCATTTTCAAATATCCATAATGCAATTACACTATGATACTTTTGATATTATTATTTATTTATAAATTTATGAAAAATATATTTACTTGAATTTCTGACATTTCATTCTTTATAATTTGATTACTTTAAAAATAATATATATAAACAATAATCATATTTATGTGATGGAAAAAACTTGTAGCACAGCAAGCAAAGTAACATCTAACATGGACTGAATTATTAAATCCAAAAACATTTCATGTATATTCCAACAGGGACATTAATATCATCTTCTCACTGCTTCTAACATGGACTGAATTATTAAATCCAAAAACATTTCATGTATATACCAACAGGGACATAATATCATCTTCTCACAGCTTCTATTACATCAAAGTAACTGAAAATCTATACATTTCCGTATATAAAACTAGTAATTAAAACGCATATAATCAAGATGATGGCAAAGCTGGGAAGATGATGGACGGCAACAAGTTGATAAAAAATGGGAGTATGAATTAGACGTCATTCTTTCACTTGGAAAAGATGATGAACTATGTTTGAAGCATGTGGGGGTGACTCCACAGGTGTATCTGTTTCGGTAGGGGGAAATGGTTGTCAGGAATGCCGTGTGAATGGGGAAAAACTGGGGATCTTTGGATATATCAACGTCAATGTCCACCCAATAATCTTGTTCCAGCTCATGTCCCATGGGGTGTAAACCCAACTTAAAAGCACCACCCCGGCGCTTAAACCTCTCTGCCAAAAATGTATCAAGAACTTTTGTATAATTGGACAAAACAATCAGGGTCAAGTCGACTAATGCCAATGAGTTGTTCATTAGTTGGTCTGAGATTTCTCTCCTGTTCACCGAAAAAAAATACAAAAGGGAATTGTTAACACCGTCAGAAAACAACACAAAAAATAAAGACTGGCAATTCAATATAAATCAAAATTGATTACCAACACGCCTTCGGATGGAGCATAAGAATGCTTAATCGAATTTGAAGTTTGGTAAATTTTCATACAGAACTAACAACTACAAGAAAATAGATTAACAAGCAAAAGAGAAAGAATTTTTTTATTTATGAGAACAACTACTTTTCAGAGGACAAGCACCACAACCCAGTGTATGTGCGGAGAAAATCTTGGACGGTCCCACCCTCACTTAAAAAACAATATATTTTAACTTAATTCAGATCGGCGCCCTCTTGTCCCATCAATGAAACAGCCTTTTGACTTGTTGTTGGAAAGATAAATCAACTTTGCATATTCCAAGATCCATGAAACATGAGAAGTTGCAATTTATTTATAAACATTGGGTATTTCAATGGGTCATACCTAATGCTATATTGTAAACTAGCGTGTAATAATTGACCATGTCAAAGATTACACGATAGAAAGTGATCATCCTTACATGATACACTAATCTTAGCGTGTAACCATGCCTACTTCTCAGCGTGTAATAATTGACCAGTTGCATATTATAATATCCAGATGGAACTATGTCATAGATTACACGATGGAAAGTGATCATCCTTACACGATACATTAATCCTAGTGTGTAATCATGCCCACTTCTCAGTGTGTAATAATTGACCAATTACATGTCTTAATATCTAGATGAAACTATGTCATAGATTACACGATGGAACGCGATCATCCTTACACGATACATTAAGCCTAGCGTCTAACCATGAGAATGTCTTGGACGGTCCCACCCTCTTGTCCTATCAATGAAACAGCCTGTTGACTTGTTATTGGAAAGATAAATCGACTTTGCATATTCTGAGATTCATGAAACATGGGAAGTTGAATTTTATTTATGAACCTTGGGATATTAAAGTCCTGTGTCAATGTATCTAGAAAGTTTAAAAATCCTTTGAGTATTTCAATGGGTCATCTATAATGCTATATTGTAAACTAGCGTGTAATAATTGACCAGTTGCATGTTATAATATCCAGATGAAACTATGTCATAAATTACACGATGGAAAGTGATCATTCTTACACGATACATAATAATTGACTAGTTGCATGTTATAATATCCAGATGAAACTATGTCATAGATTACACGATGGAAAGTGATCATCCTTACATGATACATTAATCTTAGCGTGTAACCATGACTACTTCGCAGCGTGTAATAATTGACCAGTTGCATGTTATATCCAGATGAAACTATGTCATAGATTACACGATGAAAAGTGATCATCCTTACACGATACATTAATCTTAGCGTGTAACCATGACTACTTCACAGTGTGTAATAATTGACCAGTTGCATGTTATAATATCCAGATGAAACTATGTTATAGATTACACGATGGAAAGTGATCATCCTTACATGATACATTAAGCCTAGCGTGTAACCAACATTTCTGTACCACGTGTAATCATTGACCAAATCACCCTATGGAAAGGCTGCTTTATTTTCATCACATGTCAAATGAGGGAATTTTGCCTTTTATTTATTTAAATATTTTATATTTATATTTATTTCTACATGGAAGGAACTTCCAGCACATGAAATAACATCAATGGTAGTCAGTGGACTCATTAAATCCAAAAACATTTCATGTATATACCAATAGGGACATAAAATCATCTTCTCACTGCTTCCTTGACATAAAAGTAAGTCAAAATGCATACATTTCTGTATATAAACCTAGTAACCACAAGGCTAAGATGATGGCAACTTTGGGAAGATGATGAATTGCCTATTTCACTCTGATAAGGGATTCATCATTATATGGCTTCTCATTTTTCTGATTTAACAATATATTGATTAACTAGTATAGTTATGAACTCCATGCTTCCATGCTTTAATAAGAGTGTTTGTTGCTTAGCCATGGCTAACCTAGTAATATAGTTCTTATATTACCAGGCATGTAATCATCTTCTCAGTGGTTACACGGAGAAGGCTGATTTGTCCGATTATCCAGACCACGCCCTCACCGCCACCACCTCCTCAACATCTTACCCTTTAATTGGATAGAATAATCAAGGTCAACTCGACTAATGTTGATGAGTTCTTCGGTAGTTGGACAGAGATTTTTCTCCTCGTAACCCCCACAAACAGGAAAATTGTTAACACCTTCACAAAACAACACAGGAACAAAAATATAAAACATTTCTGGATTGGTCGTAGACGGCCACCGACTTGCCTGCAACTCACTGCAACAATCTGGAAGTTTGATTTCTAAAGAGAACTAACAAGTACAACAAACACCAAAAATATTATTACAAAGGACAAGAATAAAAAAGATAGGACATGACGAAGTTTTTTTTGAGAACTTCTTAATTGTATTCAGCAAAACTAGAGAGGACAGGAAGTTGATTTTTTGAGAATTTCTTAATTTGTTTGCAACAAGCAGCACAACTCAGTCTATATATGGAGAAAATCATCCATGCACACGGTGCAATGCACCCTAAACAACCAATGGGTGCATGCAACGTGTCAAGGAGAACTTATTCTCTTGTCCCATCAATGAAAAAGCCTTTCACTTATCCAAATAAAAAGTTTGACAAGTGAATATCTGGTGAATCTACATCATATCTAGACTTTCTCCCTCTTGTCCCCTTAATCAAACAGTGAAACAGTACCCAAAAAATTAAGTTTCCCATGCGAATTTCTGCACAATCTAGATCCAGTCTGGCAATATCTGGCAATAATAGACCAACTCATTGTATACTCTTTGACTTTGTTGCATCTTCAAGCATTCAAAAATCAACAGTGTCAATGGTTACACACTAGAATGTAATCCTCATTACACGATCCTTAATATTTAGCGTGTAATGATGACATGTTTTCGTCGTGTAATCCTTACTGTTGTTCCTTCTGAATGAACAGTGACAAAGATTGCACGATGAAAATTATTCATCATTACACGATACCGTCAAGACAGCGTGTAATAATGCTTTGTTTAAATCGTGTAATCCTTAACGTTGTTCCTTCTAAATCAACAGTGACAAAGATTGCACGATGAAAAGTATTCATCCTTACACGATAACGTCAAGACAGCGTGTAATAATGCTTTGTTTAAATCGTGTAATCCTTAACGTTGTTCCTTCTGAATCAATAGTGACAAAGATTGCACGATGAAAAGTATTCATCCTTACACGATAACGTCAACACATCGTGTAATCATGACATGTTTTCGTCATGTAATCCTTAACGTTGTTCCTTTTGAATCAACAGTTACAAAGATTGCACGATGAAAAGTATACATTCTTACACGATATATGTTCTTTATCGTGTAAGGATCCTTACTTTTCATCTTGTAAGCTTCGGCCATGTATTGTTTAATGATCATTCATGCAAACACACACTATCCAAAACAGATTTCAAAATATACAAAAAACATCAAAATTGTAATTATCCATAAAAAAATATTTGACATCCTACTCATCTTCCATAGAGTTGGCAAAGATATCCCTAGCAAATTGTCTTTTAATTCTAAGGATTTCCTGCTGGGCAAAATTGAAGTTGGGTTCTTTACCCATCATTACGTACTCTATTCCCTTTAGCATGAAAGCACCACAACTACTACCATTCACCTGACATGGAAATTGATAGGGGCCCAATCTCACAGCTTTCATACAACCCAAACCTCTGTTCTTGCGTTTACTAACGTCTTAGTAACCAGACGCTTTGCAAATGAGTGGGAACAACCGACGTAGAGGCAATACCTACTGTTCTCTATGCCGTGGGTTGTCCTTAAGTAGATGTGCGTTTGAGTCATAAATTGTAATTACCCACTCGTTTAGACGAACTACAAAAAATACCCAATGGCTGCTTCCAAAATGCAAGGGACTAAAACCTGTTACAAATAAAGTTGTTTCAGCATATCGAAGTAAGTATGTATTGCATGTTAAGTTAACTATCTTACATCATCAACAGTAGCCCATTCCGTCCCCCAGTCTGGTTTCTGACCGATAGCGTATGATATTAAGTCTGTTGGGACATCAAAGTTTTTGGGGTAGAACGCTTTCCCCAATGGTTTGTGAAATCTGACTGAATTTTACACCAAATATTTGTAAGTTCATTCTAAAATGAAGTAACAAAACAGGTCAGTGGGGGCTTTAAATATAGTAGAAAAGTTTATAAGCGGAATGAATCCTGCAATGAATTCTACTTACGAAGAAAGCGCAATCAACTACAACTACTTTGCATGGAAATCGTTTTTTTTCCCTTGGGTCATTTTTCCGCTTACAAAGCAGGTTTAAGTAGGCATCCACATGCTCAATGGCCAACTAGTCCTCAGGTTTTTATAACTCTCTGAAAAATGATTGGGAAACAAAAGCTTCGATGCCGACGTTACGACTGCATTAAATACAAAACATGTGAGTACGATAACTGACATTGTACAAAATGACATGCTACATAAAGAACTTCTGACAACACTTACTGCAACAACTTCGGATCGTTCACAAAGGCGGTATATTTCCTGTCTACTTCCACCTCTGTCGTTTTACTGAAGGGATCTGTGTATGGACTTCTTAACCATTTTGACATCTGTCGCTCCCTAGCAACTTCTCTCGGGTCACGTGGTGGGAGTCCCGATTCAGAGGCATCGGTTTCATGTTGAGTTCTTTTAGATGGTGGTGGAGGGGTATATATGTTGTGTGAGAGTGGTAGAAGGGTATATATGTCATCTGTCTTGATGTGGGTGGGGAGTGTCTCATCTGTGTGGGCGGGGGCTACAAGGGCAACGAGACGTGTCTCGCTCTGGGTGGGGGCTGTAGGGGCTGATATGGTGTGGGCGGGGGCTGTCTTGGGGTCTACGGAGGCTTTGGTGGGTGTCTCAGTGTGTGTGGGGGCTGTCTTGGGGTCTGCAAGGGCTGACTCGGTGTGGGTGGGGTCTGCGGGGGCTGTCTTTGTGTCTGTAGGGGCTGGTGGGAGAGTCTCGATGTGGGTGGGGTCTGCAGCAGCTGATATGGTGTGGGTGGGGGCTGTGGAGGCTTTGGTAGGTGTCTCGGTGTGTGTGAGGGCTGTCTTGGGGTCTGTAGGGGTTGTCTCCGGGTCTCCAGGGGCTGGGGGGAGTGTCTTGATATGGGTGGGGTCTGTATCGGCTGATATGGTGTGAGCAGGGGCTGCAGAGGCTTCAGTGGGTGTCTCGGTGTGTGTGGGGGCTATCTTGGGGTCTACAGGGGTTGTCTCGGTGTGGGTGGGGTCTGCGGGGGCTGTCTTTGGGTTTGCAAGGGCTGGGGGGAGTGTCTCGATATGGGTGGGGTCTGCAGCAGCTGATATGGTGTGGGCGGGGGCTACGAGGACTGTTTTAGGGTCTATGAAGGCTTCGGTGGGTGTCTTGATGTGTGTAGGGGCTGTCTTGGGGTCTGTAAGGGCTGGAGGGGGTGTCTCAGAGTGGGTGGGGTCTGCGGGGACTGTCATGGGGTCTGTAGGGGCTGGGGGGAGTGTCTCGATTTGCACAGGGGATACGAGATGTGTCACGGTGTGGGTGAGGGATACGGGGGGTGTCTCGGTGTGGGTGGGGTCTGCTGGGGCTATCTTGGTGTGGGTGGATCTCTCAATGTGGGCTGCATCTAAACCTCGAGTGGCTGCCTCGAAAGGATCCGAAGGTGAATATGGGTCCGAGACGTGCACGATCTTCTCCACAGGAACGTCTTTGTACAAAGGAAAATATTTATTCAAAATGAGTTCATAATATAACCAAATTTAAACTACTACAAAATGATATAGTGGACTTATACATACCGGAATACCCAAACATGAAAACAAATCGGTCCAAAGAGTTTCAAACTCGGATCGGATCGGATCGCATCGCATCGCACTTTGGATCTCCTCACGTATGATGATGTGCATTTGTTCAAGTAGCTCATTCGGAATTGCAGTAGAGGTCAATCCCTAAACAATATTAATTTTCATTAAAATGAGCATTATTAAAACATAATAACTAATGAAAATAATCACCTCTGATCTATTCAAATGCTGTTTAAGATGAACTGGTGGAGGTGGAGGTAGAGGTTGAGGTTGACGCTGACGAGATGGAGATGAGGTCCTGTGGTGATCACCAGACGACGGCTATCCTGTCTATGTCCCTCCTGATGATGGATGATGGGGAGGTGACTGTCTATCGTCAACAGGTGGGGGTGACAGATCAGGTCTGTCACGGTCACGTCGAGTGGTGCGTTGACGAGATGGATATGAATCAAACAAGTTCCGTCGTCTTTTAATCGGTTCATCAGGACCATGGAACCACTTTCGTTTATTCTTATGGGGTTGTTTCGATGACGGCTCCCCTCTGTCCTCTTTGCCAACGAAATCCTTCAATGGTGTTAACTGCCAAAATTGGCGAAGGACCAAAGAAGAATTTTCCACCTTAACACAAGAAGGGCATAGGAGTGCGAACACCATCTGGCTACCCCGATAAAGTGGACCCCGACCGATCGACCCTGACTGACCCGAGTGCACATCCCCTCCAACGGGGTCCAACCTAGCCTTCCTCCAGTTTTTTAGGACCTCGCCAGCATCTTAATTCAGAAATATGGCCGCGAGCCGGACTACTCACTAGAACTCACAACGGGATCCAACCCCGCTATGACCGGGCTCCCTATAGACCCCGCAGCACCCCGATACTGAGTCCTCCTGAGCATCCCGCTACCATATAGACCCCGCAGCACCCCGACACGGAGTCCTATCGAGCATCCCCCTATAATACCAGTCAGACTTCTCCTTACTTTATCAACAGATATTTACTAGCTTGCACTTCCAGATATAGCCAGTCCGCCAAGCGAGAGAATACCAGGCAGCTAGGTTCTCGTACTAGAAACTAAAGCTCCATAAAAGATCCAATAAAACGCTGCCGTACAGATGAGATATACTCCTTCCCGCCAGAGAACCCTATTTTGAGCAGGTCAACACAGTAAGAATCCTACTAGGAAGGCAACAATTTGATCATGAGATTGACTCCTCCTAGGAAGGAAAGACTGGATTCTACACGTAAAGCTCCGAGATTATCTCCTAAAAATAAGAGGATCCTGCGCTGGCCAAACCCTAGACCGAGATTATAGGAGTGCATGGCAAGCAACATGACCTATATATACAACTACTTATTTATCGAAAAGTGGAGGAGAATCTTGACCAAAAAAAAAAAAAAAAAAAACCCTACAATCAAATTCTACTTATCGACAGACACAGATTTTCCACCACCACCATCTCCATTACTTACCTAGCGACCATAAATTGTTGTAACCCCTAAATACACAGTCGTATATCTGTAATGCAAAGGGACGATGAATAAAAACTTGTTTTTGTTTGATTTCTAGTATTCCATGTCGTACTTGCATTGATAGGGACATAGTCGGTATCAAACTACGTGATACCCCTCCAACCAGAATCAATCTCGATTTTGGTCCTTTAAAGTTGTTATTTGGAATTTCATCCCATTAACGATTTTCAGATAACACTTTTGGCGTTGTCTGTGGGAATCGAACCCATGACCACATGGTTAAAAACAGCCTATTTCCATCCAGAGATATTCAGAATGAGATTCCGATCCTCCCAGGGTCATCCCGAGCCGTCGAGACTCTAGTCCCTTGCTTCCACCGAAAGAGCCCAAAGGCGGGGTAAGAGCACCAGGAATGAGAATCCTCCACCAGTGCCCCCACCGGCTGCAGGCCCTGTCCCTCAAGACCCCGCTAGGCAGGAAGTCAGTCAAGATGTCCTAGAACAGCATGCTGCAGCCTACGTAGAAGCTATCCGACTCTGGATGATAGCCCAGGGGATCCCCTTTGAAGCAATCGGGGTCCCAGGAGATGCTGGCCCAAGTATCCGGGTACCATTTTTCGACCGATTGGGTCCACCTCTCCCAGTCTGACAGGCGGAACTCAGACCCAGGCTAGTAAATTCCGCAATTAAGGTTCCTCCTAGGAGGATTCAGTCTCCACCAAAACCAAGGGCAAAGGAGAGGGATCTGCATCCCGAGTCAAAAGGAAGTGCCAAATCCCGAAGGAGCTCCAAAGAAAAGTGTCCGAGAGCTAAGCGAAAGGAGATAGTCATTGATTCAGAGTCTTCGGATGAAGAAGTTTCAGTAGCTCGATCCGGAACCAAAAAGTCTCAGCGCCTGGAGGATCAGATGACGAGGATGGCGAAGGAGTTGGAGCAGTTGAAGAAGGGAAAACATCAAGGAAGCCAGAAGAACCCCCTGGGCGAGATGAATGCACCTTTCTCCAAAAAGGTTAGAGAGGCAGGGTTACCCCCCAAGTTCAGGATGCCGTCAGAGAAGTATTCCGGGACAGAGGACCCTGTCAGCCACCTGGAAAGCTTTGTCCACCAGATGGAGGTTCAAAGTGCGACCAGGCTGGCCATGTGCAGAATGTTTCCTTCAACCTTGACTGACTGTGCCAAGACATGGTTCAGAAAGTTACCACCAGGTAGTGTCGATTCTTTCTCTAAACTCACCAAAGCTTTCTGTGCACAGTTTCAGGGAATTAAACCCCGTCCCAAGGATCCTATCCTGCTACAATATGTGGTTCAAGAGCGGGGTGAAACTTTGAGATCTTATATGGAGAAATTCCACAAAGAGGTTGTCCAGATGAGAGTATTCAATGAGAAGGAGACTCTAGCCAACTTTCGGAGGAATTTATGGGCTGGCAGACTATTCCGGTCATTTGCCAAGCATCCTCCAGAGATGTACCAGGAAGACTACAACCGGGCTCTGGAGCAGGTAGATATTGAGGAACAACTCCGAATCAAAATCGAGCACGATGAAGCCCGATTAGCACCGTGCCCTAAAAAGGAAACTCCAAAGCCCGCACCAGCTAGGAAATTTCAGAATCAACCTCCGAACCGGTCTACTTACAGGCTGCCTCATATTCCTCCATATTAGGAAAGGTATCCAGTCAGGAGGTCACCTCCCAGAGAGATTCCCCTAAAAGAAGTATCTAGGGTGGCAAGAGAGGAGGAGGGGTATAATCACTACACCCCACTCAATGCTTCCCAAGAAACTATTTATCTCGCCATTCGGGATAAGGGTCTACTCAGGAAGCCGGTCCCATGAAAATCCCGGTTGACAGGAGGAATCAATACAAGTACTGCGACTTCCACGAGGGTATAGGGCACAACACCTCAAAGTGCTACAGCCTCTGCAATCAAATTGAAGGATTGATAAGGGGAGGTCTTTTAATTGAATTTTTGCAGCAGGTGCGGGATGGCATCAAAGAAGGAAAACAGGTTCAGAGCGGAATGCAGGAAGCAGCAGAAAGAAGGAGAGATGGGGAGAAAGATCTGATGCAGCAGATCCAGGTGATCCACACCATCAGTGGAGGCCCTACCCTAGCTGGAACCTCCAATAATTCAAGAAAGAATCACGCAAGGAAGATTCCCAGACTCAATGCTGACCACGAGATACTCAAAGTCAGCAGTGGATCCCGGGATCTATCCCGCTCTACCAAAATCATCTTCATGGAGGATGACGTCTACAATACAGTTCAGCCGCACGATGACCCCATGGTGATCACGGTTCAAATCGCCAACTGCTTGGTACACCGCATCCTGATAGATACGGGAAGCAGTGTTGATATTTTGTTCAAAGGGGCTCATGAGTAGCTCAACTTGAAGAATTCTTGCTACAACAGCTGCACTTCTCTTCTATATGGATTCACAGGAGACTCAGTGATGCCGATGGGGACGAAGATTCTACCAGTGATAGTCAGAGAAGCACCCTTACAACAGAACATAATGACAGAATTCATTGTAGTAGACAACCCCGTCTGCTTACAATGCGATCTTGGGCAGGCCTTTCTTGTCAGGGATCAGGGGGGTGCTATCCATTTACCATAATGTGTTGAAGTTTCCAGTGGGAATAGGAGTAGGAGAAGTGAGAGGAGACCAGTAGGCAGCCCGTAATTGTTACGCGGTGTCCACCAATCCCGCAGCGTTAGCTAAACAATGCGCACAGGTAACCGGTGACCTAAGTCCAAGGACGACGGAGCAGGATGATTATATCCTAGAAGAAGGAGAGGTACCAGACATGGTCGTGGAGGAGCCAGAAGAAGAGGAGCGAGGTTGGACCAGCGGGCACCCCGCGGAGCAGCTAGAAGAGGTCCTTATCCGGAGCGAAGATCCAACAAAGACAGTAAAAGTGGGAGGAGGTTTGAACCCAAAGATTAAGAAGGATTTGACAGAGCTTCTCAGAGAGTACAACGACATCTTTGCTTGGAGCCATGAGGAGATGCCCGGCATTCCCCTTAACTTGGCTACCCATGTAGGGAAAAATATACCGTAAAGTACACGCAGCGGAAGCGAGACTAAAAAAAATTAGGTTTAGTAGCTTTTAAAAAATTTTCCTTTTATGAACCTTAACCCTTTTAATCAATTAAAGATATATATTATCTAACAAAAGAAGAATACCTTTTGTCCCGTGATCCAATTGACTTACGTCGATGGTAATCCGCAAGATCTTCAATCCTAGCACGAACGTGGATCACCTAGGAGTGTGGTCTCCCTTTTCTTTGAATTGCAAGCCTGTGATTAGACAAAACAAACTTTTCTCTTCTTTGTTAGTCACAAAAACAATCAAAAGAATACTAAGATTATTCCGGTCACTTTTGAGTTCTCAATCTTTTGATCGAAACTCGCGTGAACCTCGATCGATGTTGTACACACAAGCTTATTGATGAATAAGCAAATAGTATACCATCAAAGAATAATCTATGTCTCCTTTTTGTTTTAGTAGAATAAAATTATCTATCTATGAATTGAGAAGAAGAAGAAAATAGAATCAAGCACACAAAAACCTTAAGTGGTCGAAAATTATAAGTCCACTTATATATGTGGCAAAATTTTCTTTCTTCCTTTTTACTAGGGTGGCCGAATTCTCTAACCTAAAAGGGACTAGGGTTGCCGCAATACTCAAGCCAAAAGGAGTTTGTATTGCACCCTAATTCCTATTTAGTTTAAGACTTCCAAACCCTAATCCAACTCATAAATCTTTTATTCTTTTATTTGACTAAATAAAAAGACTTCTTATTTGATTAAATAAATAAAATTAATTATTTATTTCCTTGTCAAACAAGTCTTTTAATTTAAGAATACTACTACCAATAGTATACCTTTAGGAATCATATTTCCTAATCAGAAAAGATTTGTTTCTTAATTAAACAATTAATTAATAAATTAATTAATTCTTATTTAATTAAACAATGAAACAAAATAATAAGGTTAATTAATTCACCTTGCCACCCCATATAAACATATTGGGCCTTATATTATTTTCTTATTTCATTTAATCCATAGGACTTTAAATAAAAAGCCCACATGTGAACTAGACCCATTCTTACTAAAAGAAACAAGCTCACAAGTCATTCATTAATATATAAATATAATTGAGCAGCCCATAACATAAATAATGTACAAATTATATTCTTAATATATTAAATGCAATTCTAGATAGACCCTAAATTGGTCCGGTAGAATATATCAAGTGATCCATGCAAGTCCGTGTGGATTGGGGATCTTGGCGGGCTATCTAAATTTAAGCTTCAATAGACATAACCTAATCACAATCAACAAATGATTCACTTAGGTCCAATCCATTAATTTTAACTCATTCCGCTAAAGAGCTAAAATTGAACTCTTAAATAAAGACAGAAAAGGAAGATGTTTCCTCATTCATACCCTAGACAATCATGTTGGAGATAGTGTATCCTCGTGATTAATATCAGTAATCGCCAAGAGTTCATAGACCGCCTATAACTCTCCAAGTTACCATATTTACTCATATGACCACGTTTTGAACTTGGATATTTTGACTTGTCAAGAAGCCATGTTTTCAATAGACACTATCGAAAACTCAACGTTGAGATTTAACATCCAATTACCTCAAAACATCCATATGATGATATTATACTCTCATTTGATAAATGGAGCCACGATGTCCATATCTATAAATAAAGTCCTCTATCGATTAACAAATGAATATCACCAAACTATCGAGGATAGACTGTGCGATATAATCGTACTCATTGATAACTCAAATGATATCACTTGCAACCATAAGTCCATCATTTATCTCAGGATTAAGATAGACTCTCCGATTGTCCTGATAATGAAATGACTTTTATCTACTGACGGTTATAGATAAAGTATTTCATTGTGATCCAGTTCAATGCACCCAGTGCACTAGATTCTTTTGCTCGAAGACACTCCGATGATTTTAGACTCATCATATCTCATTTGATCCCACTCAAATGCTAGCAAAAGAATTCTACAACTTTAACAAGATAAAGGTGCCCAACCTTTAACTTAAGTTGTGAACAATATTCAAAACTAACTAAAGAATTGTGTCTACCACATACATATCCAGATGTACGAACAATTCTTCTTTTCTCATAGTCTTTAGACCTTATGATTATTTACTTTGACAATTATAATATTAAACTATAAATGCTATAAGATTTGTTTAAACCAGAAATTACTTTATTAATATGAAAAAGATTGTTAATTACAATATTACACTCTTGCTATTGAGCATAATCCTAACAATCTCCCACTTACGCTATAGCAAATGAGTCATATCACTCAAGCCCATGTTCTCTAGGTGCCCATCGAAACTCTTCTGAGGTAGAGCCTTTGTGAAGGGATCTGCTAGATTTTCTGCTGACGCGATTTTGGTAATCGTCACGTCACCTCTTTGAACAATCTCCCATAAAAGATTATACTTTCTTTCAATGTGTTTACCTCTCTTGTGACTTCTTGGTTCTTTCGAATTAGCCACTGCTCCACTGTTGTCACAGTAGATAGTGATCTGCTTATTCGAACTAAGAACCACTTCCAAGTCAATCAAGAATTGGCGGAGCCAAACAGCCTCTTTGGCAGCCTCGCATGCAGCAACATACTCAGCTTCCATGGTGGAATCAGCAATGCAAGATTGCTTGATACCCCTCCATATAACTGCTCCTCCTCCAATAGTAAACACAGCCCTGATGTGGATTTTCTGGAGTCATAATCTGATTGAAAATCAGAATCTGTATACCCAACAGGAATTAAATCCCCTCCAGAGTATACAAGCATATTATCTCTCGTTCTCTTAAGATACTTGAAAATATGCTTGACTGCTGTCCAGTGATCAGGACCAGGTTTCGTGAAACCTACTAACTATGCCAACAGCAAAACAAATATCTGGTCTAGTACAGAGCATTACATACATGAGACTTCCAACTGCTGAGGCATATGGAACTCTACTCATGAATTGCTCTTCATGCTCATTCTTAGGAACTTGTTCCTTAGAAAGCTTGATTCCATGTCTGAAAGGTAACATACCTTTCTTGGAATCCTGCATGGAAAACCTAGACAAGATCTTGTCTATGTATGAAGCTTGGGATAATGCAATCGTTCTATTCTTTCTATCCCTTATAACTTGGATACCTAGAATAAAACTTGCTTCTCCTAAGTCCTTCATATCAAATTGTTTTGCTAACCATTCTTTTACTGATGTCAATACACCTACATTGTTTCCGATGAGTAGTATATCATCAACATAAAGAATCAGGAAAACCAACTTGTCGCCCTTAATCCTTTTGTATACATAAGTTTCGTTAAGATTCTGAATAAATCCAAAACCTTTGACAGCTTGATCGAACCTTATGTTCCAGGATCTGGATGCTTGCTTTAATCCATATATGGATTTCTGCAACTTGCATACCTTTTCCATTTGGCTCTTTTCAATGAATCCCTCTGGTTGCATCATGTAGATGCTTTCGTCAAGACTTCCATTAAGGAAAGCTGTCTTGACGTCCATTTGCCAAATCTCTAGATCTAAAGATGCTGCAATGGATAAGAGTATCCTAATGGATTTAAGCATGGCCACAGGAGAGAAGGTTTCCTCGTAATCGATACCTTCTTTCTGTGTATACCCTTTAGCTACCAATCTAGCTTTAAAGGTTTCCACCTTACCATCCATACCTCTTTTCCTCTTGTATACCTACTTGCACCCAATGGGTTTTATCCCTTTAGGCAAGTCTACAAGGGACCAGACTTTGTTATCAAACATAGATTCAATCTCATATTGCATTGCCTTTTGCCAATGGCGACTATCAACATCCTCCATAGCTTCCTTGTACGTGTAGGGATCATCGTCGTCCGGGAGATTCTCCACTGATTCTCCTAGACTGATGTATCTTTCAGGTTGTGTTCTAACCCTCCCACTACGACGAGGAATGGTAGGTTGTTGACCTTGTGTTGGATCGGAACTTACAATTGGGTTTGGTTGTGTAACCTCTCGTGGAATTGTATCTTCTGACATCTCATTCAGGACAATTCTACTTCTAGGCACAAAATCATTCATATAGTCCTTTTCCAGAAATTTAGCATTTGTCGAAACAAATACTTTAAGATCTGAAGGACTATAAAAATAATATCCTTTAGTTTCTTTTGGATACCCTACAAATATATATGTTTCCGAACGGGACTCCATCTTTTCTGTCTTTCCTCTTAACACATGCACAGGACAACCAAATATCCTTAAGTGTTGTAAACTAGGCTTGCGCCCAGTCCACAACTCATGCGGTGTTTTAGGAACAGACTTAGATGGTACATCGTTTAGAATGTATATAGCAGTTTGTAAAGCATATCCACAGAAAGAAATAGGAAGTGTTGAATAACTCAACATAGACCTAACCATATCCAAAAGAGTTCTATTTCTCCTTTCTGCTACCCCATTTTGTTGAGGTGTACCTGGTGCAGAAAACTGAGAAACTATCCCATTATCAATAAGATATTGCTGAAACTCACCAGATAGATATTCTTCACCACGATCAGATCTCAAGATTTTTATGTGTTTCTCAAGCTGATTTTCCACTTCAGCTTTAAATGCTTTGAACATGTCAAAAGCATCCGACTTATGTCGCATGAGATACACATAGCCAAATCTTGAGTAATCATCTGTGAAAGTGATGAAGTACTCATATCCACCTCTAGCTTGAATGCTCATAGGCCACATACATCAGTGTGTATCAATCCTAAACGTTCAGTAGCTCTGGCACCTTTGGCAGAGAACGTCCTTTTGGTCATTTTACCTTCCAAACAAGATTCACAAGTTGGTAGATCATCAACCTTTAAGTCACTCAAAGGTCCGTCACTTACCAATCTTTTAATCCTATTAAGGTTAATATGACCTAGGCGTAAATGCTATAGATAGATTTCATCTTTTGATAATTTAACTCTTTTATGATTAGGTTCCGTTATTTCTGTGTCTAACGAGTGAGAGATATTTCTATGCAAAAAGTATAGACCGTTTTCTAATGTACCTTTGCAAATAATTTTGTCATTCTTACTAATAATAAAAACTTTATTAAAAGTAACCGAATATCCAAATTTATTCAAACAAGAAACTGAAATTAAATTCCTCTTGAATTGAGGTACATAATAAATGTCTATTAAATCTAAATGCCTTCTAGAATCCAAACAAACTCTAATATCTCTCACTGCACTTGCAAACACTAACGTTCCGTTGCCCAAGCGCAAATTGATTTCATTCTTACTTAGCCTTCTCCTTTCTTGGAACCCCTGCAAGGAATAACAAACATGATTAGTGGCTCCAGAGTCTATGATCCAAGAATCTGTAGAATCTGCCAAAAAACATGTTTCAAGATAATTCACATTACCTTCTTCCTTCTTGTTCTGGGACTTTGGGCAATTTCTTTTCCAATGTCCCTTTTCACCACAAAGGAAGCATTTCCCTTTGATCTTGGTTACTTTCTTGGTCTCCTTCTTGGTAGGCCCAAGTTGCTTTTTCTTCTGTTGTTTCTTGACCTTCTGACGGGTCTTAACAGTAGCAACTTTACCCACCACATGAATCTCTTGACCTTTGCTTTTCACAAGGATCTTTTCAGCACTTTGAACATCTTGCATCAGGCTCTGTAAGGTGTATTCCTTTTTGTTCAAAGTGTAGTCCAATTTGAACTGATCAAAAGAATCTGACAATGAATTGAAAACCATATCAATTTTTGTCTCACCATCTATCTCAGCGCCATGCAGTTCAGCAATGTTGAGATGTGCTATGACTTTCATCATGTGATCCTTCACAGCCTGTCCAGGTTTCATCCTAAGATTCATAAAAGTAGTCACTGCCTCTCTCTTAGTCGTCCTAGACTTCATAGCAAACATCTCCTCTAGAGACATCATTATATCAGCAGCAGACTCCATTCCTTCATACTGCTGTTGCAACACGTCGGAGATAGTGGCCATAATATAACATTTGGCCATATCATCTGAAGTCTTCCACTGCTCATACTCATCTCTTTGTATTATGCTTGATTCAATATTAGGAGCAGGTGGTTTAGGAGTAGTTAGAACAAACTTATGTTTTTCACTTTGCAGCAACAACCCAATTTTCCTTTTCCATGTTACATAATTATCTCCAGTTAAAGTGTTATCTTTCAGGATGTTCATAAGTGATGGGGTCATGATTTCTGAATAAAAACAAAACATATATAAGTAAATAATCATTATAAAGCACTTTAAATATTTATCTTGAATTAAATGAATAACTCAATCATAAAAATTCAACGGTGATCTAACACCCATAAATGTTACGCCTCCTTTGGGAGTTCGCACCATTTACTAGTTAGACTAGGTCCCACCTAATTGTTAACATAACAACCAACGTTTTCAATTTTAGCCTTGCAATTTTACTGACAAGAACTCTTGGGAGGATATCAATAAAATTACATTGAGTGTGTTACCAAGATATCGACCCTCAACTTTCTCTCACGGAAATCCCTCCTTGGGGAGTAGATCTCGTTTGAGTCCATTGTCTAGTCTATCCTTGTAAGGAAGTATATTGCTAAATTCCATTCATGGATGCCCCTTGGGGGGATTACCAATAAATAATTAAGTTCAACTAATCTTGGAAGCCATAGGTGTTACAAAAACACCTTCTCCCACTCAATTATTTAAGGCGTGTGATTAAATCCCATAGAATGATTTACCAAGTTATCTAGATGCCAATTTAGATACCTAAATCATTCAATGCATGTTCATACCAAAAGAGATATATGAGTGGCACTCCTATTCTATATGTCATGTTATCATACAATAACAAATATTGTAATATTTAAGCATAAATTAAATAGCAACAATTTTGGCCCATCCTAGAAAAACAAGTAAATTACAATGATATAGGAATACAAGGTCTTCAAGTGGCCCATCAACCATAAGCTCATCCTTCGGCCTTCTCCCATGGGCGTGCACAGCCCACAACCCCACAAAGGGGCTGCCATGCGCAGCCCATAAGGCCACACAAGGCTGCCATGCGCAGCCCAATCCACTCCTAGGGTGTGCACGGTGCTCGTTCTCGGTTCCGGTTGCTTCGTTTTTCTTTGTGTCTTCGAATCTTCAACACCCAAATAAATTACAGCAATATAAAATAATAAATATTGCAGTATTAATTTTTTTTTTATTCACTGCAGTATTTTTTATACATAAAAAACTGCACTAAAAAAAAAAAAAAAAAAAAAAAACTGCAGTAGTATTTAAAAAAAAATACTGCACCTATAAAAAAAAATAAAACCTAGCAACTACCAAGAAGGAATTATGGCGATGATAGACCACCCTTCTTGTTACAATTCCATAACAAAAATACATTGAAAATCTAGGACCAAAATCGAGCAATAACAATCTACATAAAACATATATAAATCCATACATCACATGTAATTATATATGCGAATACCTAGAGTGCCATCTCTTTCTAAACATGCATAATCACAATAAAAAGAAATCGATCCACGTATATATACGTTAATTAATTAAAAGGGTTCAACCTAGGCTCTGATACCAATTGTAGGGAAAAATATACCGTAAAGTACACGCAGCGGAAGCGAAACTAAAAAAAATTAGGTTTAGTAGCTTTTAAAAATTTTTCCTTTTATGAACCTTAACCCTTTTAATCAATTAAAGATATATATTATCTAACAAAAGAAGAATACCTTTTGTCGCGTGATTCGATTGACTTACGTCGATGGTAATCCGCAAGATCTTCAATCCTAGCACGAACGTGGATCACCTAGGAGCGTGGTCTCCCTTTTCTTTGAATTGCAAGCCTGTGATTGGACAAAACAAACTTTTCTCTTCTTTGTTAGTCACAAAAACAATCAAAAGAATACTAAGATTATTCCGGTCACTTTTGAGTTCTCAATCTTATGATCGAAACTCGTGTGAACCTCGATCGATGTTGTACACACAAGCTTATTGATGAATAAGCAAATAGTATACCATCAAAGAATAATCTATGTCTCCTTTTTGTTTTAGTAGAATAAAATTATCTATCTATGAATTGAGAAGAAGAAGAAGAAGAAAATAGAATCAAGCACACAAAAACCCTAAGTGGCCGAAAATTATAAGTCCACTTATATATGTGGCAAAATTTTCTTTCTTCCTTTTTACTAGGGTGGCCGAATTCTCTAACCTAAAAGGGACTAGGGTTGCCGCAATACTCAAGCCAAAAGGAGTTTGTATTGCACCCTAATTCCTATTTAGTTTAAGACTTCCAAACCCTAATCCAACTCATAAATCTTTTATTCTTTTATTTGACTAAATAAAAAGACTTCTTATTTGATTAAATAAATAAAATTAATTATTTATTTCCTTGTCAAACAAGTCTTTTAATTTAAGAATACTACTACCAATAGTATACCTTTAGGAATCATATTTCCTAATCAGAAAAGATTTGTTTCTTAATTAAACAATTAATTAATAAATTAATTAATTCTTATTTAATTAAACAATGAAACAAAATAATAAGATTAATTAATTCACCTTGCCGCCCCATATAAACATATTGGGCCTTATATTATTTTCTTATTTCATTTAATCCATAGGACTTTAAATAAAAAGCCCACATGTGAACTAGACCCATTCTTACTAAAAGAAACAAGCCCACAAGTCATTCATTAATATATAAATATAATTGAGCAGCCCATTACATAAATAATGTGCAAATTTTATTCTTAATATATTAAATGCAATTCTAGATGGACCCTAAATTGGTCCGGTAGAATATATCAAGTGATCCATGCAAGTCCGTGTGGATTGGGGATCTTGGCGGGCTATCTAAATTTAAGCTTCAATAGACATAACCTAATCACAATCAACAAATAATTCACTTAGGTCCAATCCATTAATTTTAACTCATTCCACTAAAGAGCTAAAATTGAACTCTTAAATAAAGACAGAAAAGGAAGATGTTTCCTCATTCATACCCTAGACAATCATGTTGGAGATAGTGTATCCTCGTGATTAATATCAGTAATCGCCAAGAGTTCATAGACCGCCTATAACTCTCCAAGTTACCATATTTACTCATATGACCACGTTTTGAACTTGGATATTTTGACTTGTCCAGAAGCCATGTTTTCAATAGACACTATCGAAAACTCAACGTTGAGATTTAACATCCAATTACCTTAAAACATCCATATGATGATATTATACTCTCATTTGATAAATGGAGCCACGATGTCCATATCTATAAATAAAGTCCTCTATCGATTAACAAATGAATATCACCAAACTATCGAGGATAGACTATGCGATATAATCGTACTCATTGATAACTCAAATGATATCACTTGCAACCATAAGTCCATCATTTATCTCAGGATTAAGATAGACTCTCCGATTGTCCTGATAATGAAATGACTTTTATCTACTGACGGTTATAGATAAAGTATTTCATTGTGATCCAGTTCAATGCACCCAGTGCACTAGATTCTTTTGCTCGAAGACACTCCGATGATTTTAGACTCATCATATCTCATTTGATCCCACTCAAATGCTAGCAAAAGAATTCTACAACTTTAACAAGATAAAGGTGCCCAACCTTTAACTTAAGTTGTGAACAATATTCAAGACTAACTAAAGAATTGTGTCTACCACATACATATCCAGATGTACGAACAATTCTTCTTTTCTCATAGTCTTTAGACCTTATGATTATTTACTTTGACAATTATAATATTAAACTATAAATGCTATAAGATTTGTTTAAACTAGAAATCACTTTATTAATATGAAAAAGATTGTTAATTACAATATTACACTCTTGCTATTGAGCATAATCCTAACAACCCATAGGTTGGCAGTGGATGCAACCTTCAAACCAGTTAAGCAGAAAAGAAGACACTTCAATGCCGAGCGGAATGCCGCGGTCCAAGAAGAGGTTGACAAACTCTTGAAGGCTGGATTCATCAGGGAATCCCGGTAACCCGAGTGGATCGCCAATGTGGTTATGGTAACCAAGTCTAACGAGAAGTGGCGAATGTGCGTGGATTACACCGACCTCAACCGGGCTTGTCCCAAGCATAGTTTTCCTTTGCCTAAGATAGACCAGCTCATTGACTCCACTGTAGGAAACAAGCTCCTAAGCTTCATGGATGCTTTCTCGGGATACAATCAGATCATGATGCATCCTTCTGACCAGGACAAGACCAGCTTCATTACCGGACAAGGCCTCTACTATTATAAGGTAATGCCATTCGGTCTCAAAAATGCAGGTGCCACCTACCAGCATATGGTGAACAAACTGTTCAAGGAGCAGATAGGAAGATCCATGGAGGTTTACATAAATGACATGATCAAAATATCTCCAGAAGCTGGACAACATACAGGGGACTTGCGCCAGACCTTCCAGATAATACAGCAAAACCAGATGAGGCTGAACCCAGCTAAGTGTGCATTCGGGGTAGCAGCAGGCAAATTCCTGGGATTCATGGTACATGAAAGGGGAATTGATGCTAATCCTGAAAAGATGAAAGCCATTCTAGATCTCGAGTCCCCTACAACTCTCAAGCAGGCTCAAGGATTAACCGGACGAATAGCATCCCTGAACCGGTTCATATCCCGCTCTACAGATAAATGTCTCCCTTTTTTCAAAGTCATCAAGTAGGGGAAAAAGATGAAGTGGGATGAGCAGAGCAAGCAGGCTTTTCAAGCTCTAAAGAAGTACTTGTCAAGCCCGCCATTACTAGTCAAACCGACCCCGGGTGAAGAGCTCCTACTCTACCTAGCAGTTTCTGATATTGCTACGAGTGGAGTTTTGGTAAAAGAATGCAGTGACGGGGTGCAGAGACCAATCTACTACGTGAGATGGGCTTTTACTAAGTCTGAGAAAAACTACACTCTACTAGAAAAGCTCGCCTACGCCTTGGTGACCGCATCCAGAAAGCTCCGGCCTTATTTCCAAGCTCATGCCATCGCGGTTGTCACAGATCAACCATTAAGACCATTCCTCTAGAGGCCAGATGTGTCAGGCAGGTTTGTTCTATGGGCCCTCGAGCTCACCCAGTTAGACATCAAGTACAAAGCAAAGACCACGATCAAAGCCCAAGCCCTGGCTGACTTCATAGTAGAACTTAGCCCGACTCCAAACCCGGACAAGTCAGTAGACCCAGATCCGGATCAAACCGATCCGGGATGGCCTGAAGGCAGCAAGATTTGGATCCTTTACACGGATGGAGCTTCGAACCAAGCCGGATGCAGAGCCGGGATTGTCTTGATCGACCCCGCTGGAGCTGAGTGCAACCATTGCTTCAGGTTTGAGTTCAGGGCTACTAACATCGAAGCAGAGTATGAAGCCCTTTTAGCAGGAATGAAAGTAGCAGGCACCCTGGAAGCTGAGTACCTTATAATCAAGAGTGACTCCCAACTAGTGGTCAATCAGGTGACAGGTTTGTTCCAAGCCAAAGGTGACAACATGGTGGCCTATCTAGTTAAAGTTCAGGAATCTATGAAGAAGTTTAGGGGGGTAAGGATAGAACAGGTACCCAGAGAGAAGAATCATCGCGCTGATGTCTTGGCTAAAATTGCTACAGGAGAAGGACATGCTTTGCCAAAAGGAGTACCCCTCCAATTGATTCCTTTCTCCAGCATAGCTAAAGAGGCAGAGGTCCTTCCTCTGAACCGCCTCCCATGTTGGATGGATCCAATAGCAGACTATCTCCAAAATGACATTCTCCCTACAGATCCAGATCAAGCCCGTCGGCTCAAGAGGATAGCTACCCGGTACTGCCTGGTAGAAGGACACCTATACCATAAGGGAAAGTCTCTCCCTCTACTCAGATGTCTACATCCCGATGATGCGAGATGGGCACTCAACGAGGTATACTTAGGGGATTGTGGTAATCATGTATCAGGTGAAACTCTGGCTTACCAGGTAATCAGGATGGGCTACTATTGGCCGACTATACATCAGGATGCAAGGTAGTTCGCGCGATCCTGCGAGGCTTGTCAGAAAACAGGAAACCTCTATCATCTCCCACCAGAGAGGCTCTCCTCGATCAGTACTCCCTACCCCTTTGCCATCTAGGGACTAGATTTGATCGGGCCACTTCCCACTGCACCCGGCCAAGCCAAGCATGCAGTAGTGGCTATAGATTATTTTACTCATTGGGTAGAAGCCAAGGCCCTTACCCGGATAACCGAATAAAAAACCACCAACTTTGTCAAGGAAAACATTATCTACCGATTTGGCACCCCGATGGCTATCATAACTGATTTGGGAAAGCAATTTGACAATGTCAACTTCAGGAAATTTAGCGAAGATCGGAAGATCAATCTTCGTTTTGCATCAGTGGCTCATCCTCAAACCAATGGTTTAGTCGAGGCTACCAATAAGACCATTAAGAAGCTCCTGAAGAAGAAGCTCCAACAGAAGAAAGGGCTATGGGTTGTAGAGTTACCCAATGTACTGTGGGCTTATAGAACAACCAGGCGGACTGCAACAGGGGAGACTCCCTACTCCCTAGTATTCGGAACAGAAGCGGTCTTGCCCATTGAACATAAACTCACATCTTTCCGAGTCCAAAATTATGAACCGGAAGACAATAAGGCTAAATTGAGAGCTAGTTTGGACTTACTAGAGGAAAGACAAAACAGGGTCGCTGAGAAGGTGGCTATATATTAGAGCAAGATAGCCCGACATTTCAACAAAAAGGTGAAGATCCAGAATTTCAAAGAAGGAGACTTGGTTATAAGAAAAGTAACTCAGAACACACGAAGAAGGTCTGACGGGGTGTTAGCCCCAAATTGGGAAGGTCTATACTTAATTAAGGCATTGCTCGGGGTGGAGCTTACAAGCTAGAAGACATGGAGGGTTACCCCATGGATCACACTTGGAATGCCGATCACCTTAGGAAATTCTACCTTTAGAAGTTTAGATCATTTCAGCGAGAATGCTCACCCCGATTTCATATTGTACTGATTAAAGAAATTCAATAAAAGCAGTTTCTTCTCATATATGTTTCTCCTGTGCTCAATGATCAAAGTCTCCTACTAGACTCTCCAGTATCTCCTACTTAATACTCGCACTTCGACATTACTGACTCGCCATTTCTGACTCGCCATTTCAAGACCAGGAGACAGTCCCAGGGCGCTCATGCTGCCTTGGTCGGGGAATACCCTCCTCAAAGAAGCCTGGTGCTAAAGTGGCCTCAGTTGCCTTCCAGGATAGACTTACAGTAAGATCGGGTTGCCTCAGGGTACCTGGTTCCTTACTTCGCCATTTCAAGACCAGGAGACAGCCCCAGGGCGCTTCTGCTGCTTTGGTCGGGGAATACCCTCCTCCAAGAAGCCTGTTGCTAAAGTGGCCTTAGTTGCCTACCAGGACAGACTTACAGTAAGATCGGGTTGCCTCAGGGTACCTGGTTCCTTACTTTGCCATTTCAAGACCAGGAAATAGCCTCAGGGCGCTCCTGCTACCTTGGTCGGGGAATACCCTCCTCTAAGAAGCCTGGTGCTAAAGTAGCCTTAGTTGCCTACCAGAACAGACTTACAGTAAGATCGGGCTACCTCAGGGTACCTAGTTATTTACTTCGCCATTTCAAGACCAGAAAATAGCCTCAGGGCGCTCCTGCTGCCTTGGTCGAGGAATACCCTCCTCCGAGAAGTGGCTATCACTCAAGTGACACTCGCAATAGGTCGAGGTTGGAGAGTAGCACAATAGTAAGTAAAGTTCGTTCCCACAGGGATCAAGTGACCGATTACCGAAATTGATTAGCCTATTTGTTATTCAAACAATCAAAAAGGTTGGTTTTCCAATTAAGCAAATTAAACTAAACTAAACTAAAATACAACTAAAATAAAACTAAATGCTATTGCGAAAAAGAAATAACACGAAAATAAACACAAGTGTAATAATAGAGAGAAATATGCTAGGATTTGACTACACCCCACCCTATGTCGATTTCCATTCTAAACTCAATTATTCACCCAAAACATGCTCATGTAATTCATAGATTCATGCACCCAAATGTTAACCCACAATCTCGGTCGAGTAGAATAGATCGCACCCAAAATCATACCCAAGCCTATCTCTCGATTACTCGGAATATATGAATGAGTTCATTAAGAACCTTGGCACACTAAGGAATCCTACACGCTAGCCTAAGTAGGTCTACTTTTCTAGACATGTATAGAGGGCACGTGGTGTGCATCTCCGGTCAGTACATAACACACCACAAAAATTCTTTCAAAAGGAGATCAATCAATTGAAAGCTTTAAGCACACAAAAACACCCATACAAACCACACTTGCACAAAATGAATAAACAAAGGTCAATACATATAAATATTCATGGGTGGGGTTCATCAAATCCTAACAATTAAAGTTTAGCTCATATTACAACTAATAGCCCTACAACAAATAATCTCAAATAAATACATGGCTATAACAAAGGATAAAAGAGAAAAAGTTAGAGAAAACTATAATGGAGAGCTTCCTCTTCTTCCTTTTGCTCCACTCCTTTTTCAAGCTCCTTCAATTTTCTTTCTTCCAAGAACAACAAAAGATCATAGATTGGTGTCAAGTGTCACTTGGATTGTGTAGGAATTTAGGAAAGATGGAGTCTTGGTGAGTAGGAGAGTTCCCTTTCTTTGGAGAGTACTTTCGTTTCTTTTTGTGTCTCCTCTCCTTTTCTGAAAAAATGAAGAGATGTATATATATGGGTCCAAAATAGGGCAACAATTTCATCCAAAACGATAATGAGTTTTGTCCAAAACGACCAAGAGACGGACTGCCACGGTCTGGGCATTTTCACGGTTGGCGGAGGCAACAACTGGACCGCGGCAAGTTTGGAAGGTTTCTGTCGCGAGGGTGCCGCGGTTGGACGACCGCGGCACTTCAACCGTGGCAAATTACTGTCGCGAGGGTGCCACTTGCATGCCGCGGTGGAGAAAATGGAGGTGGCAACCATGGAAGCTTGGAAGAATTGGAGGAGATGGAAAAGTGCAGCATGGAGGCCTAAAAACGGTGCCAAATGGACCGGTGGAGCGCCGGCCATCGATATGGGCGGAGAACCACCGAAAAATATGCTGAAAAACGGTTGGATGTGGCTGGGTTGAATCCGGGTCGAGAACTGGGTCGGGTTGACCTGCACGGGTCTGCAGATGGGTCAGTAGAGGTTGAAGACGATGACGTCATCGTGACGTCATGCTGATGTCAGCAGCATCAAAGCCAAAACGCACCGTTTCACTTATGACGTGGCGTGCGCGCATGCGTTGGCTGGAAAATTAAAATATGTACCCCTCAACTTTTCTCTAATCACATAATCTTCAGTCTTTTCTTCAAATTTGCACTTTGACCCCTATTTCTCCAAAATTACACCAATGCCCCTGAACTCCATAAATACCTGAAACACTTATTTTATCATATTAAATACCCAGTTTTACCCGAGAAACGAACTCAAAATGATATGGAAATGAGGCTACACTTTGTGTATAAAAGAAGCAATCAAGAAGCCTAGTGCTAAAGTGGCCTTAGTTGCCTACCAGGACAGACTTACAGTAAGATCGGGTTGCCTCAGGGTACCTGGTTCCTTACTTCACCATTTCAAGACCAAAAAATAGCCTCAGGGCGCTCCTACTGCCTTGGTCGGGGAATACCCTCCTCCGAGAAGCCTGGTGCTAAAGTGGCCTTAATTGCCTGCCAGGACAGACTTACAGTAAGATCGGGCTACCTCAGGGTACCTGGTTCTTTACTTCGCCATTTCAAGACCAGGAAATAGCCTCAAGGTGCTACTGCTGCCTTGGTTAGGGAATACCCTCCTCCGAGAAGCCTGGTGCTAAAGTGGCCTTAGTTGCCTACCATAACAGACTTACAGTAAGATCGGGCTACCTCAGGATACCTGGTTCTTTACTTCGCCTCGAGACCAGGAAATAGCCTCAGGACGGTCCTGCTACCTTGGTCGGGGAATACCCTTATCCGAGAAGCTTGGTGTTAAAGCGGCCTTAGTTGCCTACCAGGACAGACCTACAATAACATCGAAATGCTTCATCAGGATGTTTCGTCATTTATTTCCCCGCTTACTACCCCGATAGAAGACCAACAGTCAGAGAAAGACCTAGAAGTTTATCTTCAGCAAGTCAAATTGTTTAAAAGTATCAGGTTTCCTCGACAGACTGCTCTGCACTTTATACTATTACGTGTTCACGGGAGTCCGATTAAAGGAAGACATGATCTGACCCCACTGACCCTTACGATTACGAGATATAAGCATCTCATGTTTTGTTTTTATTACCCATCGGGGTCCAGTTGCTCGTCAGGAGTCCAATTATCAATATATTTACATGCTGTGGAAACTATCTAAGTGCAAAAGTGAGCAAGACATAGTATGATTCATGAAGCTGTTTTATTAATAAAATGGGGTGCCCAGCTCCCAAGTCGGGCTACAAAAAATGTAATAAAATGGGGGGGAGGGGGGGAGGCCAGATTAGTCCTTTTTTCCTTCTTCTGGATGCTCTCCTTGGCCAGCTGCCCCTTCTCCCAAAGGCTCGGCTGCTGCGTCAGTTTGGACCGCCTCAACTGCTGGCACTTGAAGCACATCGGGTTTTTTCTCTTGAGCTCCCTCCTCCACAACAGAAGACCATGTCTGGGTCCCCTCAACCACAGGGACCTTGGATCTAGCTGGCCCCTCATCCTCCTCCACCAGGACCACTCCAGTGACAGACTCGGGGTCCACCACTCGTTCATTTTGGATAGGAGGATTCTGGGCAGGTTCCACAGCACCACCAAGCTGGATCTCTGCATCTACACCGGCCCCTAGACCTGGATGAGCTGCATCCTGTGGAACCTATGTTTCTTGATCCCCTCCTGTTAGCTGGGCAGCCTTCGCCATTATCTGGTCCCGGTCCCAGTTCAAGGCTGCCTGAAGATCGAAGGGAGGAGGCAAAACTGTGGCCACCTCGTAGCAGGCTGTGAAGTAGCCATCCTCGAATGAAGGCCCCTGTTGAGCCTCCAGATCTGCTATGGCATCCCGCAGAAGCTGGTTCTCATCTAACAGCAGCTTCTTCTCAACTTTTATGCGCTCCCTCTCCTCTCTACGGTGCAAGGACTTGATGGTTTCCGTGTCTAGGCAACGCTCAAGGTGCCTGATAACCACCAAGCCCTCCTGCCTCACTTCTTCAGATGCCTTGGCCTCCTGAAGTAAAGGGGCCACACTCTGCTGAGTCTGAACCAGCTCCTGCTGAGTATCTTCTAGCATTCCTTGGAGGCCGATGTAAGCCTCTCTCAAAGTCAACAGCTGCCTCTCCATGGCTATGGCAAATTTGAAGCCCTGCAAAAGAAAAACAAGGGGGGGGGGGGGGGGGGGGGGTTTAGTTCTTTCACAAAGAAAAAAAGAAGAAAGTAACATTAAGAAATAGGTGGAAGTCTACCTCAGCCAGAATGGATGCCCCCTTGGTGACCAAGATGTCAATAGGAAGCTTGGCCATGTCCATCAAACTTCCACCAGGGCAGGAGGCGGCAAATTGGGATACCACTTCATCAAAGGTGGTACCCCCTGACCCCGATCCAGAGGGGACATCAGTAGGAGGAGTAGGAAGAAAGGTAGCTTCTCATTTGTCTGCACTTCTAGCACGGTCTTTGGAGGGTACATCAGAAGGAGGAGTAGCAGGTAGCTTCTCGGTAGCAGGAGGAGCAGCATCTCGACCTTTTTTCTGAGCGAGCTTCCTATATTCCCGGGCTTTAGCTGCTCGAGCAAGCATATCCTTGATTTTTGAACATGATGGGGGAACAGTGGAAGGACGAACATGAGTCTTGGCCCTAGACCCCGCTGGAGCAGTTCTCGATGGAGCTGGGGGAGGAAAGGGGTCAGTTCCAGTCCGTGTGGACCCTGACACACCTTTAGCCATGACATCAGCAGGGGGAGAAGGAGCGGGAGAGGCGTCAGTGAGCAGAGCCAGATCTCCTGTCCCAGATGATGATATAGACCCCGCTACCATCGGGGTAGCCGACACTGCAAAAAGGAAAGAAGTTTTATGAGAAAAAGAAGGAGAAAATGTAAAAGAAAAAGCAAAAAGAGCAAGATGCAATCAACTCACTAGGGAGAGCGAGGGATATCTTCAAATACCGCTCCAAATGGGCTCCCTCAAAGGGATCTAGAGTGGGATACTGCATGTTGGTGTACCCCCTCTTCAGGATCCTTGTAAGAATGTCCCGGGAATCGGGAGCTAGCACCCCCTTCGCCCACTTTTCCCTCGCCGTAAATTGGGTAGGGACGGGGTACTCATGTCCCCCAATGAAGGCAGTACGCCCCCATTCGCCCTCCACCACGAGCCATTCCTCCTTCCAGGGTGCTGAGTATTTCACATTTGCCCTTGGGACAGTGAATTTCAAGTCGTTGGATGCCCGTAGGTAGAACTGACCCCAGGGCACCATGTTCGTAATGTTGAAGAGGAAGCGAAGCTCGTCCAACCCCGGCTCTTGCTCTATGTGATCTTTTTCACACTGCTTCTTCCAGAGCACCAAGAACCCTGTCAGGTGCTTCTAGAAACCCGGTGAGTTCTGGAGAGGGGCCAATTTAAGCGCAACGAGAGCCCGACGAAGAGTAGGATGCAGCGGAAGCTGGACTCCACACTCAAAAGCTGCTTTGTGGATCAACAGGCGGTCTTGAGGTGGGGTGTATACGTCGTAACCCCTGTGGGGAAAAGAGAGAATGATGTACTCCGGGATCTTGTACTCCTCCCGCAGCTTGTTGAGCGTATCCACCATGCATACAGAGTCGGGTATAATCCGACCATCGTGAAAGGCGGCGAAGGAGCCAGTTTGGACCCCGACCAGGGTGATATCAGGTCCGCCACCTTCCTTGTCACTGCCAGACTTTGAGGCGCCTACCTCGTCACCGATCAAGACCAGGTCCTCTAGTTGATTGTGAAAACCCGACCCGATTTACGGGTTTCGAGTAGAATGACGGCGTTGATCCAGCGGGGTATCATCAGCAACACCATCCCCCTCTCGACCCCGCTTTTTCTTTTCCGAGGTCGGGGAATCCTCTACCACGTCGGCCGCCTCCACATTGAAGAGGGCGTCGATGCTATCAGATTGGTGTGGTGAGACGGGGTCGGGATGAACAGAGGTCGCCGTTGTAGAAGGGTTTTGCTTAGTGACAAGTGCGTGAGAAGTAGGAAGTTTGGAAGGAGAAGCCATTGAAGAAAAAGAAGGGAAGAGGAATTTCTAGAAGATTGAAAGTAAAGAAGGAAAGAAAGCAAGAGTTTTTGTTCTCGGTTGACTATGAAAGTTTGAAAGTTTGAAAGTCTGAAAGTGATTGAGAAAGCGCCAGTGAAGCCGGTTTATTTATAGAGGACTGATGACGGTTACACACCTGGAAACCGAAATCGGTGACCGGAAGAATGGGTAGAGGCGTTTTCCACATTAATCGCGCCAAAATGGCTCTTTTTGAAAACGAGGAACCCAATCAGTGATCGACATGCAACCAATTATAACGTATAAAATAAAGATTTCCTCCTCCTAAGTGGAAACCTAGTCAGACAAGGAAGTAAGCAGATAAGGCAGAAAATCCTTCAAGTAACGAAAAGATCCTGACTCCAACCCCGACAAGGTATCAGTGTCCAAGTCAGGGGGGACTTCTGTTAACTGCCAAAATTGGCGAAGGACCAAAGAAGAATTTTCCACCTCAACATAAGAAGGACATAGGAGTGCAAACACCATCTGGCTACCCCGACAAAGTGGACCCCGACTGATCGACCCCTACTGACCCGAGTGCACATCCCCTCCAACGGGGTCCAACCCAGCCTTCCTCCAGTTTGTTAGGACCTCGCCAGCATCCTAACTCAGAAATATGGCCGCGAGCCAGACTATTCACTAGAACTCACAGCGGGATCCAACCCCGCTATGACCGGGCTCCCTATAGACCCTGCTATGACCGGGCTCCCTATAGACCCCGCAGCACCCCGATACGGAGTCCTCCTGAGCATCCCACTACCATATGGACCCCGCAGCACCCCGACATGGAGTCCTACTGAGCATCCCCCTATAATACCAGTCAGACTTCTCCTTACTTTATCAATAGTTATTTACTAGCTTGCAGTTCCAGATATAGCCAGTCCGCCAAGCGAGATAATACCAGGCAGCCAGGTTCTCGTACTAGAAACTAAAGCTCCATAAAAGATCCAATAAAACGCTGCCATATAGATGAGATATACTCCTTCCCGCCAGAGAAGCCTATTTTGAGCAGGTTAACACAGTAAGAATCCTACTAGGAAGGCAACAATTTGATCATGAGATTGACTCCTCATAGGAAGGAAAGACTGGATTTGATCGAACCAAAATTGGTACGATTTTGGCCCTCATTTCCATCTTTTTATGCTTGATTCTTGGGCATTATTTTGTGATTTAATGGTGTTAATTAAGTATTTTCAGGTATTTATAGAATTCAGGGGCATTGGAGTAATTTTGGTCATTTGGGGGTAAAAGCGTAATTATTGGAGGAAGATTGAAGATATTGTGGTTTTGGAAGAGATCAGGGGCTTAACTGCAATTAGCCACGCAAAGCAGCCATGCAGCGCCACGTCACTGTGCAAAACGGCGCGTTTTGGAGTATGTGGGTCGCTGAATGCACCCCCAATCGCTACTAAGTGCACCCCCTAAAGAGGACTTTAATGAAACCCTGCGTTTGGAGAAGCGCGCCCATCTGATCTGCACAGGCCCAATTGGCGTGGCCCAAACGCGCTCCCATCTGATCTGCGCAGCCCAAAAACGCGCGCCCCATCTGCAGTGAAACGCACCGTTTCACTAAGGTGCAAAAGGCCCAACTCGTGGCCCAAACCTGATAGGCTGCAGCTCTCTACACCCCATTGCCCTGCTAAAGGAACCCCAACTGTTCACCTTCTTCTTCATGCCTCACGAGCAGCAGCCATGGCACATTGGCACACCCATTTCAAACCCTTGACAGGCCGGAAAGGGACCTTCCCGGACCTATCTCCGGCCGGTTTTGGGCCCAAAATTACGTCCAACCGACCGGCTGGCCGGTCGGTCCAATTCCGGCCCTCCAAATGGTTGGAATCCGGCCACTCCAATTCTCTCCCATTTCTCCCCATTTTGCCCCTAGGTCGCCATTTGGCTTTTCGAGGTCGCCATGGCGACAGGGAGTTGATTCCCACACCTGATGAGGTCGCCATTTGCATCCCCAACGTCGCCATTTGTGCCAAACCGCGACCTCCACTGTTCTCTCCTCTGATTGGCCAATTTTGGCTGGCAAATTACGGAATGCACCCCTCTGCTGGACTAATTGGTAATTTGCCATGGTCAGGGGTGTTTTGGTAATTTGCCATCCGTGACCTAATTCAAAAATACTATAAATTCAAAAATACTATAAATTCATCCCTCTTTTCAATTTGAATGACGAATCCCTACCAAGCCTTACCAAACCTATTCAATCCCATTCTCTCCTCCCAATCTCCCTTTTCTCCATTAATCATCTCCCAAACTCCTCCATTTCTATACTTGGACTTATCTTTTCCATCCAAAACCTCACACCAAATCTTGATTACTTCCCTAGACCATTCCTTCCCTACCATTTTCTCCATCACAAATCCTTTGTCACTCACCATAAGCCATCCACCTATCTAGACACATCCTCATCTTCCATTCTTTGCATCTAGGAGCATCAAAGGAGAACAAGGATCAAGCACTAAAGAAGGTGGCCCAAGGGTGATTTCCTTACCATTTACTTGTTTCTATTTGATTGCTACTATGTGTAATTAAACCCCTAATCTAGGGGATTGATTTGATAAATATTTGGTTGTGGGTTTTTGCTTAAGCTTTGTAATGAATCTCTATATGTTTTCTATTTATTAATTCATTAGATTCTATTCATTATGTGATTGACTTGTATACCCACTTGTTAATTACAATCTTGTTTAGAATAACATGTTATATAATCACTCTTGGATTGACACACTTGAGTGATTAAGAACCCAATAAATAGGATGGATTAGTGGAGGGTATATCAACCACATTAATCTAAACCTAAATTGGTTAACATGTAGAGATTGGTCCTTAAAGTGGCTTAAAAAGCAATACCCATATCTACTTGCTAATCAATCAATTCCCTAGCATCAACATTAATTGTTTACATCCATTTTTCTTATCAAGATTGTGAGTCTTCTATTTTTCATATCACCATATTTTTAGTTAGGTTTATTTTGTATGTATGTTTGATGGTTTGACAAACCATACACTCATTCATCATTTATGATTTATTTTATTGTTTTTAGATTAGCTAATTAAATCAACATATTTCTCTAATTCCCTGTGGAACGAATTCTAAGCTTACCACAATACTCGTTTTCAAATCTTAAAATATATTGCGTAAAGATTTATTTTACAACATTCTTTTGGTAATTCGCAATTTGGTAACGACACAAAAAACGAGTCATCAGGATTCTACACGTAAAGCTCCGAGATTATCTCCTAAAAATAAGAGGATCCTGCGCTGGCCAAACCCTAGACCGAGATTATAGGAGTGCATGGCAAGCAACAGGACCTATATATACAACTACTTATTTATCGAAAAGTGGAGGAGAATCTTGACCAAAAAAAAACAAACCCTACAATCAAATTCTACTTATCGACAGGCACAGATTTTCCACCACCACCATCTCCATTACTTACCTAGCGACCATACATTGCTGTAACCCCTAAATACACAGTCGTATATCTGTAATGCAAAGGGACGATGAATAAAAACTTCTTTTTGTTTGATTTCTAGTATCCATGTCGTATTTGCATTGATAGGGACATAGTCGGTATCAAACTACGTGATACCCCTTCGACCAGAATCAATCTCGATTTTGGTCCTTTAAAGTTGTTATTTGGAATTTCATCCCATTAACGATTTTCGGATAACAGATGGTACAAACTGTGGTCCTTCGGACATGTCATCGTCAATGTCCCTCCAATAGTCCTCTTTTACCTCCTTTCTAGTAGGCAAGAGCTCGGCTAATCCAGTGAGCTGTAAAATATTACCACCATTTCAATTAGTAACAACATAGCAAACAAATTCAAACAAATCTACCAATTGTACATTTACCGTTCCGTTAGCCTCTTTCTCCAACGATGTTGTAGCCATATTTGTTCCCCGTTTGATAAATTCCCATTTTTTTTAAAATGGGGGCATCAATGACTAGCGAACCTGTTGCCCATTTTTTTTCGCGATGAAGGGATGACCTCCATTGCCCAGAACTACCAACAAAAAGAACTGGTTTATTAGATTTAATAAGATGATAAACTAAAAATTATAAGAATAGTTCGACATATTGTCAACTTTGCACGATACTTGAACTCCCCAAACAAAACCATATAGGTTGTATCTTCTTGTAGGTCTCTCAGGCTCCGGCACCCTAAAACCGCTTCGGATGTAGTGCAATGTCATCTTGAATACATAATGACCCCATGGGAATGAATTGAATGCCTCTATGTCCTCAACCAACGTCATTAGCCAATACGTAACTTGTTTCCTGTAATCCTGGCCGAATAGAATGTTGTTCACAAACAACATAAGTGCCATCTTCAAAGCATCACCCTTTTCAGTAAAACTCCCACTCATGGACCTGTTCAGCACATCTTGCACTAATAAACCTCCTTCTCCACCGAAATATCAGATGTGGATCCCATTTGGCACTAGTACGTAATCTCTCAAAAAGATATCCGGCAAAATACCAAACTTCAACCTAGTGCACAAATAAAACTCTCTCTTTCCTAGTCTAACCTTGCTCTTCCCCAAAGCAAACCACAACTCATCCTCACTGGCACCTGGGAACCGAATTTGGCGGAGCAATAGGTTATGCATATACTGTGCTTGAAATAATGCCTGCATGTGTCCTAGTAGATCCAAGTAATGCCCGAAACATCCTTTCTTGAAACCTGCCAACTCACCTTGCACATCCAACACCCTCTCGATGTCATCGATAAATTTTAGTTTGCAATGCACTATTATGGTTATGTCATACGCCCACGTATTCCTCGGGTATACCAAATACTGATCTAGGTCTTCGTTCTCTGATGCATGTTCATTCTGTACTACGTTTTTAATTTGTTGTATATGCTCGTCGTTCTGTGGTACGTAGCTCACCACTGCTAGGTTGTCAGCCTCTGCTACATTCTCTGCTACATTCACATTCTCTGGTTGGTTCTCAGCTTCTGGTACGTACACATTCTCTGTTACATTTTGGTTCTTTTCATGGTCTTGATTCTCTGCCATTGTCTGGTTGGTTCTCTGTCTCTTGTAGGTTCTCATTACCTGGTTACAAACTGAAAAATTTCCAAGATTATTAGAAACTATAACAAACTTCGTTACATGATGACACACATACAAAGTTCACAAGAATGAAACCAATAATCTTTACACGCTGTAGTATAAAATTCTTTACAAGATGACTTATACAAGGTTTTACACGCTCAATTGCAATGTCATTTTAGCGTGTAAACATTCTGGATAATTTACAACACATCAATCAAACCCAGAATCCTTACACGCTATATAGAAAACATATTTACACGATGAAATATAAAAGGGTTTACACGCTAAATTCTAATGTCATTCTAGCTCGTAACCATTCTGGGTAAAACAAAGTTCACATAAATCAAATCCAAAATCCTTACACGTTGTATAAACAACATATTAACACGATGAAATATAAAAGGGCAACGTCATTTTAGCATGTAAATATTCTGGCTAATTTACAACACAACAATCAAACCCAGAATCCTTACACGCTGTATAAAAATCATAGTTACACGATGAAATATAAAAGGGTTTACACGCTAAATTCTAATGTCATTTTAGCATGTAACCATTCTGGGTAAAACAAAGTACACAAAAATCAAATCCAAAATCCTTACATGCTGTATACATAACATATTTACACGATGAAATATAAAAGGGTTTATACGCTAAATTCTAAAGTCATTTTAGCGTGTAACCATTCTAGTTAATTTATAACACAATGAAACCCAGAATCCTTACACGCTGAATAACAATCTTCGTTACATGATGACTTGTACTAGGGTTTACACACTCAATATTCAACTCATTTTAGCGTGTAATCATTCTGGGTAATTTGAAGGTCAAAATTTTTTAAGAAATCAATCATAAAAAACACAGCATTGTTCACAACAAATAATAAATTAAAACCCAAAGTTAAACAATCTTTAATCCAAAGTTCATACATACAGTTTGTTAATGAACAGTTCTTCGGTGATTTTGTTGATGAACAGTTCGTCGGCGATGATCAACTCTTCACTTTCTGAAAACCACTTTCTCACTCAACAAATCAACAATACAACTTCCTCAAAACCTCTTTCTCATACGTCCTTTTCAAAGTTTAAACGCTAAAAGGGTTTTTAATTTCATTTCAATTTTATGTGTATTTATTTTCAAATTTCAAAAATAGCCGTAATTAAGTGCCACGTTGGAATTACAGTAAGGGCATAATTGTCCAAAAAAAATTTCTCTTGGATAAAAAAAGAAAACTTATTGAGATGTGACAGTTTTGTAAAGGCCCATAATTTTTGGGCTACTTATGAATTTTGCTGATAAATTAATTTATAGATATTTTTTTTTTTCTGAAGTGTTGACTTACATTTTTTGAAAAATGGGTTAAATGATTAAAAAAAAAATTAAAACACTTGTAAATTTCAATATTATTTATTCAAGTGGAAGGATGAAGTGAAGAATAATCTACGAGCTAATTTTGTTTTAAGGATGATGGTGCATTAATTTTGAATAATAGGCTTTGTGTACCAAAAGTTACATAATTAAAGAATGAAATTTTAGTAGAAGCCCACTCTTCAGCAGATGCGATGCATTCAGGAATTACTATATTGTATTGTATTTTGAAAGAGCATTATTAGTGGCAAGGTATGAAAAGAGAAATAGCATAATTTGTTTCTAAATGTTTAATTTGTTAGCAAATTTGAAAATACCTACAAGGTTATACTAAACAATCTAGAGGGGGGTGAATAGGTTGACACTCTAATTTTAAAACTCTTTCGTGCATATTGTCAAAACCTTGGTGAGCATATAAATTAACTTTTAATATAATTGTTATGAGAAGACAATTAACACATGTATGCTCAATTCACCACCTTTAGTCTATAAACATATACCAAGAAACAATGTATCTCATATATAAGTATATTCAATGAAGAGGATATTCCACAAGTTGTATTTTGAATATTATAATGTAAAAACACTAAGTAGAACTCTACAACTTGTTAGTGAATGAACTATATTAAAACTAAAACAAAGAATATTTGTATTCACAATAATGTCCAATATGTACAAGTATGAATCAATATATAATTTTACACAAATGTATCAATATACAAAAGAATTATATATACAACTATGATCAATATGATGTGCTTACATCTCACACTTAACAAAATCTTGTTTGCAAATATATCACAAGTGAAGATAATGAAACAAGATTAAAATATACACATATACAAATATGAAAGATAGAGATAGGAAGAATTAACATAAGAGATTTTTTTAACGTGGTAAAACTTTTAAGGAGGAAACATCCACGGGTTAAATTACAACCATAGGGTACAATATATATTGGATGATAGAATAGAAATTCCTCAAAAGTGACCAACCCATGTGTAAGGATTCCTATTTTTGATTGGCTTATTTCGTGGACAAACCATATGTTTGGGTTTGTATTGTAAGGGTAGATTAGGTGATTGAAGACCATCATCGAAGGCCTTCTTCAAGACCTCAATGTGTCAAGCACTCCAAAGGTATATTTCTTGTGCTTAGTTTTCATTGAAGAGATCTAGAAGCACACACACACTTGGCATACTTCCATATGGGTGCATTCTCTTCACATGTCACATTACACACTAGCACTTTGATTGATTATATCTTGTTGTGTGTTTTTGTGTCTTGTAATTCGTTTCCCGAATATGTTCGGAAACGTCTGCGCTTGCACGATTATGTGCTTGGGTTTGCGCGAAGATCGCCCTCAGAGAATGCCCTTGACTTCTCCTTTGGTTTCACCTTCAGTGGTGAAACGGCGGCTTGATCGGCGGCCACGACCGCCGAATGTAAACCGTCGTTTGATTCCAGAGATCTCTGGACTGGATCTGCGGTTATGATCGGAGGCCATGCCGTCGAATTGAAACACTCGAATTAGACCTGATGCATTTGTTATTCTCGGTATCTGTTCGGCGGTTTAATCGGCGACCTGGCCGCCGAATGAAACCGCCGAATTAGATATTTTAAGGTCGGTTTCTTTTTGGGTTTTTGATCGGCGGTTTCGATTGACCGCCGAATCTGGTCGCCAAATGATCCCCTGCTTCTCGGGTTCAATTCGGCGGTTACATTCTGCGGCCATGACCGCAGAATGAGACCGCCGATCGGTGATTTCAAGGGCAATTTTGTCTTTTCACTTGCCCTGTTCTTGATGTCTATAAATATCATACTTTCTCATTTCTCTAACTTAGTTCTCTGATTCAAAAGAACCCAAAACTTCAAAAAGAGAAACTTGAGAGAAAAACAATCAAGAACTCATTTTTATACACTCAAAATCATTCTCATATGCATCTAAATATCATCTAGCATTTTCTAGCATAGTTAGGATGCTTGCTTGCATAGGTTTTGCTCAACACACATGCTTTGGTATGTTCTTCACTAATCTCATCTAAGTTTAGTGTTTTATTTATCAAAGAAATCTCTTAGATTATTTGTATGCTCTTAAAATATATTCTAGATACAAAATAGAGATTGTTGTGTTGACATGTTTGAGTGTTGTATTTTGATAGCAACATCTAGGTTATTTTATCTATGATTTGCTAAGCTTTATGACATGTCATTTAGCTATTGACATCTAGGATTGCATTTATTGTTATCTAATCATTCTAGATAAGCATCTAAGGTTACCTAGCTTTATTTGCTCATTGAATATCATTATATATTCACATAGGTTGTTATCTCTTCATTGAGAAGTAAGTCTTGCGTGTAGCTTCCGGGATTAGGTTGCTTAGATCGCAAGCAATTGGACTAGGTTCACTTATACCATGATTAGGTAGGTGTGTGATTACATTCCGGGAGTAGGTTGTAATTGTTTAACACATTTAGTGGATTTGTGGTTCGAGTGTGGCACACTATACAGCCCGTGGTTTTTCCCGTGAGGGTTTCCACGTAAATATCAAGTGTCTTTTATAATTCCGCACCATATTACACTTGTTATTGTATTGACTAGTTTGGGGCATTTTCGTAAATTGACTAATCGCGAAAATTGGGTAAAATTGGTAAAATCTATTCACCCCCCCTCTAGATTATTATTAGATCACACCGAGTAATTTGTTTCACCATGATCTTCTATGTCTACCCAATCTCTATTGCTAGATTAGAAAACCCATCCATCCGGGGGTTAGGTAAGGGGGCCACCTTAGTTTTGAACTACCTCTCTTCCGGTAGAAGCCTTTCACTGAGAACAAGGTAGTTTACTTGCTTACTTGTTAAGGAAGAAGCAAACTGAAAACGCAAGCCTCAGGTTGCCATTGAAAGCAGCAAGCCTACCTACTTTGCTCAACAAACCGTTGCACCCAACGCTCATATTTTTCTTAAAATCCTCAAAAGTGCCGAACCACTTTATATTGGAGTCGATGTCTACATGAAAATATATATTACAAGTCCTAATATAATCTAGAGGGAGGGAGGGAGGGAGGGAGGGGGGGGGGGGGGGGGTGTGAATAGATTTTAATCATTTTTTACCAATTTTCGAGATTAATCAAGATTACAAAAATAACCCCAACTAGTCAAAAACTAAAATCAAGTGTAAAAATGAGGAAAGTAAATAACACGAGATTTTTACGTGGAAACCCACACGGGGAAAAACCACGGGCTGTTTTGTGCACCACACTAGAACCTCAATCCACTAATTGTAATGCCAATTACAACCTAGGTTGACCACGTCAAACCTCAAACGGTTAGTAATCTACCACTACTACCTGCAGGCCTTCAAAAGTGAATCTAGTACATTGCTTGCAAACTACCAAAAGGCAAATACAAGACTTGTCTCTCAAATAGAAGAGATAAATACAACCTAAGGTGAATATGTGCAATATTCAAGATGCTAAAATGCAAGGTTAGACATTTAAACATATCTAGGTATGGATGAACATGTTAGAGACATTCCTAGATATCATGTGGCTATATGGCATTCATACAACCTAGTTATATGAGCAAAACAAACCCTATAGGCAATAGCTATCACAAACAACTCACAAAACACAATAAATGCTATCTTGAAACTAGTCAAGTAATAAATGAGCTATCTTATAGAGAAATAACATGTGAAATGATGCTTATGATGTTCTAACTACAAGTCATGTGAGAAAAGATGAACACCCTATAAAAATCAAACTAGAACATGCTAGATGATGAATGAAACATGAAAGTATGATGGGTGTTTGTGTTTTGAGT